>OZ035824.1:7310232-7645232 GCA_964034765.1 Knipowitschia caucasica | reverse complement strand
TGGTTGAGGTCTCTTTCTCTCTCTCTCTCTCTACACATGGTTGAGGTCTCTCTCTCTCTCTCTCTCTCTCTCTACATATGGTTGAGGTCTCTCTCTCTCCCTTTCTCTCTCTACACATGGTTGAGGTCTCTCTCTCTCCCCTTTCTCTCTCTACACATGGTTGAGGTCTCTCTCTCTCCCTTTCTCTCTCTACACATGGTTGAGGTCTCTCTCTCTCTCTCTCTCTCTACAAATGGTTGAGGTCTCTCTCTGGCTACACTAATCTCTGTTGTGGCTCACACTGCCTCGCCTCCCTCTTCCCTCCTCCCTCCTCCTCCTCTTCTCTATATAAGCCACTCTAAGCCTGCATTTCTCACTGACTGACAGCACCGGAGCATGCACTAGTCTGTGTACTACAATTTGCTCCACCATGACCTCCGCTAAGACCTCGCACCCCTTCACCCGGTCACCCGCTCTCCCCCCCACAGCCCCCCACGCATCTACAGGTACGTTTCGAAACACAATTTTCTATTTTTGAGCAAACAATGGTGTTTGTTTTGATAGTGTAAGTGGGTGCCGGACATGTGTCTCTCCACTTTCCAATATTCTCAATGGACTTTGAAAGGAAGTGGTATTGTTGGAAATGAACTGGTTTCCTTTATTTTGATGATAAATGTCAAGACGTCCTATAACAAAAAGTTTCATAAGTTACTAGGGTTTTATCTATACATATTTTTGAGTGCATATGTACAATTGCAATTTCACCAGTGGCATTTTAAAGCTATATATAATGTGTTACTTTTCAGCTGACTTACACAGAAACTTGTGTATTTTTGTTATTGCTCATGGACGAAGTTTTGCTCCGGCTCCTATTGACTTATGTCGAAAAGTAAACTCCTCCAGCTCAGTAACCGTTTGTGTCCCACTCACCATTGTGTGCCTAAAAAAAATCTGCGGTTTAGCGTTCTCTGTGATCCTGTTGTTTACAGTACATTTTACTATTGTCTTTGTAAATCCAGATGTGAACCACACCAGCGACCAATCAGATGCCACGGGGGGAACTCCAGCAACATTATGGCAACTTTGTAATAAGTCTATATCATATATTTGATTCATTTTTAAGTTGAATTGCAGAAATAAATCAGCTTTTTAAATGCTATTCTAAGGTCTGAGTCTCACCTGTACATGCTTCAGTTGGAATGACCCCCGTTGCATTATTGCACTTGTACAGTATTTCTTTTGAGGACATGGCTAACATGGGCAAGAATGTGCCATGCTATAGGGCAAACGTTTTTTGTCAAAATAGATCTTGTCTTTGAATTGCGTTGTATCCAGTTAAAAGATTTTTTTATCTGCTTTAGTTTTGGCGCCATCAGCTGTTAGTAAAGCTTTACCAAACCTGCGACTTATTTTTCTTGAGTGTTGGCAATTGATAATTCTTAGAACCTTTGGACACAGTATCTCTATGAATTTGCAGATCTCTGAGGGCCTCCTGCTGGGACTCTAAGGATCTCTGAGGGCCTCCTGCTGGGACTCTGAAGAGCGCAGGGACTGGCCTCCTGCTGGTGCCCAGAGTCAGAACTAAACATGGGGAGGCAGCATTTCAGATTTATCGAGCTTGAAAGAAAGGATGACACCCGCACACTGTCCAACTTGCAAACACCAGTGGTTTATTAGCAACGTTTCGGCCACAGGCCTTCCTAAGGCAAAATAACAATAATATTGTTATATATAATATTATATAATATAATAATATTTTGCCTGAGGAAGGCCTGTGGCCGAAACGTTGCTAATAAACCACTGGTGTTTGCAAGTTGGACAGTGTGCGGGTGTCATCCTTTCTTTCATGTTTGGCCACCTAGTGCGCGCCCACTCCTACGCACCTGTCAGAGAAGAGATGTGCGAAGTCTACCTCTTTTAACAGATTTATCGAGCTAAAATCTGGAACAGCCTTCTTAAAAATGTGAGACAGGCTTCTTTACTGTCAATGTTCCAACCCACTTAAAAACAGTTCTGTTTCGCTGTGCCAACAACTGAGGGATTTTATCTTCACTCCTTGTAATGTACTGTGATTCTGATCTTTCTATCTGGTTTTGTTCAGCACTTTGAGCTGCCTTGTGTATGATCTGTGATACACAAATAAAATTGCCTCGGAATGTGCAGCAGCCACACCTGTGCGACTGGGGCAGATGTGGCTGTAAACATGAAGAAGACATGTGTTTAGGTGGAATGTAGTGAGATTGGAGTTCCTCACTGTCACAGCTGCATATAAAGCAGGGATGGCAAACTCATTTTCGTCTGGGGCTGAATACAAAAGAATAAGATCTAGCAGGGGGTCAAAGTATTCAAGTTTTATTAATGGATTGTTTAAAGGTATTTTGACATAAGGATTATATTGCATGTGTTGTTAATATAGGTTTGGATGCTATATTCTGGTAGCTTTTTTTTGGAAAGACACAAAACTGAAATGCAAATATATAAAACACTGAATTTTTCATTTCACCTTTTCTGATTAAGTGTTGGGGTCCAAATTTTGAATAACTGAAATGATGTAGTTTCTTTCTTCAGATATTTGGGTTGAATTTAGGTAAAACATGCCATGGTCCATCTTAGCCTCGATGCTGTAAGTCAAACATAATAATTGAAAGTGATGTCAGGGGCCCGCAGGTCGTGTGTTTGGCACCTGTGCTGTGGAGCCTCATGTCTGTTTACTGCAGAGACTGGTGCTCCGAGAGGCCCCGCCCCCTCAGACTCAGACAGTCTGGGTCAGGATTGGAGCTGTACTGTACATCTGTGTGTAGTGGAAGTGGTTGGGGAAAGGACAAGTACTGTATGTTATGTACATAGAACGTGTATAGGTGTGTAGTGGACTAACGAGTGTGACATCATCATAGCGATAGCATTAAAGCTACATTACCTTACTTTATTTTTTTATTCATTACAAAAATGCAATCCATATCCATGCAGTGCATTGGGATATACGTCCTTTTGAAGAAAAAGTAGCGCAGATTTGTGCTGGCGTGTCATTTTATTTTAGATCGAGTTTTTGTGCAACAAGGAAGAGAATTTGTTTCGGGTCCAGATTGTGACCAATCACAGCGGACCACTGGCCCCCACTTTCTTGTGAAAAGCTACAGGTCTCTCTTTAGCGCAGACAGCTGAGGTAAACAAGCAGCGGAGGCTAACCTGAAACTTCCCGTGCCTTTGTTACCGGTTACTGCTTACTCAGCGAGAAACAGCCAAAAGAAAGTCTCGTTCCTCCGCGCTTCCCGGTTCTATCATTCTATGGTCACCCCATCCACGTTCAAATGTGTGATCCATATTGTGAGACGTGAGCTCCGTAAACAGCCCATGAGCACAGGCTGAGGGGGAGGGGGGTAGTGGGGGGCGATAGCTCCATGAGTGCGGGGAGGGCGAGCAGAAAGAGGCCAGCGCTCACATTCGAAAATTTAACAAAGTGAGTTAGTGCAGCTTTAACGTGGAAGAAACCGCTCTGGACATTAGCTAGCTGGAGCCAATTTCCTTACTCAATTTCCTTACAATTTCCTTATTTGTTCTGACGACGTTAGTTTAACGCAGTAACAGCGGTAGACTGGTTGCTTCGACAGTGGCTAAGGCAAGCTGGTGTAAATCAAGAGAAGGAAGATTAAGATGAAGAGATCCTATATTCGTCCCACAGCGGGGAAATTTCAGCATCTGATTGGTCGATCCCTATGGCTCAATTATCTGGATTTTCAAAGAACATATCACAAAATAAACTCCAGGATTGCAGGATATAATCACCTGAACTCATGACGACAAAGTGCGATTGCAGAGATATCAAACCTGTTGGTTGTAGGTCTGCTGTAGTGCTGCTGCAGCTGTAAAAATCCGTGCATACACTGTGAAATACAGCTGCAGAGGACAATGAGGGGCAGGAGCAGGAATGAGGGCCAGTATCACCTTTAAAATTGGTTAAAGCTGATATACTTGCCGTTACATGATGTTATATATGATGTGGTTGGAGCATGAGAAGCGCGTTGTAAAAAAACACACACAATTGCACGAAACAGCAGGGCCACAAAAAGTGAACTTATGAGCGAGGGACTTAGACCATACTGTGACGAACAGACAAAAATATTCTTGAACTTTAACCAAACTCTGTCTTTTGCAAACTATTATTATCACATTGTTTACAACCACCTCTGCACCTTCTCCACTGACTCCCACTGATGACTGCTGTCGTTGTGTCCTTGGGCAAGACACTTAACCCCACTTTGCCCAAAGCCCCCACTGAAAGATCAAGGCTATGCTCACACTCAGAGAGCAGCCGTCCTCCTGTGGACTCACCACCTGCAGAGGGTCAGTGAGGGGCTGGTGCTATGAGACTTGGGTGGCATCTCTGACTGCCACCCCCCTGACCCAGAAATGGATTAAAGGGAAGAAAATGGATGGATGGATGGATGTTTACAACCATATCCTTGTGAATAAACCATATTTCCACATTTTCTGGTATATTGCGTTTGTCATTGATGGTAGGTCCCCCATATGTTTTCCTCATCTGACATCTCTCCTTCCAACCATAGCCCACCAGCCCCCTCACCGCTGCCCAGAGCCTGCTTTTGGCTGTGTGGAATGGAAATCTGTGGTTTTCTCCAGTGATCTGTTGGGTTCTGGGGCTGTGGTGCGATGTTGGGGAGGGCTGAAACCACCACGAGGAGTTATACGGTAAAAACACAGTGAGTCATTACTGATACTACCCCTGCTTTCCATTATCAATGCATAGTCAAGAACAGAAACTGATTCAATGGAAGAAGGGGACTTATTGGAATGCGCTGGAAATGGCATCAAGTCCGAAGCAGTACTTTACAACTTTATACTTTACAATCAGTATTTTTCTTGCAGTTTACTAGCTGTAGATTTTACTGCAGTACCGTGCTCATGGTTTTACATTGATCCTGTGGAAAAACCAGATTATGCAAGATCTGAACTAAGCAGATCGAGTGTAAATCCACCGGAGGACTGCTAATTTCTCCACTTTCAGCATTACACTCTGGACCAGAGCAGAGAAAATGGTCCAAACAGCATCACTCAGAGGATAGAAAACAGCAATTTTTCTCTACAGCGTTTCCGATATGAATATTTTATTCTCATTTACCCATCCAAAGTTGCATGTATGTTTCTCCAGTGTTCAAGCAGCCATCACTAAGACACTGCCACCGGTGCTGGGATTGTAGGTTGAAGTCGAGGGGCACAAGGATTCTTCTCGATATCCCCATATTCTGGAGAACAATGTCCAGGAATCAGTGACAACACAGTCAAAGTTGCCGCTGGATCTTTTTCAGCAAGACAGAAATTCATGCAGAGAAGCAGGTACCATGTTCTGGAATGGCCATGGCAGTTTCCAGACGCCTGAACATTATTGAAGATTTGTTGTGTGTTTTAAAACAGGCTGTTTGTGCTCAGAACCCATCAAACCTAATTACGGCACGGTGGCTGAGTGGATAGCACTCTCGCCTCTCAGCAAGAAGGTCCTGGGTTCGAATCCCGGTCGGACCAGGGCCTTTCTGAGTGGAGTTTGCATGTTCTCCCCGTGTCTGCGTAGGTTTCCTCCGGGTACTCCGGTTTCCCCTACCACTAAAAATATGTCCAATAGGTCTGGCATGCGCCTCCTGTACTGGCGACCCCGCTCCCATCTCTGTGTGGAGTGAGAGACTAATGCCCAAAAATTGACAATTGTAAACCGCTTTGAGACTCAGATCTGCAGTGAAAAGGCGGTATATAAATAAAGACTACTTACTACTTACTTACTATTAAACACGAGATGATCTGCAAAGAAGAATGGTCCAAAATAAAATACCTTCAACCAGAATCCAGACTCTAATTAGAAGTTAACGTGTTGGAGGCTGCTCTTTCTGCAAAAGATGGATGTAGAAAATATTGTATTGATATTTATTTTTATTATTAGTATTATTAATCTGTATTTCACACTCAAATAAAATTGGTCCATAAAAAAACAAGAATATGAATACAAATTAAGACAATGCATTACAATGTAGACAGTCAAATTACCAAAAAGCATTTATTATGTGGTGCCTACATTTACATTTTGCTTTTTTCTGTAGGATACAAACCTTTTTTACCTTCTCAAATATCACTGTGTTTGTCTCCTATATGATATAATTACCTGACATTTCTCATCCAAACAACCAGTTATTTATCAATCAATCAATCAATCAAATTTTATTTATAGAGCCCTTTACAACACTCAAGGCGACCAAAGTGCTTTACAATAAAATCCCATAAAATGCATTAAAAACATTCATTCAAACAAAATAAAAATAGAACAGTAAGATAAAAAAAAAAAAGTGTTTATAGAGGAAAATCATAACCGTCGCTGTGTGAAGGAGAGGTTCCACAGGTCTTTCCTTCCTGCTGCTGTCAGACTGTACAATGAGAACAGCTGAGCCCGTAAATGTCATTCATCTGCAAATAAGTAGATACTGCAATCAGAATGTCCACTGAACAATATCACTTTACTTTATCTCCTTATTATCCTGCCCTATATGTACAGTACATAACGCCGCACTTTTTTATATATATTTTTGAAAGCAGCTAAACAGCGGCTACAACTTATTTTATATATTTTGTCTGTTCTTACTACTGTCCTGTATGTGCGCTGCAACACTGAAATTTCCCCACTGTGGGACAAATAATCTTAATTATCTAATCTAAAAATGGCATTCCACTGTAGATGTTGAAATTTAAAATGTTCAGTTATGTCCACCAAAGCAGTTGTGTAATCCTTGGCTTGGTAACTCCTATTGCCCCAGTGCAGTTGGCAGCCGCAATCATGAGGGTTTCTGGGGGGGGGGTCTCGTTCAGGAATGCTGGTCCGGGACAAAGCTCTTGTACAAGTTCTCCTTCAGCAGCACATTTTTGGACCCTTATTTTTCCTGCCTGCCTGTGTTGTTATTTTCATTAGTCGTAGAAGACAGTTAAAGTGTTCCAGTTAATTTAGGCTCATCACATGAACTGGGCGAGACCGTCTAGACGCCACAAAGACAATCCTGGGAGCACACTTTATACAGTTAGAAATCAACTTTATTTTAGTTGTATAGCCATGAATTGAAGCGTGGATCTGAGAGTTCAAAATACAACATTATTCAGTGTCTTTTGTAAGTGATGCTCAACAATAGCAAAATCATGCATTATTTATGATACAGGTATTATATATTCAATTCAATTTATCTGTGTATAGTCCTAAATCACAGTCTTGGAGTTAACAAAGTAGTCTATTTGTCAAAAACAAGAAACACATTGGAGCCTGTAGATCCAGGATTGAGGCTGTAGAACCAGGACTGAGGCTGTAGATCCAGGACTGAGGCTGTAGAACCAGGACTGAGGCTGTAGATCCAGGACTGAGGCTGTAGATCCAGGACTGAGGCTGTAGATCCAGGACTGAGGCTGTAGAACCAGGACTGAGGCTGTAGATCCAGGACTGAGGCTGTAGATCCAGGACTGAGGCTGTAGAACCAGGACTGAGGCTGTAGATCCAGGACTGAGGCTGTAGAACCAGAACTGAGGCTGTAGATCCAGGACTGAGGCTGTAGATCCAGGACTGAGGCTGTAGATCCAGGACTGAGGCTGTAGATCCAGGACTGAGGCTGTAGAACCAGGACTGAGGCTGTAGATCCAGGACTGAGGCTGTAGAACCAGAACTGAGGCTGTAGATCCAGGACTGAGGCTGTAGATCCAGGACTGAGGCTGTAGATCCAGGACTGAGGCTGTAGATCCAGGACTGAGGCTGTAGAACCAGGACTGAGGCTGTAGAACCAGGACTGAGGCTGTAGACCCAGGACGGAGACTATGCGGTGCAGGACTGAGGAGGCTCCCAGACGAGGATGTAGGTGCAGCTCACGAGCCCGATAACAGCTGAGATGTTCAAATAACATGCACACTGGTATTTTCCCCTTTGTTCCCGTCAATGACAAAAACATTTTAACAGCCTTCAACCAGATTTCACCAAATACTGAGACCGTAACATGCTAAACGGATTAGAGTCGCACTACACCACTTCTTTGTTCTCAATGATGAAAGTCTAGAACAACCGCCATTGACAATTACCATTCCATCTAAGGACATTACCCATAAAGAAGCCATATAGTGTAAAATGAAACCATGTAGGCCCACCGATAATTGGCCTTCTCATTTACCAACACAAAACAGTTTTAATAGTTCTTTGCATGTTTGAGAAATCTATTGTATTCCCAGTCTTTGCTCAAAATTGATACCAGGGGTCATTAAAACAGACAAAACACAACATCACAGCTTTGCATGGTCTTGAGCATGTGCATAGATGGATCATGCCTACCCACTAGCTCCACAAAGCCCAATAGGGAAGTGCTCATGGACAAAGTTTTCGACTTAAAGGGTTTTCCCAAATTTTGCCCACTCCACTTTATGAAAAACTCTCTGGTCTTGTTTGAGCACTTATCACTAGAAATATTGACAATTAGGAGGACCAATAGTCTTGATGATCCACCCGGAAGCAGAAAATCCTCCAATATACATTTAAGCAATCTTGTCTTTGTAAGTCCAGATATGAGCCATAAAAGGGTTGACCAATCAGATGCCTTCATTCGGCTTGACTTAGCAACTGCCTTAGCAACACATTTGATTCTGTCACGGCGCGAAGCTAACGCCGTCGGAGCAAATATCTATATACTGAAATTAGCTCCAGCTAGCTTAAGTTCAAATCGGCCTCTTCCGCATTATAATTAACACGTTGGTGACGTCACACTCGGTCAATGCACTCCTAATGTACGGTTTAGGGTCTTGAGATAAAAAAAAATTCAGCCACAAGATGTTTTAGTTCTGTTTGTTATGTGTCCAGTTTCCCTTTCTTTGGACGGTATAAACCTCATGTATAACTGACGAGCAGATGGTGCGTTTAAAAGCAGTGAGTATTTTTGGCAGACACCTCGGCACCATCAGGGCATCCTCAACCTTCAACCTCCCTCTTCCGCTCCCAATGTTTTTTTTTGTGCTTTCACGAATATCAATCATAACAAAATAGAACGAGAAATATGCTTATGCCTATGTTGTGGTTGGAGCTCACTACAAAATGACTTCCCACAAGGTCCCCGGTGCATACAGATAAAATGTGTCTTATCCAAATACCAACATTCCTCAGTCTGCCAGACCGGCTCCCGTCTGTTACTTGAAATGATAAATATAGAATCACCATCTTTATTTTACAGTGTATGCACGGCTTGTGACAGCTGCAGCAGCACCCAGGCGCTTCAGCAGTCGTGAGTTCAGGTGGTTAGAAAAGTGTAAAAAGTGTGAGATTGACAGGTTTTACGCCCTTAAAATATAAAACTGCTACTTTGCTGATTTTGCTTCTTGCTGGTAATTTTTTAGAATGCAACCCCTGAAATAAGAGAGGGACCAATATTGCCGGAACCTTCCAACTATCACCATGTTCTGGACTAATGCAATTAATTATTTATCAAATATTGAAATCCTTTTTTGGGGGGGCTAAGTAACAAGAGCTACATTTAATCTAAGTAAATCAAGTTTGTATATGAAAAAAAAAATGGTTTAAAGTTTTATTTGTGCTTATTTGACTCAAGTTACCACATGGTTAGCCTCTGTGGGTCCAAGCACAGTGATGATCCAGTTCATAAAAATGCGTATTACTACATACAAGTTGTATTATAATCCGTAATTTAATTGAAAACTTGAGCTCATTGATTCAGCTGTGTATGAATTCAGGCCGTATTAAAGTCCCGCTCTCCTCCAATCACAGAACGACGCTGCGTCCTCTAGCCTCTACAGCGCTGCTAAACACAGTAGCATGTTAGCATAAGTGGCTATAACTCCTCTGGCTGTAACTGCAGACACAGCAAAACAGCCCAAACGTCCTTTAACATTTATGGACAATAGTCATCCAGCTCCCTATGGACCAATGGCTTCTATGTGTTTGTTATTACTGCATTTCATGTGTTCAAACTGTTTGATTCTCAGATCTGTTGTTGGCAAATCGACAACCCCTGGGACGCCTGCTGTAGTAATTTAGCGCTGGACAATAATACATTAAATTGAAGTGAGTCTTGAAGTCCCCTCCTCTGGTCCCCGGGCCCCGACCACATCTCATCATCTGCCGTCTTCATATCTCCCGGTGGTTTGATCTGATTGAGGCTGAGCTTTTAAACTGGAGACACACTGAGTGGAAACCAGACACTTTCTTTCTTCACTGTAGATTTGTTGAACTCAAAACTTGGAGTGCCCCTGAGTAAGACATCAACAAATCTAATCTTAAATGCTGCCAGACTGACCGAGGCTCCGCTGTCAGAAATTCATTGTGTGATGCAACCGCGATTCAGGAATGCATTTTGGTTGATCTGGTTTATTTACTGTATGTGGCGTGACTGTACTGCGCTGTCATTTTGATTTTAGTTTCTCTGTTGTTGGAGTCAAAGTAATAAATGTCAGTTTTTTTATACTTTGATCCTGACCCGAACACGCTAGCTCAATGGGGAAGTTCTATTGGACAACGTTTTGCTCCATCTCTTCTCTGGTTCCTATTGAAATGTAAACAATTCTAGCAGAGTAACCGTTTTTGTCACTATCTACAATTTAGGCTTGAAAGAATTTGCGGTTCTGCGCTTTCTATAATCCTGGTGCTTATATATTTTTTTACATTGTCTTTGTAAATCCAGACATGAGCCATTGTAAGGATTGAGGAGATTTCTTGATTTATGGGGGAACTCTAGCTTGCCTTAGCGACACGCTCTTCTGCTGTTACGGCACAAAGCTATCGCAACAAAACAAATCCCCTTATACTGTAAGTAAATTGGCTCCAGCTAGCTTGAGTTCAAATCAGCCTCTTCTGCTTTAGGCTAACACTACGGTGATGTCAGCACTCAGTCAGCCCACTCCGAATATATGGTCTATATGACTACCCTGCATTTCCTTGTGTGGTCTCTCTCTGCTATTCACATAAACGTAAACAGATATTGAAGCTGTGACCCAATTCTCGAGTCCAGGAGATAATCTACCACAATAAAGATACATTCATTGTCTGCATTACAACCTGGTCTGCAAGGTTTTAGGAACTTAAAAAACTAAAAAAGTATCTGTTAAGTGAGGAAATTACTGCGCTGTTGCTGCATTGTAAAGTGAAGACTGGTTAGACCTGTCCATGCTCACCTCCAGAGCTTCCTGATTGGTCAAAATTAATTAAAATTCTTGTGGCTCCTTGTGATTGGTTTAACAATTCTCCTCCTGAAAACCTCTCTGTTTTGCCAAGAGGATTGGCTAATTTAAATATATATAATTGTGGAGGAATATTTAACACAACATATAGATAGAATAGACATAACATATATGATAGCCCTTGGTCAGAAATGTACAGTGTTTTGTTGCTTACATATCCCTATATGTACATGTTTATAATTCCTTTAAACCTCAGTCCTGGATGAGCATGAAAAGAATAAAACAGTTCTTAATCCTCACAGCGGACATTTGTGTACATTGAAGTGGTTCTGCTCAAGACTGGCTCCATAAACTCCCATCACAGTAGATTTAGAGTAGATCTGCTGAAAGCCTTTGAAATAACACCGGGAGAGAAAAGCTGGCAACATCGCTAAGACTTTTCCTATTTCCAAACTTATAACAAAGTCTTATAGCGAGCTGGAATCTTGTAAATGTAATCTCAGCGTTAATGATGCAAGAAGTTAGAAGTGTTCTAGAAACAGCCATGTTGAATAGCTTTAGTGTAGATGATGGTATGGATTGTATTATAAAACACTTTGCCCTTGGTAGAGATTGTCTTTCTGTGAGCGTAGACCGTTTGTTAGGAGTGGACTGACCGAGTGCGACATCACCATAGTGCTAGCCTCAATGCAGAAGACGCAGATTTGAACATGAGCTATAGCCGGAGACAATTTCCTTACATGGGTATTTGTTCAGGGTATTTTGCTTGCAATACCACCCCGGGCCGATGGGGGTGGACCCAGAAGAAGAATTAGCCAATGCTAACATATAGCATTGGCAGACCTCTAAAAAACGTCTTTACAGGATGGACCAAAAGTTGGCTCTTGGCCCAAAGCTCCGGTCCACATGTGTGTCAATGCTGAGGGGGGTGAATTTTTTTGGTCCACTCTAGTTTAATTGCTGTGAATCTTTTTGGTCCACTCTAGTTTAATTGCTGTGAATTTTTGAAGTCTCTCGTTCAAATGAATGGAGCTGCTCCGGCTGACGCATGCGCAGATGCGTTTTTTCACAATTTTCTTGTGGGCGGGACCACTCGCGGCCATTTTGGATTTCTCCAGTAGAGCATATTTTTTGGCCCATTAGTTAGAACGGCGGAGATATGCGTGACTTTGTCCGTTAATATATACAGTCTATGGTTCAGACGTTGCCGAAATAAGGAAAAACAGTATTGCTAAGATGGTGGCTAAGGCTTCAGGACTTTCCCTCGAGAATCAAGACATCTGATTGGTCAACCCTTATGGCTCATTTCTGGATTTACAAAGACAGTATCAAAATAAAAACACCAAGATCACAGAGAGCGCTAAACCACAGATTTTTTAAAGCTCAGAATGGTGAGTATGACACCAACGGTTACTGAACTGGAGGAGATAATTTTTCAATGTAAGTTCATAAGAGCCAGAAGTCCATAAAACTTCGTCCCTGAGCACTCCAGTCTGCCCCAGGGCGGCCGTGGTTGTAGTAGTAGTTTAACACCACCGTGTATGGAGTGAGAGAATGATGCTTCCCAAAGGAATTATTGAAAAAAAGCACTATATAATTCAATGTATTATTATTATTATTGTTTTCATTATCATTAATTTTGAGCTGGTGGTATAAGATGGACACAGCTGTATAAGAAAAGAGCCGGTATATGCTTGTAGCATGAGAAAAGCATCTTACTGCCTCACCAGACTGTGGCAGAGTCTGTCATTACTCTGAGATTGACTGTGTGGACACAAAGTCACGTCTCGACCATGGACCGGCCTCAGACACTTCCTCATGTCATCTGCCCTCTCCGTGACATACACACCGATCTAAAACACAATGAATACAATAACTAGAAAATATAACATTTGTTTTTACATAGATAATACTTTTTCAGATTCAGATTCACTTTATTCAATTCAATTTGCAGTAAACCCCCTTTGGAATACATGTGCTTAAGTCCCCAGTGTGCACCAGACAATTACATAAAAAAACAAGCAAAAAAGTACAGGGATACAATGGACCGTTTTGTAAAAGCACAATCTTACAAATTGCACAAATTACACTCACCATGTGATGAAAAAAATCCATGGTATAGCTCTCTCTGTGCTCCTGGTGTTTGCATTTGACATTGTCTTTGTAAATCCAGATATGAGCCATACAAGGATTGACCAATCAGTTGCCTTAATTTGCCGGGGAAACTTCAACACTTAGCAACACGTCCGCCCCAGCTAACTGCTAACGCCGTCGGAGCAATTGCCCAAATAAGGAAATTGAAACTAGATTCTTTAATGATTTGAAAGCCTTGTATGCTCTTCCATATTCTGATCCTGATTCTGATCTTAATTTACTAAACAATTTTAATTACCTTGTTTATGAACTGTGCTATACAAACAAACATGCCTTGTTTTACCTTCTGATGTCAGTCCATTCCTAATACACGGTCTACGGTTGTACAAAAGGAAAATGCTGAGGAGAGCTGAATTGGTGAGATGTTTGGAAGTACAGTGCAGAACAGTAGGGCGGGTCTCTCTATATCACTCCCAGTGGTCTCAATATGTAAACAAAACATACAATTAGGTTTTCCCCCTCAGAGATAAGTTATTATTAACTCAGCGTTCCTAATCCAGCTCCGTACATTTGCCACTCTTGTTTCGAGGAATGATGGGGTCAGCGTCCGTGTGAGATTATATTTAGTGACTTTGCTGGTTTGGGAACTTCCTGGTGCATGGCTGACCGATGTTGTGAGAGATTTTAACTTGGAATTTGGAAAACCCTTTTACAACGTGTCGCCAATTTCCTCTGTAAAATAAGACGGTGACGTAGAGTTATAGGACAGACACAAATTATGAGGTCCTCAACTTGTTTTCAATGAGATCTGAGCCGACTGCAGCAGAACCAGTTGTTTCATTTCCGCAGTTCGGTTGCACCATGTGTCCTGCTTTGAGAGAAAAAAAAACATTAAATACATACAATTTTTACAGAAGCATGTGTAGCAAGCATAGACTGTATAGAGATGGACGCTATTCTGCTTTTTTGGACGCTTCACAAACTATAACTGTAGCAACAGCTGCCCTGGGGCAACGTGACAGAAGCAAGGCAATTGTTTTGTGCCACCAGCCCCTTTGACCACCACCAACCACTCACACACACACTAGACTCAATCTAATGTGGCTGAAGTGTCTTGCACTTCAACAACAGTGGACAAAACAACAGTGGCACCTGGTGTTCCCAGAGGTCTCCCATCACAGTGCAAACCAGGTCCTTTGCTGCTTAGCTTCAGGGCTCTGATCTGATCTGATTCAACTGCAGGAGTTAAACCTATACTACTTATGGTAATCAGGGCATATCAGCCAGTAAGCAGACTTAATTCACTTCAATACATATTTTACAGCCTCAAATCACAACAGTAGTTATCTTGAAGGACTGCTTACAAAGCTGTCGATTCCCCAACACAGATCAGAGAATCAGTTCAAAAACAGGAAATTCAATGAGCAAAAACCATTGGTCCATAAGCCATTGGCCAACGACCAATGTCCATAAATCTATTATCAAATTGAAGTCCTACACAAGATATCGACAGAACCAATATTTAGAAACCAATACCTGATCCTACCCAATGGCTGCACCAAATTCCGATGCTAGTATCATATCGGTGCATTCCTAGTAATCTAAATAAATAGTGTTTGTGCGAATGTGAGCAAGGGACCAACGCACAATTTTCTTCGGGATCCATAAAGTATTTCTCTATCTATCCACTCGAGTTGTCTGTTTTTTCGCTACTGCTTTGTAAACGTGCCCACTGTCCTCTCCACTGAATGCCTCTTTTCTCGATCTTTCTGTAGGATGACCGACAGCCGCTGATCCCAGGATGTCCGTGGTCCCATCGGGCAGGACTTCTTCCTCCCAATCCATACCCGTGTGTCTCACCTGCTCATGGCTCCTGCTGCTCTTCTATGGTGCTTTGGCACAGAAACCGGCGAAGCTCCCTCTCATCGGCCGAAAACCCTTCATCGCTGCCTGGAACGCCCCTCTGGACCTGTGCACCATCAAATACAACATCACTGCCAACTTGGAAAAACTCTTTCACATTCACGGCAGCCCTCGCGCCGACTGGACGGGCCAAAATGTCACCATATTTTACGCCAACAGACTGGGATATTACCCGTACTACACTTTGCAAGGCGACCCGGTACATGGCGGACTTCCACAGAACTGCAGTCTTGAGCTACATTTGTTCAAAGCCTTCCAAGACATCAACCACTTCATCCCAGCCGAGGACTTTCGCGGTCTCGCCGTGATCGACTGGGAGTTCTGGCGACCGCAGTGGAGCCGGAACTGGCACAAGAAAGACATCTATCGCAAGAAGTCTGTAGAGCTAACGAGCAAGGCGTATTTTAATGTAACGGATTCGCAAATAGAGGAGCTGGCGAGAAGGCGGTTTGAAAAGAGCGCCAAGGCTTTCATGCAACGGACTATTCAGCTGGGAACGCGCCTTCGCCCCAACGGACTGTGGGGATTCTACCTCTACCCAGACTGTCATAATTATAACTTCCATGAGCAGAACTACACGGGATTCTGCCCCCTGCTGGAGAGGATGAGGAACGACGAGCTGCTGTGGCTCTGGAATAGCAGCACAGCGTTGTTTCCGTCCGTGGCCATACGGAAAAGCCACACCAACAGCATCAGTAATTTGCACTTTTCGCAGCACCGGATCCGCGAGGCGACCAGGGTGGCCTCGTTGACCTCGAAGGAGTACGACCTGCCCACGTACGTGTACCTCCGGATGGGGTACAGAGATGAGGCACTGACTTTTCTCACAAATGTAAGTGATTTTGTTAGGGTCGGTATTTACTACACACCAGTCTCCAATCTATATAGATACAAAACAAAGTCAGATGGTCAATAGTGAATAGGAAAGGCATTTTTTCTTGACCCAAAGAAATACCAATTTTATAATGCCTTCTTCCCAAACTGCAGACAAAAAGCTTTAATAGCTGGAGTCTATACTTCTCTTTACAAGTCTGTGTTTGTGATGTGCAGAAAGACTTGATCCACACAATCGGGGAGAGTGCTGCTCTGGGGGCAGCGGGCTTCGTGATCTGGGGAGACTTGAACCTGACCTCGTCCAGGGTGAGTCTCCAAACTGCACTAAGCCTCATTCATATTCCACCTTCCAGAAAACACGCAAATTTGTACGATGTTGGATGCGTCTCCATGGAGTTAGTGGAGTCACAGCAACAGTGCAGTACATTAGGCGAGCGTTGGAGGCGCTACCCGGCTCATTGTCCTCATCGCTTTCTCGCATTCAACGTCATTTATGGACTTTATCAACATGTACGGACATTGGTCATCTGCACCTTATGTGTTTTTTTATCATTGTGTTCCATGTGTTTGAACAGTTTGATTCTCTGACCTTTTGCCCGCGAATCGATGGTTTTGTAAAGTCCTCAGAAATAACTATTTTTGTGATGTACAAAAATACATTGATTTGAATTGAATTGAATTTAAAGTAATTGAATCTGACCTGTACACCCGTGTGCAGTTCACTTCGTTCCCATCGTGTGTCGTGCGGTCTACCACAGGGATAGGCATTTCACGTGCTGATATTGAAAGCAAACTCGCTATCACCCCCTATCGTACCTGTCATGACATGTAATGGTGAGATATACGGAACTATATTATAGTTCAAATGCTGTATAGTCGTACGAATGACGCTGGAGATGCTCGAAACGCACAGACCTAATTACGTGCGCAACTGGAGTATAAAAGTGTCTTTCGTCTACACAACCCCGCTCCCATCTCTGTGAGGAGTGAGAGGACAAGTGCCCAAAAAAAATAACAATTGTAAACCGCTTTGTGACTCTGGTCTGTGAAAGGCGGTATATAAATAAAGCTTACTTACTTAACATTATACTTATGACAATATTGTTTACTGTAAATATTGCCCAACAGACAATATGTTTCTTCAGTCTGCAGACAATGTGTCCTGGACATGAATGCACTTGTGGTGGTGTAATAAAAGGCACAATTCAACCGTGGAATTCTTTAGATGGTTGTCTCAATGAGGACATTGTTTTGGACCATTCTTAAAATAGGCGTAAAATAGATTCGCCTTTTAATAGAATGGGGACATATTTGTCTAAGTTTATAAAGCATGTGGCAGCAGAATGTTTGGTAGTCAGTTACGACACAATCAAGGACACAAATCTGATTGAAACCTGAGTCATACTCTAAAATACTTACTGGTGTGATGGCAGCGAAAGCGGGTTCCACAAAGTATCATCTATGATAGATCGATAGATACTTTATTGATCCTAGTAGGAGAAATTCAGGTGTCCAGTAACAGCAAAAATAAAATTGATCATTCTAAAAAGATAGTAATAATCAGCAACAGCCTCAGGTCACAGCAGCAGAGGTGGAGTAGCCTCTGGGTGGAGCAGGACAGGTCAAAAGGTGGTGTAGCCGCTTGGTTCGGACCATTTTCTCTGCTCTAGTCCAAAGTAAAATGCTAAATGCTTCATTAGCATTTTTCAACAAGTTAGCATTCCTCCAGTGTATTTTTGGTTGATCCGCTTGGTTCGGACCATGAATCCTCTCTGCTCTGGTCTGGAACAGTGCAAAACTATGCACGCTGTACTGCAGCAACATCTCAGGAAGAAAAAAAGCAAGAAAAAACCCCACAAAACAACAAATGTTTTAGAGCTACTTAGGACTTGCAGCCGTTTCCCAGCGCACTTTTCAAAAAAAAAAAAAACAAAAAAAAATACAGAAATACATGAATTATTTTGGTTTCACAACTTTTTTTTTAATTTGGAAAGTTTTACATCTTCTTGTTTAAGCATAGGGATAGGGCAGGCCAAATATTTTCTACTTAAGACATTATTAAATATTAGTTCACATTCTAAAACAGGGGTTATCTGCAAGGATCTGTTAAGGCGTCCGGGAATCATGTTCTTGGTCCCCCCAAAGCCTGTTGGTAAAAATGTCAAGAGATGCACAACAGGAACTCGTGAGAAGTCTCTTCTCGACGGGACATGCCCAGAACACCTCCTCAGAATATGTCATATATTATTTCACAATCAGTGTTTTCAGTATTTCTCCATCTTCAGTTTGGGGCCTGTTACTAAATCTGTTCTTCCAATCTCCAGCACAACTGCACCAAAGTCAAGCACTTCCTGAGCCACCGTCTGGGCCAGTACATCACCAACGTCACGCGAGCCGCCGAGCTCTGCAGCGACGCCCTGTGCCAGAGCAACGGCCGCTGCGTCCGGAAGAATCCTCGCGCTCGCCACTACCTCCACCTCGACCCCGACAGCCACCGCATCGTCCCGACCGGCGACGGAGACTTCACCGTCAGCGGCTGGCCCTCCCCGCACCACCTCCAGCTGCTCCGCAACCGCTTCAAGTGCCACTGCTACGAGGGCCACGAGGGCGAGACCTGCGACAGCGTCAACGTGGTGAAGGAGGAGGAGCTACCGGGCCGCAGGGAGGAAGAGGAGGAGCAGGAGAGGAAGAGGACAGAGTGGGAGCGCGAGCAGGGTGAACGCTATGACGGGAGAGAGAGCGCGGCCCAAGTGCACGTGGCCGGCGCCTGGATCACGGGGACGATGCTAACGTTGTGCGTGTTTGCGTCGAGGGCACATCTATGATTTACGTGACATTCTTCTACTTCAGGGGTCTCCGACCTGTAGCTCTCCAGCTGCTTTAAGGTAGCTCGCCAAAGATTAGCTCAGTGAGATAATAAAATATGATTGGTGGCTTGGTTTAAGGTGCAGTAAGCAACTCAGTGTAGCTTTTAGCAGTAGCGTCCGAGAAAAGCATTACCAACGCATCCCATTGGTTTATTTCTATCGGCCCGCTCCAAAATATTTATAATTTACTTTTTGAGGCTACAGGTCATGAGCAGAACTACATGGAATTCTGCCCCCTGCTGGAGAGGATGAGGAACGACATGACCAGGTCTATCTGGTCATGTCCATTCCCATTGGAAAACACATGACAACTTGACTACTTTTGGGTTTTAGGGACGTTTCACCACAGTATTTAAAAAATTGCGTCTGGATAAATCATTGACTGCTTCTTTAATGTTTGGAGCACAAAGACAATAATGTAATTTCCTTATAGCACATTGGCAAGGCAAGTTTATTTGTACAGCACAATTCTTACACACGGCAACTCAAAGTGCTGAACAAAACGAGATCGAGTCAGTATTAAATATAATAATACATACCATTGCCACTTACCTTATGTAACTTTGAGTTCAAACTTCCGGCCCTCCACATAATCGTTTAAGTAATTAAGTAAAGTTTATTTGTATGGCGCATTTTACAGACCAGGATCACAAAGCGCTTCACACATTAAAACACATAAAATAGACATGAAACACAGAAAAACGCAGTTCACAGAGGCCTATGAACAGTGAGGCGAGAAAGCCTGTCTAAACAAATAGGTCTTAAATTGGGACTTAAAATATATATAAGAGGACTTTTTCTTCTTCCGGGTGGATCATCAAGACTATTGGTCCTCCCAATCGTCAATCATTCTGGTGATACGTGCTCAACAAACAAGACCAAAGAGTTTATTGTAAATAGTGGAGAGGGTGGTTCTTTCCTAAAATTTGGGAAAATAATAGCCCGGACCTGGTTTTTCACATGATCCTGACTGATTATATTTTGAGTGATTTCATATCTAATCTATCTAGTCGTAGTTATAATATAGACATTTATCACTTATTGAGAAAGGTTGGAGACCCCTGTTTACTTTTTCTACAGTTGAGTTTGAAAGTTTACACTCTCTTAAGAAACTCAAAAACGTTCTTTTCAACTCGTAGTCAGTGGTTGTTGTGAAGCCGTATGTTGCTAAATACATATGTTTTCTATTTTTCCAGAAATCAGACCTGTTCAGAAATAGGAATAACTTATTAGGCTCCTCCCACTCACTGCTGATTGGACAAGGACCACCACTGTGTCCATTGCACCTGTATTTCTGCATTCTTTGTTTTCCTGCTCACATGTTTTGTTGCAATCATAAAACAAAAACACACAAACTGACAAAAACATAGACATAATGGGTCTGGTGCTATGAGACGTGGGTGGCAGCTCTGATTGCAACCCCCCTGACCCAGAAATGGAATAATAAAGGGGTAGAAAATGACATGACATGACAACTTATAAGAGAATTCAGCTCTTGATTCAAAAACAGTAGATATTATCTCTGTTCTGCGCTGGCAGAAAGGTCAGCCGTAACATTTCAATTTATATAAATTCGCAAACATGATGCAAGCGAGGATAAAGATGGATAAATCCATACATACAGATGTGTTGAGAACTGGAGGATGGAGATTTCTGATCAGGGTCAGAGTTTTTCTCATTACAATTTGACAATAAAACATATTTTTGACTATAAATGGCTTCACACATCCACTAACGATGAGTTAAACTTGTTTTAAATGTTTTAAAGCTACAGTACAACTGAGGCCTCGTTCACCACAATGTCTTCGTGTCATTTGGCCTCTTCCAACACAAGAGGTCGTGAGACTGAGCAAAAATAGTTCTTGATTTCAAACCATAACTATCTCACTTCCTAAAATCAGAGCAGTTTACACCGTGGATCTACGCACACACACACGCACGCACACACACACACACACGCACGCACACACACGCACGCACACACTATTTCATGTGATATTTTCAACAGGATGCATCTCTACTGCAATACCACAGTCTGCAGTGCACCAGTAAAAACAACAGCGCCATTTAGTGGACACATGCAAATACTGCAGGTGTCACCATCACCTTTCCAGCCAGAGGGAAAACAAATTTGGTGGAAATGGTACGTTTTATTTCAAATACATATTGATGCACACCAAAATATTTCATGGCTTGTGGGAATTTACCTAATATTTTGCACAGAAGATGGAGGACAAACCACTTTGACTGAAACCAAAAATAGAACACAATAATACAGTTATTATTTCCTTTGTTTAACGTTCACTTTAGAGAAACTGGCTGCAATGGGAATGAATACCCATAGACAAGCATTTAAAGCTGGGGTACCTGACTTTTTTATGATAAATGTTTTTGTAAACAGTGACATGTCATGAAGGAATTATACGACAACAAGCTGTCTTCTTCTTCTGCTAACATTACAATCGGCATTAAAGAAAGAGCCCTATGAGTCGTTATTTGACACTTTGGGCTGAGAGCTCGTTGGTCCTTACTTTTTAAAGATGTGTCAGAGGCCAAAGATACATCCATGTGGAGATGACATTAACTGTTTAGAGGGTGAGGTATTAGTGAGATGGATTTTGTGCTTTGAATCTAGGTACCCCAGCTTTACAGACAGACATTCTGACACAAGGGACTTAAAACAACACATGTGACATTATAATCAGGACAGCATTGAATTGGAGAAAAAAGTGGAATTTTAATTTAGTAAAACAATTTTGAATATTAATCAAACGTGAAAACCCCTTTAACACTATAGACATGATGGATTTAAGGGTTTGTTGTGGCCTCTAGTGGTCAGCTGAGTTACTGCAGCTTCAGGTGGAGAAAACAGAAGAAGCACATTATTTTTGTATCGTTATATTTTACCTTCAAAAATACGATTCTTTTGAAGTTTATTTTCTATACAATATGCAAAATATGTAAATAGTCTTTTTTTCAACATGACAGCTACTTTTTGATCTTCAGTGCTTTATAAAAATGTATTTTTGAGACTGCTTTTAGTTTTTGATATGAGTCTGAACCATAGACTGTATATACAGACGGACAACGCTAACCTGCTAGCTCAGCGAAGCCCAATAGGGATTCTTTCAGCTAGCAGGTTAGCCAAATGTAATAATGCTCTGGCTCCTATACATAGTTCCCACAGACCAATGAATGTCACATGACCTCCTCGGAGACGCCATCTTTGATGGCACGCTGCTGTGTTTGTGCATTCCATTAAACAGAAGAATGAGAATAAATGTAGATATTCAAACGCAAATTGGAAAAAAAGGGCAACTTTTGAGCAAATAATTGTATATTAATACAATGGCACCACAGTTTAACGTGCTACGGACATGTTTTACATATTTGATCAAATTATGCAGCAAAAATTAACAAGCAATGCAAACATTTCTCAAAAACTTTAGATTTAATACCAGTTGGAGCTCCATTTAATTATTTTAATTATATTAACAATTAATTTAATTAATGCTAATGCCACACGGACACTCTGGATTGCTGTTATTGTTTATTTCCGCGTTTTTGACCGTATGTTTTGGTGAATGGTGGGCAACTGATTTTTCCAGGCGTAAAGAGCAGTTTATTTTATGACACAGATCTTTTTACAGAAGCAATGCTGTTTGTGAACATTGTTTTAGCCCACCATAGAACTATTATTATCTATTTAATACATTTACGTTGCCCTCGAGAGCCTCGGACGCGACACCGATCCTCCTCATAATAAAGTAATCTAACGCTAAATAATGAAACTCTCAAGTTACCAAATATCAGCATACACAAGTTAGTACTGAGTAAATTACGTCTGTCAACACATTATAAGATACGATACGCACCTGACACAAAGTGCTCCGAGCATATTCTTGCGTGTTTTGAGGGAGTTTCTTGCCTGTTTATCTTCACAAGCCATAACCTCCGTGGTTGTTCTGACAAAAGCTTAGTCTTCTCACATTCATGAAGTCTAATGATGGGTATACTGTAAAATCCAAGTTTAACGGAACCTCCGGCACGATTTGAACATCCATTGACCCAGCAGGAGATGACCATTTTCAACTTTATCACGACATTAACACGTTTCAGCTTCTTTTTCTATTGTTTTGCCCACAGCATGCCAACACAAATGGCGCCGGGTCGGCAAATCCCCGTATGTAGTGACGTCATGTGGGAACTATGTATTGACCAACATAGTAAAATCCTCTAACTTGTAACAGTTTGTGCCACACTCACCATTTTGGGATTTAAACATCTGTATTTTAGCATGCACTGTGATCCTGGAGTTTATATTTGGATATTGTCTTTGTAAATCCAGATACAAGCCATATAAGATTGACCAATTAGATGCTTTCATTCGTGAGAGAAACTCCAGCTTGCCTAGCAACCATGCTATTAACACTATTATCCCTTACGGCGCTGAGCTAACCCTGTCGGAACAAATGCCCATATAAGGAAATTGGCTCTCGCTAGCTTATGCTAATTTTTGCCTCTCTATGGTGATGTCACACTCTGCACACTGATATACAGTCTATGGTCTGAACAAGCGGAGAACCAAAAATGCGCAGCTTCAATCATCTCGTGTACTGTACGTTTGACACTGAACATGCAAAGAACAGTTGGTCAAGGTTAGCCTGGGACATGTAATGAATTGTCAAAAATATTTAAAATGAGACAATTGAGTGGTCATAATATCAGAGGAGATTTAGTTTGAAAATGGAGCTACAAAATTACATCAATATGAGTATGTATATATTGATATAGGGTTGATTTATCTGTGTATAGCCCTAAATCACAGCCGCAGTCGTCTCGGAGGACTTTTACAAGACAATAAATAACACATAGGAGCCATTGATTTGAATCGGCCGCCATCTTGGATCACGGGGCTATAGATAGTTTTCCATATCACGGCCTGTGATATCAACTGCTTCGTTCAAAATAAAATATTGATTGAAAGAAATATTGCATCATATACATCATGACGTTTTTTAAATTGTAAAACTGTTAAGTCCACTGGTCTCGTCGCGTTTCATATGGATCCAAATCTCCCGATTCTCCAAGGATCTTGCCTCACAGATCACTCCAGTGTATCAATATACTTGTTTTTGTGGCTTTAGATGACATGGGGACAGATGACCCGTGAGAAATTATCAGTGACAAATGATACGTGTAATATAAGCTTGACTCCCACAATGCCTTTTGCACAAAGCATCATGGGTAATAAGAACGTGATGGAAAACTATGTATAGGAGCCGGTGGTTCATAGGGAGCGGGATGACCAATGTCTATAAATGTTAATACAAATATTCAAATAATGTTTAAAGGAAAATCTTACAACAAAGGGAAATATGCTTAGGAAAGAGACACATATTTTTCGCATATTTTTTTTAATTCAAATTGATGAGAGGCAAAGGACCGCATTCTGATTGGCCGAGAGCGACGGGTTTGCCACCTCTGTTCTAGAGCTGCAGACATTAGTCCAAAGTGATCATCTCAATATAACTGCACTTACTGAGGTTTGAAGATTGTAAAACCAAATATGCAACAACTATGTAGCACATATACCTGAATGTAATGCACTGCAAATAAACACTTTGAACTATGCAGTTGTGGTCGTTTTTATTTAACTATAACGTTAGTCGATCATTGTTTGTTGCATTGTATTATTCTTTAATGTATGTTCAAACTATCGGTCTATTGACTTTTCATTAAAACTGCAGAATTCATGTTTTTAATTGTTTATAAGTTACTATATACTGTATTGTCAATTATCAATCCTACACTGTCAGAAGCAGTGGTCGCCATGGTAACAGGGGATCTCCAGGTGTTGTTGCTCTTGGTCAGAACCAGAGCTGGGGGATTTTACCTATTGCACCTGTTTTTAGTGGCAGGGGAAACCACCGGAGCGACTGGAGAAACCCTACGCAGGCACGAGGAGAACATGCAAACTCCACCTGCAGGCCCCATTATGTCTATGTTTTGTCTGTGTATGTGTTTTGTTTTTAGGATTGCGACAAAATATCATGCGCAGGAATACAAAGAATGCAGAAATACAGGTGCAACGGACACAGTGGTGGTCCTCGTCCAATCAGCAGTGAGTGGGAGGAGCCTAGTGCAAGGGGCGGGGTGTTGCACAATCAATAAACAGCTTTGGTTAGAGTTCTGACCTCTTTGTCCGACAATTCCTGAATGAAAACCACCACAGGTATGTTTTTGATGAGGGGATTATAACATAACAGCTTTGTGTACAAAACCAAATAATAAAAGTACAAAAATTAATTAATTTAAAAAGTACTATGAAACAGTACTTGATGAACTATTAAGCGCACCTGCTTGTAACCAGCTAGATGAAAAAAGTTGGGTGGCCATTTTAGTTCACCAGACATGTTCAGGTGCTGATAGCATGGATTCTAAACACATAGGAGCCATTTTTCCATAGGAAGTGGAATGACCAATGGCCATAAGACTTGATGAAGTATAGACCATGGATCTATAATAATAACTGGATAGGGTATTACTAGCTTACAGCTGTCCCACCCATGGGCACAGGGGGCGCCCGTGGTACTGCAGACTAAATTTACGCGGGCTACCCAGAAAAAAGTCCCATAGAACTCAATGGAAATTAAAACAGCTCGACCTCAGCTGACAGAAAACCTACAGCTTTCATAAGTATCAGATTTTGTGGGGATTTTAGTGTCCCATGTCATCCTGAACTTTTTTTCTTCTTAAATCCTTTGTTTTTTTTTTTAAATCCACGCTTTACTGCTGCAAACTCTGTTCCTTTCCTTCCCGCTCTGGCTCCCCTCTTCCGCTGCTCTGGTCAGCAGCTCTGATTGGTCAGCACCTCTGATGGGTCAGAGTGCAGCCGAGCCCCTCTGTGCACGTGCATGAAACCCACACACGCGTATTTGGAGCAACGCATTATGGGAGATAATCCACTGCGCAAAACCGGGAGCACCAGACGATGCCCAAATATAGGCGAGTTCTGCTAATCTCCCGGTCTCCATGAAGTCCCATGAGCTACTGAGCACAAGCCATTCATTTGAATAAGGCGCCATCTTGGATCACCGGGGCTTGGTATTGACACTCTGGTTGAATCCCTGCCAACCATTCAACGAGCGGGGGAGGCGGGTGTTGTAGGTCGGTGTCGGTGACGTCAAGAGTTTGCGCCAAATTTGCTGATTGTAGTTTGGCGATGGCAGAGATACGGTGATGGTAAGATCGAGCCAGAGCTGGATGACCACTGTCCATAAATGATAAAAGTATAAACTCTGTGGTATCTCTGTCCCATATCTTTCAAATGAACCTGAAAAACCACACGCTTCTTCCTGTTGACTGATTATTCATTAACCATTGATCCATTTCCTCTCCGTCAAACATTCTTGGCGTGTCGGTGCAACCAACCCACGGAAATGACATGTTTGTAATCTACCCCTGTACCTTCTCCAGGGTTAATCAAGTCACACAATAAGCACTTGTCTCCACATCCTTGTCAGGACGTCCCAGCGCTGACAAGTCCACACACGAGCCCCGCCAGCGTATTCTCAAACCCTCAAACCGTGACACTTGCTCCACAGACACCCGAGGGAGACGGAGCCCCACGGATTTTTTTTTTTTTTACGACCCACGGTCATCGGGGGGAAAGGTTGCTCTGCAGGTAGGAGCGAGAAAAGTGTAATTATGTTTACTGTGTGTTGCCAATGAAATGTTATTGGGGTTAGTGGTACATGAGGTTTAACAGCGTGTTCTGCCAGACTGTAAAAAGTGGAGAAAGATACGTCAGAAATGGCTCAAATTTGGTGAAAAGTATCTTAATTTGAGCACATTTTAGCTGCCTTAAAACAAGATTGGCCAATGGGGAAAGAAAAATGATATTTTTTTAAAATAGATACAAGAAATTTCTGTTTTGGAATGAGAAAATAGAGCAACAGTTCTTGAAAAAAGTCCAAAGTTGTCCTATTGTAAGGATAAAAAACACTGAATTTAAGCACTTTTTACCTCATCTTAAATCATTTCTTGCTGTGCATATATTGACCAATTATAAACCTGGGGGGAAAGCCTAAAAACTTGTAATTTACTAATCTAAACTTTCAGTCTCTAGATGTTTAAATGTACAAATCTTGCTTCTGTATGAACTCATGCTGTATGAATACTTACTTACCTTGTAAGGGACCGATGGTGTAGCAGGAAACACACAAACTGTTTAATTACTAAGGCTTTTTAATTAGCCAAAAAATGAGCCAAACAATACAAATAAATGAGGCCAAAATCAAATGTACAACTGAACATGACAAACACTGACCTAACACAAGACACACCAGGGGAACATTTAAGCTGGATGATCAGACCAACTATTAACTAAAGGGGGTAAACAAGACTACACAAAACAGATACATTTACTTAACTAATTAAGGATAAAGTTAATAGTAATAATATGACTAATAATAATAATAATTATACTGAATATTAGAATATAAACTCAAATGAATCTCCCCAAACATCCCCTCTTCTGGACCTGCCATGGTTCAGGCCATAGGGTGGAGCCTGGAGGTAACACCCTCAGCTGGAGTGGGTGGAGTCAGCTCACAGGAGTGTTAGCTCCAATTGTGAGGGAGGAGTCAGCACTCACATACCCCCCCCTCTTCAAAATGTTCACTGTGGCTGCGGGAAAGATAGTCAGCGGTGTGGTTCTCCTTTCCGGGAATGTGCTGGACCACAAATCTGAACGGCTGCATTGCGATATACCATCTGGTGATTCTCCCATTGGTGTCCCGCATCTTCTCCAGCCACTGCAGAGCCTTATGGTCTGTCTGCAAGACGAACTGACGTCCCAGCAGATAATACTTAAAGGAGTCCAGCGCTCATTTTATGGCCAAAGCTTCCTTTTCAATGGTTGCATACCGCACCTCCCGGGGGAACAGCTTGCGGCTTATGTATGCAACCGGGTGTCTGTCTTCCGGCGGTCCTTGCAGCAGCACCGCTCCAATGCCCCGGTCCGATGCGTCTGTTTGCAAAACAAAGTCTTTGTCAAAATCCGGACAGAGCAACACTGGATCCTTACTCAAGGCTTGTTGAATGTCCTTGTACGCCGCTATCCTCTCTTCTGTCCACTTCAGCTGATTCGGTTGCTGAGAGCCAGTCATATCTGTCAGAAGTGCCGCTCGAGCAGAGATTGTTGCTCATTGTGCAACTGTTGCATCATTCATTGTGGGATGAAGCGATGATAAAACCCGGCCATCCCTAGGAAAGACCTTAACTGCTTCCTAGTTTGTGGCAATGGACAAGATGCAATCGCTTCAATCTTTTTAATCTGCGGTTTGATTACCCCACCTCCAATTATGAAGCCAAGTACTGGGTCTCAGCCTGGGCCAGAGAGCACTTTGCTGGGTTTAATGTGAGACCAGCTGCCTTTAGAGCTCCCAGAACCTTTGCCAGATGCTCCAAATGTTCCCCCCAGGTGGTACTGAAAATAACAATGTCATCCAGATAAGCACAGGCATACTCTGAATGACCACACAGTACCTGGTCCATCAATCGTTGGAAGCTTGCTGGGGCGCCATGGAGACCAAATGGCAGAACCGTAAACTCAAACAATCCCCAGGGTGTGCGGAAGGCCGTGAACTCCTGTGACTGCTGTGCGAGGGGAACCTGCCAATAACCTTTGCAGAGGTCAATGGTGGTGAGGTACTTGGCCTTTCCCAGTCGCCCAATCAGGTCATCGACTCGGGGGGTTGGATAACAAATCAAACTTTGAGACAGAATTTAAGTACCTGAAGTCTATACAGAACCTGATCGCCCTATCCTTTTTAGGAACCAGCACCACAGGATTACACCATTCACTTTTTGATGGCTGAATGATTCCCAGGGAAAGCATTAGATCCACTTCCTTCTTCAACGCCACCAGGAGCCGCTCAGGTATTCTGTAACTCATACGCTTAAAGACCTTATGACGGGTTTTTAAAAAAAAAATAGTGGATATCAAAATTGCATGACAATGTCAATTTGAAAGAGATTCCGGCAAAAAAAATCCTATATTTTATAAAAAGAACGTGTTTTTCATGAATTTAAGTTGTCTATGCTCTAACCTGTGTGTGACGTCACAGCGGGTTACGCCCATGCATTGAAAACCATGGATCTATGCCACAGGACATCCTTTTCTCTCTTCTCTCCACTGATGCCCAACACAATACTGCCCTCTACAGGTGACAATTGCTCACTACACATAAATTGCCGTTTTCAGTGTGAAAAAGAGTCCAAGGTGGGAATTGAACCCAAGTATCTGGATTGGCAGTCCATCGACACAACCACTGGACTATCTCAGTGACAACGAAATGAAACAATCTAGTATTTATGTCACACTCGCTGTACACGGCCTTGTCATCTTGAATATCCGCGAAAAAAGAACGAATACCAAATTGTAAACAACTTACAGAGTTGAAACGTACCCGTTCTGACGTCACCAAGGGCTGTGAAGTTTTTTCGTTTCTAAGGGCGTTGCTATGGGGTTATTTCGATTTGGGGGGATCAGACAAAAAAAAACAACAACTGATTTTGAAACCTTTAGTAGTTCTCTTCTAATATAAAATGGTATTAAAACTGTATTTCTAAATAAATCAAACCCGTCATAAGGTCTTTAAGGGGTGCATCAGGTTTCAGTACAATCGTATGTTCCACCACACTTGTTCGGCCCGGATATTCCCGAAAACACATTATCAACGAGTGGCTTTACCTGGGATTTTTGTTCTTCACTGAGGTGAGAAATATCAAGATGGGAACGTTGAGTTATAGGTAAATATTGATCATCCACCTCGTCTTCTTCCTCCACCTTCCGGATCAGCATCACCTGCGCCATTTTCTCCTCTCTGGGAAACCACTCCTTGAGAAGGTTAACATGGAGGATTCTTTTGGAGCGATGACGCCCAGGCATGGAGACTTCATATGTGGTGGGGCCAATCTTTCTTGTGATGTCATAGGGCCCTTGCCACTTTGCTAGGAGTTTGCTGTCACTGGTGGGCAACATGACCAATACCTTGTTTCCAGGTTCCAAATTTCTGTGGCGTGCTGCCCGATCGTACCACCTCTTCTGATCATGTTGTGCCGCTTTCATGTTCTCCTGAGCCAGATCACTCATCTTTTGCAGCCTTTCACGCATCTGAATGACATAAGAAATTACATTAATGGGCTCCCCCCTCCCCCGATCTCCCTCCCATGTCTCCTTCAACAAAGTCAATGGGCCCCTCACTTCATGTCCATATAACAGTTCAAAGGGAGAAAACCCAGAGGAGGCCTGAGGTACCTCCCTATAGGCAAAAAGGAGGTAAGGGAGCCACTGATCCCAATCGGAACCAGCGTCGTTCACAAACTTACGAAGCATTTGTTTGAGGGTTTGATTGAACCGTTCTGTCAAGCCGTCCGTTTGTGGGTGATAGGGGGTTGTCCGTACACTGCGAATACCCAGCCATTTGTAGACCTGCTTCAAAAGTTCAGACATAAAGTTAGTTCCTTGATCAGTCACAATTTCGCTTGGGAATCCCACTCTGGAAAACAGCTGGATGAGGGAAAAAGCCACAGTTCTTGCCTTCACATTGCGTAAAGGGAAAACTTCTGGATATTTTGTGTTTCTCCACTGGACCAACCACATCCATTCCAAGGCGGTCAAACGGAATTGTTATTGTTGGGAGAGGCTGGAGCGGAACTTTAGTGGGAGCTCGGAGAGTGGTTCTTTGACACTCAGGACAGCTTTTGCAAAATTGGACAACTGCAGAGCGTAGGCCAGGCCAATGAAAATGACGCTTGATACGTGCCATGGTCTTATGTTTCCCCAGGTGGCCAGCCCAAGGAATAGAATGGCCCAAGGTAAGTATAACCTCTCGGACAGTTTGTGGCACTACCAGCTGTTTGACTTGACCTTGCTGACGATATAAAATGTCCTTTTGTAAGAAAAATTCTCCCGCTGACTCTGTAGAGTCTCCATCCAAACTCAGTCTCTCTTTAGCCTTTAGAAGCAATTTTGACAGGGTTGGGTCACTTTGCTGCATTTCAACAATATTGGTTGGAAGTTTATACTTTAAGGGCAGGTGTGAATCCAGCTCACCTGGTGCCGTTACAACAGTGTGATGGAATTTCTGTTGCCTTTTCTGACTGCGTGGCTTTCTGGACTTCCCGGGTTTCGCCTCCAGCTCTGCGTCATAAAAAGGTAAAGCACTAAGAACAGGTGATTCGTCACACCTTTTTGACTGAGCCCTTGTGACCACATTGCAGCTTTTTGTGGGCTTTATCAAATCATACAAGATGGGCATATCTTCACCGAGAACCACTGGAAAAGGTAAGTTATCGGCTACTCCAACACTCATCAGGTAAGATTGTCCTTTGATTTCAATGTACACATCAGCAGTCGGATAAGGTTTCTCGTCACCATGAACACAGCATATGGGGATGGTGTCTTCAGTGCAAATGAGATTGCTTGGAACATAGTTCAAATGCACCAGTGTCTGAGTACTGCCTGTGTCCAGTAGGGCTTTTACAGTTTTCCCATTCACTTTCACAGAAATCACTTTGGTATTTGTACTCTTCTCATCCATAGATGTTAACGTTTGTCGTGGCACAAAGCACATCTGTGTGAATCTAGCTGGGTTCTTTGGGCACACCGGCTTAGTATGGCCTTCTTCTCCACAAAGATAACAGATGGGTATTTTGTTTGACCTTGGCATCAGGTTTGTATGTGGCCCCGTTGACTGACCTTCACTTGCAGGCATTTTACTAGGTGGTGCCCTCTGGTGGTGCGGTGGAGGTAGCTTCCGAGCTTCTCTCCCAGCCTTCCATGCGGTATTGGTCCAGGATTGATTTTTCTTCCGAGCTGCCACAAACACCTCTGCCAGAGTGGCTGCGTCTGAAGCAGTCTTGGGGTCATGCTCTTTAATCCAAACCTGGAGCTCTGGAGACAACATCCTCAAATACTGTTCCATTATAATCAGTTCATTGACATCATTCACAGTTTTGCATTTAGGTTGGATCCATTTCCCATATAACTCTTTCAGTCTTACATAAAGTTCTTTAGGGCTCTCTCCTGGGCCAACGTTGAGAGACCGGAACCTTTGTCTGTAGGTCTCTGCATTTATATCATACTTTTGTAAAATAGCCATTTTAACATTTTCATAGTCATGGGCCTCATCCATATCCATGTGCACATAAGCAGCTCTAGCTTTCCCAGTGAGCAAAGGAATAAGCCGGAAAACCCAGTCTGTTTGAGACCATCTACAAACTACTGCAATTCTTTCAAATGTTATGAGATAGTGTTCAATATCATCTTCACTTGTTAACTTTTCAAGCCTTGGTTCATGAAATGATTGAGACTGACCTGTGAGCACATGGCATGCTGTGGAGTCTTTAGGCTTTAGGCTTGTGTAGGCCCATGAGGGAGGAGCTTTCTCCTCTGCAGGACTGAGCATTGAGATTGGAGGCTCAGGATCAGGTGTAGAGCGTTCCTGCACCTCTTTCTGAAGGAGTTGAAATTGCTGTTGTAAAGCTTGAAATCTATGTTCCTGTTGTGCTCTCTCTCTTTCCCGTTTTACCTCTTGCTCCTGCTGCTGTCCCATAAAGGCCTGTAAAATACCTGCCAGGTCTGAAACTGTTGGCTCCCTGCTCCCAGCCTCTCCTTTTGCTCTGGCTCCATTTTCCTCTTCATTCACTTCCTCTTGACTTTCTTCAGATTCTTCTCCATGTTCCACTATTGTATCAACTTTCCCAGCGGTTTTAGCTCCACCTCGGGTGACGGGCTTGTCTTTCCCCATTTCTCCAAAGGAAAAAATGCAGGAGGATCCAGGTGGAAAAGTACAAAAAAAAATAATCAAAACAGGTGTGTTCTTGACCAGATCGATCCCACCGCTGCCACCAAATGTAAGGGACCGATGGTGTAGCAGGAAACACACAAACTGTTTAATTACTAAGGCTTTTTAATTAGCCAAAAAATGAGCCAAACAATACAAATAAATGAGGCCAAAATCAAATGTACAACTGAACATGACAAACACTGACCTAACACAAGACACACCAGGGGAACATTTAAGCTGGATGATCAGACCAACTATTAACTAAAGGGGGTAAACAAGACTACACAAAACAGATACATTTACTTAACTAATTAAGGATAAAGTTAATAGTAATAATATGACTAATAATAATAATAATTATACTGAATATTAGAATATAAACTCAAATGAATCTCCCCAAACATCCCCTCTTCTGGACCTGCCATGGTTCAGGCCATAGGGTGGAGCCTGGAGGTAACACCCTCAGCTGGAGTGGGTGGAGTCAGCTCACAGGAGTGTTAGCTCCAATTGTGAGGGAGGAGTCAGCACTCACATACCTATTCTTGTCACTTTCCTTTCTTTAAATAATAACAGACTCATGTATAATTTCACTTTCACTTTCACGGTTGTCTGTTACTTGTGTGTGAACGTTCAGAAACAAAATCAAAATAAAATCGTCATGTTTGTGCTCGTAAACTTCACGTAAACTTCACAAAGTGCTTTCGTTTCATTGTGTGTTAATACTTTTGACAGGTGCTATAGACTGGTTGATTAAACTTGTTATTATGAATACATTGACTTACTTTACTTCACTTTTAATGCTTTAGACATGGACTGTATATAGACAGATAATGCTAACCCTCACGCTCAATGAAGCCCAATAGGGAAGTGCTCATAGACAAAGTTTTGCTCCTACTCGCTCTGTCTCCTATTGACTTACATTGAAGAGTTTAAGCTCTGCCTCAAGCTCACTTGAGTCACTGTTTGACATGAATGCGGGCCGTCCTCTCGTTTTCCGCCTTTCTGTCTGAAAAAGTTGATCTAAAGTTGTGACAGAGGCCAAAAGAAAATGCACGTGAAAACTAGACTGTTTTAGAGCCAGAAACAAGTTTGGTGGATTTGCTGACGTTACTATTTTCTGATTCAGATTCATTTATTTGCCATTTGCAGTAAAACCACATTGGAATACATTTGCGAAAAAGACCCCAGTGTGCACAAGACAAATACATAAATAGATCAAAGTTAAAAGTACAACAAATGAAAAAGAGCAGGAAACAATTGTCACGGTGAAATTGATCAACAAAACAGTTTAAAAACATGTGCCATCATCAAAGTGCTCTTTTTAAACTGAGAAGAACTTGTGGAAAGACGCCGTTTGCTGTTTCTTTGTGTTTTTTGAAAGGTACACACATCAGCTTTAGGGAGAGGGCAGAAGTAAAAGTGTTGGTATGTGCTCAGAATGTGGAGACATTTGAGGCGCATCACCATCAAAGCCTCAGCGTCTGCGAGAAGCGTCTTTCGTTTCATCAAAACCATGTGGACTATTTCTGTGTCAGCTCCGTGTCCTCCGCCTCACGGACCTCGCTCGGCGTCTCAACATGTGGTGCCGGCTCCACAAGCGTGTTTATGAAGACATCACTGAACCGGACTATTCACACTCCCAAAATACTGAAACTACTGCAGCCCCCACAGAGCAGTCATTTTGACGGCTCCCATTCAAATACATGGACTTCCTAGTTTGCCTCAAGCTTTATTAAATGTAAGTCATCCATACGGTTTTTACTTTTTAAACTGGTGAATATTACATGAAATACAGGTCCAGAACCGGTACCGGGGAATTTTTGTTGTTGCCAGGTTACTGTCCTTCAAATGAAATGTCAAAATGACTCTAGTGCAGGCAAGTCCAAACTCAAGCCCGGGGGCCAAACGCAGTCCTCAGTGTCATTTTTTGTCACCCTCTGCCTTGCTAACCCACAGTTGTCTTTGAGATCATAATCACAAGTTTACTTCGTCATCCATCCAACTCCAGCTTAGTCAATATAGACCTCGTTCTGAAGCCCAGTCTCGAATTCAGTCGTTTATTTGCACATACTGTACTGACACAGTTTTTGATTGTGTCATAAACTTCCGTTAATGGTGCTGATGTAGCTAGTGAGATGGTAAAATTGTGTCATTCAGCCAACTTTAGCTCTGTTATAGATCATTTTAAAGCTCAGAACAGCCCGGTGCCAGTCAAGACAGTTTTTCAGTCCGTGACGTCAGCCCCTGGACTAGTCTGGAGAACTAAAGGGGCCCTCTTGCTAAAAGGTTTGGACACCCCTGATATAGTGGGAGTTGAAGGTAGAACCACTCACATTTCAAATTTAAAAGATGAAATAATCAAAAAATGTATGTGTGAGCTTTCATAAGTCGTCATATTTGTGTTTTAGCTTTTCCCCCCAGCTTTAGATCAGCTTGTCCAGACAGAAGAGTGTAAAAGAGGGGACCGGCCTCACTTTACCGATCTGCCCTCATCCCAGAGAGTCAAATAGTGACTCACATGGGTCTTTCTGACAAGTCTGCGAGAAATGTTTTCTATTAAGATGAATGTTATGGTCTGATTTCTTCACAGCATTGTTATTTTTACAAGACAAACACACAATGTATTATTTATGAAGGCAAAAGTCACGTACCCAAGCTTTAAATCACTAAATCTTATATCATGTTATATCAATCCAGTGCATTTGCTCCTCTCCTTTGCACTCACCCTTCTCCAGCTCTGTCACAACATGAACTTCCTCCTGGCGGTGCATTTTTTATGGCTATAAATTATCACCACTACTGAACATGTTGTAATTTTGTAGTTTCTCTCTCTTTGCTAATGTCGTGGGTTTGCCTATTGTCTGGAAGAAAATATTGTAGCTGTACGACCAGACATTAGTCTCGGCAGACGCATTATGTGGTATTAAAACAATTATCAAATTTGAACATGATTTGACCAATAGGAGGTGGTGATTCAACCCCAGAGGAATACAATATGACGTACTTAGCAATTTAACAGGGAGTATTAGCTTTTGAATTGTTAACCATTTCCTCAAGCGAGTCCAGTCTCACCCTGCAGACTTGAGCAAATGGGTCGAGGAAGGTGGAGTGTGGTGTACTCCTACTTGGTTGGATTGAAACCCTGCAGCCACACCCATAATGGAGCCGATTTGACATCACTGGTCTAGACCCTGGTGCTGCTGATGTCCCCAAGGTTTAGACCCTGGTGCAAACCCCCTCGGGTCTAGACGTCGGTAGCAAATCCCCTTGGTTCTAGACGACGGTGGCAAACCCCTCGAGTCTAGGTGCTGGTGGTGGTGGGAGCAGAGCCGACAACAAGATGATTCGTTACTGATGGGGAGGTGGTGGGTTGCTGCACGAACATCAGGTTGATACTGAGAGGCTGTTTGAATGCAACCGAAGTGCAGACTGTGCAGCTGTGATCGATGGTGGTGAGCTAAGGCGCAGTGTAGCTGAAGGAGGATTGTGTAGCAGCCGTTCTCTGGGTCTGAATTTCCGTTTTAGCCGCCAAACATAGATCGCTATATATTGTACAAATACAAATTATATGAAGAAAACAAAAATTGCATATTATGTCTTCTAAGTTGCCTGTATTTTCACCATTCTCTATCATTTTCTCTCATGCAAACTAATCTTCTGTCCCATTTCTTTAAGTTTTTCTTTGTCTGTCCCACTTCCTAAAGTTCTTATTACGTCTTCCAAGTTGCCTGTATTTATCCCATTCTCAAAAATTCTTTCTCACGGAAACCAAACTTCTGTCCCCTTTCTTTAGATCCAACTCTTAACCCACCATGAAGCCTCTCAAACCCACCACCACCATCTTTACATTCTCCTTCCTCCTGTATCTTACTCAAGCCCTCCCCAGGACCGACCCCCCCGTGGACCCGGGTCACCCTTTCCTCTTTCTGTGGAACGCCCCGTCGGAGCTTTGCAAAATCCGATTCGGGATGCCGCTGGACCTGTCCCACTTCCACCTCATCAGCAGCACCTTAAAAACCGCGACGGACCAACCCATCTCCATATTCTACACCGACCGATTTGGCCTCTTCCCCTATCTGGACGAAGACACGGGCGAGACCTACGACTACGGCCTGCCCCAGCTGGTCGATCTGAAGGAGCATCGCGATCAGGCCGAAGACGATATCGAGTTCTACATCCCCATAGACGGACCCGGGCTCGCCATTTTGGACTTTGAGGAGTGGAGGCCGCAGTGGGTTCGAAACTGGGGCAGCAAAGACATCTATCGCGAATATTCCATCGAAACCGTGAAGAAGAAAAACGCCTCGTTGACCGAAGACGAAGCGGAAGACCGAGCCAAGATGGTGTTCGAACGTGCCGCGAAAAGGTACTTCCTCAAGTCGCTAAATGTCGGGAAAAGGTTGAGACCCAAAAGACTATGGGGATACTATCTATATCCGGATTGCTATAACTACGACTATAACCAGGATATGGCGGGCTACACAGGGGAGTGTCCAGACATCGAAAAAGTGCGAAACGATGAACTTTTGTGGTTGTGGAACGCATCGACGGCCTTGTTCCCGTCCATCTATCTGGAGGAGGTTCTAAGGGACTCCGTACAAGCGCGAATGTTTGTCCGGCACAGAATGGTGGAGGCGATGAGGGTGTCGGCGCTCCCCAACCGGACCTACTCCATACCGGTGTACGCCTACATACGCCCGGTCTACAAGGACAGCGTGGACCTGTACATGTCTGAGGTAAGTGACTAGAAAGAGGTTTAAGTTTGTGTAAGATCTCAGTCGTACAGGGATTATCTGTAAAACAGTTAGTAGGTTTTTCCGAAGGTCCGTTCGCCATCCGAAGAACTTTCTCAGGGGAATGAAAGATCAGCGTTGAGATGGAGATCAATCCAAGTACAGATGATGGGTGGGCAACCTTCCTTTGTGTAGAAAGAGCTTTTTTGGTGGTTCTTTTGTTGTTTTGTCAGACCGGTTAGATCTATTACCTTGTTAACAGGTTTCGGCTTAACAGGGTAATATATCTAGCTTGTCTTGCAAAAGAACCACATGTGATGTCGCATTCATATGACCCCCAATCCTTCAAACATCATCAGATTGTAACATTGGGTACATTTTTGGAAAGCTTTGGAATAGCTCAATGCCTCCTGGTACTTGTTCCTTATTTGACGGTCAAGAATGATCCAGGAAAAACTGAAAACAAAAAAACTGAATATTGTTTCTGCTTCTACTTCAGGACGTTGAATCCAATCCATTTAATGTATAGAGCGCATTTCATAAACAACTGTCGAATTCAGTGGATGTGTTTAACTCAATAAACAGTTTTAGATCAATTCAAAAAGACATTGAATTGTTTAAAATGGGAAATCAGAATCCATGGGTGTCATTTTTTATCGGACAGTGTTCTCGACCAGTTCAATTTTTTATCATCTCTGTGGCCAGTTCTTACATATCGACTTCATGACGGATTTTATATCAATATGATTATTGTGTAAAATATGTAACTATACTTTAACTACAATTGGCAATAATTTACTGAGCAAAGGTACAGATAAACAGCGGACAAAATGTTTATTGAGCAACATTCAGACGGCAGGCTTGACGGAAGAAACTTGGGTTTGGTTTTGTTCTGTCTCTGAGCAGGAAAATGAAAAAAAAAAAAAAAAAACCCAAATCCAAGATATTTCACAAAAACTCAAGGTTTAACTGTCATCACCATGTTAGAAGACAAATCTGAAAAATCTGAGGACAAATCTAATGATGAGTAAAGATAAGCTTGGAGTCTATAGCCTTGCTTTGGCCTACTCTACTCTACTCTACTCTACTCCACCCCAATTGAGAGTTTCCACCAGCCCTGCGTAACCAGTACCATGTCCTTCTTTAGTCCCCCTTGGCCCTGGTTGTATCCAGGCCGAGTTGGTATTAAAGTGTTCTAACTGACAGAAAATGGCTGGAAGCCATGGTTACCCAGGAATGTCCACAGATACTGGTTTGTTGATGTTGCTGTTGAATTTCCAGATACCAGATGGAAACCAACCGGGTAGAGTAGAGCCGAGTAGAGTGGGGCCAGGTAGGTCTGGTGGAAACAGGGCATTTGTGTCGCAGAGACCACACTCAACAGGAGCCGAACCAGAAACTAAAACAAAACCACACGGCGGTGACAAAACACAAAACAGTTTATTCTTATTTCACAAACAACATCAGAAGACGGACCAGAAATCCAGTTCAAACCAGTTTTTGATGTGTTGCAGTTGGACCTGGTGAACACGGTGGGAGAGGCTGCAGCTCTGGGGGCGGCTGGAGTGGTGTCCTGGGGAGACATGAACATCACTGATGACGAGGTGACACACATGAGTACCCTGCTGGACTAAACCAGGACTAAACCAGGACTAAACCAGGTCCAATCAGGACTAAACTAAGACTGACTAAACCAGGACTATACAAAGTCTGTACGACAACTAAACCAGGGCTGAATGAGAAGCAACCCAGGACTAAACCAAGACTAAACTAGGACTAAACCAGGACTAAACCAGGACAAAACCAGGACTAAACCAGGACTAAACCAGGTCCAATCAAGACTAAACTAGGACTGACTAAACCAGGAGTAACCCAGGTTTAGCCAGGAGTAAACCAGGGCCAATCAGGACAAAACTAGGATTAAACCACAACGAAACCAGGACTAAACCAGGGCCAAACCAGGATCAAACCAGTTCAAACCAGGACTTAACTAGGAGTGAACCAAGACTAAACCAAGTCCAATCAGAACTAAACTATGACTGACTGAACCAGGACTAAACCAGGACTAAACTAGGACTCAACCACAACCAAACCAAGTGAAACCAGGACTAAACCAGAACCAAACCAGGACTAAACCAGGCCTAAACCAGGACTAAACCAGGCCTAAACCAGAACCAACCCATTTCAAACAAGGACTAAACCAGGACTAAACAAGAACTAAACCAGGTAAAACCAGGACTAAAACATGACTTAAGCATGTCAAACCAAGACTAAAATATGACTTAACCAGGTCATACCAAGACTAAAAGAGGACGGGACCAGGTCAAACCAGGTCAAACCAGGTCAAACCAGGACTAAACGTGTCCCTGTCTGTGAGCGCAGGACTCGTGCTTCGACGCTCGCCGTCACTTAGAGCAGGTGATGAACCACTACATCCTGAACGTCTCCACGGCGACGCAGCTGTGCAGCGAGGCCTTGTGCGAGAGCCGCGGCCGCTGCGTCCGGAAGACCTGGGACAGCGACGCCTACCTCCACCTGGACCCACGCCGGTATCGCCTGGAGCGGCTGAGGAGAGGTGGCCCCCTGGTGGTGAGAGGGGGGCTGTCCCAGGACGACGTGGACTACTACGACCTGTGGTTTGACTGCATGTGTTACTCGGAGCAGCCCTGCAGGGGCCCGCTCGTCCTCAACTTCATCAACGAGGCTTTTGTCACAACGCGGGACAAGTCAGCGGCCGCGGCGGGACAGAGGACCTGTGTGCGCCTCCTGCTGGTGGTGGGGCTCATGTGGGGCTTCATATAAGACAGAATGATGTGAGACTAAAGTTATAACCTATAAAATACACTGAACACTGAGCTCTTTGACTGTATATGAGTGGACTGAGTGTGACATCACCTTAGTGTTTGCCTTTATGCGGAAGAGGCACATTTCAGTGTTGCCCGATTCTAGCTAGATTTTCCATCCCAAAACCTCAGGTATACTTTCAGTCTATGGTCTAAACCTGTGAGAATGTCCCAAAACCCTCCAGTTTGTGATGAAAAGTAATGCCATCAACCTAGCCTCAAGACTCTGTTTATTTTCTATTTATGGCAAATCTGGCAACCCCTGACACATTTGAAAATGAGGTAGCTAGAGCCAGCCAACTGGTCATGTTATGTAAGAGTAATCATTTTCTCAAAATACCATGGCAAGTTTATTTATTTAACCATCATAATGTAGAAAATAAATAACGTAATAAAAAACGTTCTTTTAACTTTTAACGACCAAAATGAGCTGAAAACCCTGTTCTAAACGCTACATGTTGAAGCAACTTCTGTTGAGCCTAAGTCTTATACACTGTGTTTCATCTGTGAGAGATAGTTAGAAATAAATATTAAGAGTATTTTGATATTGTAAGTATTTCCAAAGTAATGCATTACACTGCTTGGTTTCTCAAGAAAATGGATCGCAATACTTGCACCTAATACTGTTAAAATACAACCATTAGTCGCCTTGATGTCATTTGGCCGAACATAAGACAAAGAATTAGGAGCTGAATTCTTTTTAACTGTGGTTGAAGAATTCTTTCAACCACAGTTATAACAAGATATTAAAAGACACAAAAGCACTCAAGAACTAACGAGATGGAAAAAAATTGCACTATCAGCTGTTGTCCACTAGAGGGAGACAACGCTTCTGCAAAAGAAGAGATAACGCATTCCAGTTTTTGATAATGTGATAATAGTCTAATTTAATGAACAATGGCGAGCAGGTGCATCTGACACCTCATATACAGACACAAACACAAACTGAAACACACTCACACACACGCTGAGCACCTGTCATGATGGTGAACTTGAAAGATAATCTCTCTAACACAATGGGTAGAATTACAAAAGACAAATTATCACATTTCTGTCACGCTTGTAGTTGTGGGCAGGGGCGGATCTACCATTAGGCAAAGGAAGGAACCTGTCTGGGCCCCCGCCAGAACCCATCTCTTTGAAAATAACAAACCCCATTTGATTTTGTTGTTTGTAAAATGACTGCATTCACAAGCGTATTGTAAAAACATATTGATCTAAAAAAAAAAAAAAAAACAACTCCCAGATTCAGATTCATTTATTTGCCATTTGCAGGAAAACCACATAGGAAAAACTTTGTAAGACTACCCCAGTGAGCCCCAGACGACACACACCAGAGCTCTTGCCCCTCAGCATTGACAGCATCTGTGCCAAGAGCCAACTTTTAGACCAAGCTGTAAAGCCGTTTTCCAGAGGAAAGATTTTGTTGTAAGAATACACTGGATAACTCTGTTTCCGGGTACACCCCCACAGGCGAGGAGTGAGATTGCAAGCACATCAGCGCACGTGCTCATGGACCCTCTACAGCCGGGACACGCCCCCTCTGATGTTTATACGTGGTTATGTCGGTGTATGTTATCCATGCTGTGTTCTCTTTGTAATGTTTTTGTTTGTTTAAATAAAAACTAAATGATGAATGAACCTATCATTCTCGAGTACAGAGCTTTTTATGTTGTCTTCATCCATATTCAGGACGTCCCAACAGCCTGCGCCTCACAGACAGAGCGCACTGTTGTTGCTGCTGCTATGAATATTCCATGTTTCTTTCCACTGTGTTTCAACCATAAACCGTATATAAAGGCGTCTGATTGGTCAATCCTTGTATGGCTCATATCTGTATTTACAAAGACAGTATCCAGAATCATAGAGAGCGCCCAACCATGGATTTTTTAAGTGTGTTCAATGTAAGTTAAGTTAAGAGAGAGTTGGAGCAAAACTTTGTTCATTTTGCACTTCCCTATGGGCTTCATTGAGCTAGCGGGTTAGCATTGTCCATCGAAATACAGTCTATGAGGGCTTGCCAGACTTGACCGGGGGTCGAAGAAACAGATTGTGAAACTATTTTGACTAGAATTGGTATATTTTGAGACGGTGAGAGCTGCAGTTAGTTGAATAGCCGTAATGGAAAAAAAAAAGTCAGTGCATACAAACAAATAGATTCAAAAGGTTCTGAGCTTCACATGGAGAAGCCGACGTTGGATGGATAACACTAAGAACTTAACAAGGCATAGGGCCACATAGAATGAAGCAGCGGGCCGCAATTGTACCTCGGACCTGAGTTTGGACGTGCCTGGTCTATGGTGTCCACAGGCATTTTTGAATCTCATTTCAAACTTGCTAAATGGTCAAATTTGGTTGTATCTTTTATCAGACTGGTATGGACATTATCGACTATAGCATTTCCATATATGTAACTGGACCTATATTGTCTCTCTGCTGTTTTGTACGTAAGTGTCATTTGTACCATCTGTTGTCAATAAAAAGGATGAGGGAGAGTTGGCAACTGAAAAAGTCTGTGGCTGTTGTCTTCAATGGCCTTGGGATTGAGAGCTCTGAATGAAGACGCTGCTCCCTCTACACCACACGCTCTACCCTTCCGTCGCTCTTGATCAAGACTTGAGAGACTTGAGCTCCTCCACTTGTGACAGGACTTCTGCACCGGGAAATAAAGTGTAGGAGCAGGTCATAATCGTCAAAATACTTAACATACCACAATCCTGCATATTTTCCATAACACAAAACACAAAAGAATCTATTCAAAGAGTGCACCTTAAACACAGCAGAGTTGATTGACGGGTAAAGCCAACGTTGTTCTGCAGTGGGCGGGACTAGAGGGACTTGTTGAGATTCCAGAGCTGGTGTTTGCAGAGAGGACCATAAACAGCGAGAGATTTAGTCCAGACCGGAGTCCTCCAAAACACACTGTCATAACAGACCGAGAGACCAGGGCAGACAGAGACCAGGGCATACTGAGACCAGGGACAGACTGAGACCAGGGACAGACTGAGACCATGGCAGACGGAGACCAGGGCAGAAAAAGACCAGGGCAAGAGACCAGGGCAGACTGAGACCAGGGACAGACTGAGACCAGGGCAGACAGAGACCAGGGCAAGAGACCAGGGCAGACTGAGACCAGGGACAGACTGAGGCCAGGGACAGACTGAGGCCAGGGCAGACTGAGACCAGGGACAGACTGAGACCAGGGCAGACGGAGACCAGGGCAAGAGACCAGGGCAGACTGAGACCAGGGACAGACTGAGACCAGGGCAGACAGAGACCAGGGCAAGAGACCAGGGCAGACTGAGACCAGGGACAGACTGAGGCCAGGGACAGACTGAGGCCAGGGACAGACTGAGGCCAGGGACAGACTGAGGCCAGGGCAGACGGAGACCAGGGACAGACTGAGGCCAGGGACAGACTGAGGCCAGGGCAGACGGAGACCAGGGACAGACTGAGACCAGGGCAGACGGAGACCAGGGCAAGAGACCAGGGCAGACTGAGACCAGGGCAGACGGAGACCAGGGGGAGACTGAGACCAGGGCAGACTGAGACCAGGGCAGACGGAGACCAGGGGGAGACTGAGACCAGGGGCAGACTGAGACCAGGGGCAAACTGAGACCAGGGGCAGACGGAGACCCAGGGGGAGACTGAGACCAGGGCAGACTGAGACCAGGGCAGACGGAGACCAGGGCAGACGGAGACCAGGGCAGACGGAGACCAGGGCAGACGGGACCAGGGGGAGACTGAGACCAGGGCAGACTGAGACCAGGGGCAGACTGAGACCAGGGCAGACGGAGACCAGGGGGAGACTGAGACCAGGGCAGACTGAGACCAGGGCAGACAGAGACCAGGGGCAGACTGAGACCAGGGCAGACGGAGACCAGGGGGAGACTGAGACCAGGGCGGACTGAGACCAGGGCAGACAGAGACCAGGGCAGACAGAGACCAGGGCAGACAGAGACCAGAGCAGACAGAGACCAGGGCCATTTGAAACTCAGAGGAAGTTTTCAGTTGTGAACGGTGGCCTTCACAAATTCACAAACATTATACAAAATCCCTTAGACCTACCTCTGTAATGGACATTTAGTACAACATCAATCTCTGAAATGGATCTACAGCCGTCTGTATGTGGACCTCCCTGAAATGTCTCACTTTTAGTATTTCATTTGTAAATATTAATGTTGGGTTAGGGTTGGTGTCATTGTAAGTTGAAACAGCCAAAAATAATGTGGAAAATTTCCTGTTCTTTAAATGACAAATTGCCCGTCCGTCTGTGGAGCAGATATCTCCTTCAATGTGGGCCGTCACTTTCTCCCACTGGGTTTTTGGAGTTGTTCCTCGCTGATGCAGAAGGGTCTAAGGACAGGGGTGATGATCCAGGACACTCCACATTCAGCGACATTTATGGACTGTTATGGACAAATCAACAAGTACAGTCTTCCTGAAAATATGAGAACGGATTCTACTCTGACAATGTTAAAATCCAGGTTAAAAACACTTCTGTTTAGCTTTGCATACAACTGAGGGATTGAATAATTCCATGTTTAATCTTTGACTGAAAGAGCTTAACAGATATTTCCGTTCTGAAAATGTGTCAAAAGTTGTTGTTTTTATCGTCAGTAAATTTGAAAAGATTTGCTGAAGGAGGCTCAAAACGTCACTAGAATAAATCTGGCTGTGAAAAAGCCCTCCCAATAATATTTGATGGCTGTCATTCATAAGCTGCACGAACATTTGTCGACATGTGAGTGGGTGGGACGTCCCGCTCAGACCTCCTCTCTATAATGCGCTCCATCGGGTGGGAGCAGCCGGTGGCACACAATGGCAGCTCTATTGTCCCGTCCTCCGCCAGGGCAGGGGACGGCTGCTGCATTTAGGTCACGGGCCGAGACTCAATGCCCACCGCTCTCTCACCCCCGGACCCCCTCCCCAGAGTTCACCCAACCCCGTAACAGGAAAACAATCAGGAATGGTCCCTCTGCGGTGGAAATATATGGAAAAATCATGCATTGGGAATTCAGATGTCTTAGTGACTTGAGTTAAGGCAAATCTCAAACATTGTTTCATTATGAACAGGACATTTTAAAGGAGCAGTATGTAAAAATCTGGCCAAAAGTGATACTGCAACCTCTCCCACTCTCCTTGACTCAGGTTGCCAGATATGCAGACAAATCCAGCTGGAAACATGATATGGGAATAGACAAGAGATCCACAACCAACACCATTTTCACAAAGGCCCTGATAGAAATCCTTGTTTTCATAACGACACCTTTTTTAGTTCTACAGCCACATGGTACTTTACCAGTGCGATTAGCTCGACGCTGTTAGTTTTGGCAACCCGGATCACAGACTTTCTGATTAGTGAAACGGTGGAGGGCGGGCCATCGTAGTGTATGATAAGAATATTTAGGGGCTCTAAAACTCATGTTGAAATTCTAATAACTCGGTTGAACTACTGTATCAGCTAAAGAAGTGTTTGAAAAGACCATGTTCTATTAAAGCCTTTTGACAGATTAGGGCCCTTTAATGATGACTTGACATGAAAATCTGACACATTGCTACATAAAAAAAAACCTCAAAACTAGTAACATAAGCAAAGACTTCTGGATATTTTAGATTTAAATAAGTCAAAGCAGGTTTAGTATCTTATGGATGTGGGTGACCTGTTATAAGCTTATGGTTTGCACTAAATACAGGTCTAATTTATGTATTAGTCAAAGTTAAAGTTGGTGGAAGCACAGGAAATGGGCAGGCGGCTGACATTTTGTATCTTCCATATTTGTTCCAACACATATTTGCTACTGAAGACTTTATTCTAAAACATCTGTGCATTTTCTTCTGCTTTATCCATTGCCGGGTTGCAGAGGGGGTTAAGCAGAGATGCCCAGACTTCCCTCCCCACACCTCCTCCAGTGATCCGGGGGAGTCCTGAGGCGTTCCCAGACCTGCTGAGACATTGGTCTTTCCCTGGTCTCTGCAGTTGGACGTGAAACATGAGATGACAAAGTTAGGCAAGGCAGGTGTATTTGTATAGCACAGTTCATACACAAGGCAACTTAAAGAGCTTAACAAAACAAGATAAAAACCTTTAATAATTACAGAAATAGTAGTGTAGTTTTACCTGGAGTTAAAGATAAGTTAAAAACAGCAATCGAGAAGCTGTTTTTTAATTTGATTGAGATTCTTATAGCCTCTCTGTCTCGCATTTTCAGGAAAACTGTTCCAGACTTTAGCTGCATAAATCTCAAATGCTGCCTTCCCATGTGTAGTCCTGACTCTGGCACCAGCAGGAGGCCAGTCCCTTTGCTCCTCATAGTCCCAGCAGGAGGCCAGTCCCTGTGCTCCTCATAGTCCCAGCAGGAGGCCAGTCCCTGTGCTCCTCATAGTCCCAGCAGGAGGCCAGTCCCTGTGCTCCTCAGAGTCCCAGCAGGAGGCCAGTCCCTGTGCTCCTCATAGTCCCAGCAGGAGGCCAGTCCCTGTGCTCCTCATAGTCCCAGCAGGAGGCCAGTCCCTGTGCTCCTCATAGTCCCAGCAGGAGGCCAGTCCCTGTGCTCCTCAGAGTCCCAGCAGGAGGCCAGTCCCTGTGCTCCTCATAGTCCCAGCAGGAGGCCAGTCCCTGTGCTCCTCAGAGTCCCAGCAGGAGGCCAGTCCCTGTGCTCCTCATAGTCCCAGCAGGAGGCCAGTCCCTGTGCTCCTCATAGTCCCAGCAGGAGGCCAGTCCCTGTGCTCCTCATAGTCCCAGCAGGAGGCCAGTCCCTGTGCTCCTCAGAGTCCCAGCAGGAGGCCAGTCCCTGTGCTCCTCATAGTCCCAGCAGGAGGCCAGTCCCTGTGCTCCTCAGAGTCCCAGTTGGTTCAGTTGGCACCCACATGTCTCAGATGTACTTTGGGGGTGAGACCACGGAGAGACTTGTTCACAATCAAGCAACAGTAAATAGTCTCATAATCATTTTTAACAAAATTCACCTAGTTTATTTACTGTATATAGCGCATTTTAAAAAACAAGTTTACAAAGTGCAGCACAGAGATAAAAGTAACACATTTAAAAATACAGGTTTGCCAGCTTTTTATGTAAAAAACTATTGAAGAAGTGAAACATTATGTACAAAGTAAAAACAATTCAAATACCAAAAGATGCATGATAGTTACTAGATACTTAGTTCATTTTACCAACCGCCATGGATGATGAGATCTCCCTTCTCATCACCCTGATCTCCAGCCAGGCCTGACCAGCCCTCATTCCATCGCTGATAATTTATTGTAATCCATTGTAAGGTGCCCACCCCGCTCAGCCGTCGCCGGGGCTTTGGTGGCGTTCCCAGAGGAGAGGCAGAAGGGCGCAGAGCTGAGAGCGCTCGGGTAAAGATCAGTCAGCCTCCCGTCGAGCGGCCGGGCCTTGTTGTACCGTCGCCTTATTGTTTGGGAATGAATGGCCCCTGTCTCATTACTGGAGCAGTGAAGGGGCCGCTGTGCCACATCCACAAAGGACATGAACATAAAGGTCTGTGCCAGCAGCAAATCAAAGCCAAAAACGCTGATTACCCAACAACGTGCCCCAACAAAGGGTCTCCACCGAGCGCAATTAGGCAAGAATGTAACGGAATTATTCAGCGGGCTCATGAATATTCAGACATTTATTGTTCATTTTGATGCGTGCTCAAGGGTGGGTCACGCCAAAACAAGCTGAAAACTCGAAACAGAGAAGTGGGAGGCCACGGATTGTACATTACTGTGTGATGGAGAGGTTTCGCAGGTAAGTAAGTAAGTAAGTTTTTATTTATATACCGCCTTTTCACTGCAGATCTGAGTCTCAAAGCGGTTTACAATTGTTAATGTTGGGCATTTGTCTCTCACTCCACACAGAGATGGGAGCAGGGCCAGTACAGGAGGCGCATGCCAGAACTATTGGACATATTTTTAGTGATAGGGGAAACCGGAGCACCCGGAGGAAACCTACGCAGACACGGGGAGAACATGCAAACTCCACTCAGAAAGGCCCTGGTCCGGCCGGGATTCGAACCCAGGACCTTCTTGCTGAGAGGCGAGAGTGCTATCCACTCAGCCACCGTGCCGCCAGCAGCAGGTCCTTCCTCCCTGCTGCTGTCAGACTGTATAACGAGAACTGCTGAGTCGGTCACTGGTAAGAATTCACTAGTCACTTTACCGGTTGATATTTTTACTGATGTTTATTCTGCTCATATTCTTCGCTGCTAAAGTTTGCTTCTGAACCAAGTGCAATTATAGCTCCAGAGTTTGTTTTATTTTATTCTATTTCACCATCTTATTATTTTTATTCTACGGATTCCGTTTGTCCTTCCTTCTCTGCTGTAATGTGCGCAACGATCACACTGAAATTTCCGCACTGTGGGACGGATAAAGGAATATCTTATCGTATAATTGCTGGTCGAGTTATGGGTGTATTTTATGATCTGGATACATAGTTCCCACAGACCAATGAATGTCACATGACCTCCTCCGAGACGCCATCTTTGATGGCACGCTGCTGTGTTTGTGCATTCCATTAAACAGAAGAATGAGAATAAATGTAGATATTCAAACGCAAATTGGAAAAAAAGGGCAACTTTTGAGCAAATAATTGTATATTAATACATTGGCACCACAGTTTAACGTGCTACGGACATGTTTTACATATTTGCAGCAAAAATTAACAAGCAATGCAAACATTTCTCAAAAACTTTAGATTTAATACCAGTTGGAGCTCCATTTAATTATTTTAATTATATTAACAATTAATTTAATTAATGCTAATGCCACACGGACACTCTGGATTGCTGTTATTGTTTATTTCCGCGTTTTTGACCGTATGTTTTGGTGAATGGTGGGCAACTGATTTTTCCAGGCGTAAAGAGCAGTTTATTTTATGACACAGATCTTTTTACAGAAGCAATGCTGTTTGTGAACATTGTTTTTAGCCCACCATAGAACTATTATTATCTATTTAATACATTTACGTTGCCCTCGAGAGCCTCGGACGCGACACCGATCCTCCTCATAATAAAGTAATCTAACGCTAAATAATGAAACTCTCAAGTTACCAGATATCAGCATACACAAGTTAGTACTGAGTAAATTACGTCTGTCAACACATTATAAGATACGATACGCACCTGACACAAAGTGCTCCGAGCATATTCTTGCGTGTTTTGAGGGAGTTTCTTGCCTGTTTATCTTCGCAAGCCATAACCTCCGTGGTTGTTCTGACAAAAGCTTAGTCTTCTCACATTCATGAAGTCTAATGATGGGTATACTGTAAAATCCAAGTTTAACGGAACCTCCGGCACGATTTGAACATCCATTGACCGAGCAGGAGATGACCATTTTCAACTTTATCACGACATTAACACGTTTCAGCTTCTTTTTCTATTGTTTTGCCCACAGAATGCCAACACAAATGGCGCCGGGTCGGCAAATCCCCGTATGTAGTGACGTCATGTGGGAACTATGTATAGGGTGTTGCTGCTTAAACCCGTCTGCACATGGACAAGAGGCCACCCGCGGTACTGCAGCTTAAATCCACACGGGCTGTATAGGAGATTTTCCCATAGACCTCCATGTTAACTAAAACAGGTAGTCCTCAACAGACAGGAAAACCACTGCTGTCACAAAGTTTGGGTTTTGTTTGGATTTTAGTGTCTCTCGTCATCCTAATTTTTTTTTTGGTTTTTAAATCTATCAGTTTTCTTTATATCCACACTTTTTGTGCCACAAACTTGGCTCGCCCTTGTCCCAGTCCAGCTCTGATGGGTCAGAATGCTCACTCGTTACTCTAGTTCTGCAGAAGTACTGTAGCACGACTGCGCACCTACTGCACACCGGTGGGAGAACCAGAGCTGGCCAGAATGTGTCACTTCTGTTATGGTTTGGAAGTCGGTGGTGCACAAGCCAATAAGCGCAGGACATTGATTTGAATGGGCAGACATCTTGGAGACCTGGGGCTTGGGTCTAGACTATTTCAGCAGCATCGTCCACCAACCCCAAGGCAACTGAGCCCAGAGAGAGAGAACAGAGAAAGACAAACCAGAGAGAGGGACTAAATCACATTTTATGATATTATTGATTGATATGCCTGGTATTTTCAAGATGACATTTCTGGGTCGACGAGTAGTAGTAGTAAGACAAATTACTGTAGGACAAGCAGAGGCTGTTGTCCTGCCTCTGGTGGTTAGAAGACAGCCCCAAAAACTGTGTAAAAAAGCTGACAAAACACATGACCACCATCACATGACCACTCTGAGGAAGACGAGGCAGCAGCCCAAACTGTCTGGTACTAAATATCCAGTCTGGTCTTAAAAAAACACCAACCTCACGTCTACATCTGATCAGTGCTGTCCTGGTTCGAGCTGGGAGTTTGGGCAGACTGCAGTGTCTTGGTAGATTTGCAGTAGTGCTATACTCTTTGAAGAATCTATCAGAAATCCAATTGGTCTAGTTCATATGTAAATTTCTACAGGGTGAGATCAATAAAGTCCATCTTATCTTTCCTTCAGCTACTCCAGCTTTTGGTGTCAGTTGGGTCCACATTGCCCATGGTTTTCGCGGCCCGGCCCAGACGCCCACAGTGATAATAATGTGAGAATGAAATCTGTGTGCCTGGTCATGGCAACGGGGACTCAGGCCGAGACAAAGACCTGTCTGTGTCTGAATCCGGCTCCAGAGCTGCTGAGATCTGCTGAGTTCGGGGCAGAGGCGGGACATGCAGTGTTGGGAAAGATTTGTTCTTCAGGTGCAGTTTCCAAAAGAAAATAGTCAAATGAGTATAATCTATAAATTCATTGAGTTTTGTTCCACCACATAATCTCTATGATTATTATATGGCTATGCATGGAATGTACTGCAATTAGCATTTAAAGCTGGGGTACCTAACTTTGTCCCATATTAATGATGTATTGTTCACCCCAACAGAGAGAGAGAGAGATTTGGCCCCCAGTTGGGAGTGTTTCCATCCGCTCTATTTCACCAGAACCAGGTCCCTCTAGGATCTGGATCTCAGTTTCAGTTTCAGTTTAGTTTATTTCAAAGGGGTTAATGCAATTTCATAAGACACATGATTAAACATGAGTAAAAAAAGCCAGAATTATCCAAGGAGGCTATTTTTCATCTGTAGTTCAATCCAGGCCAAGCTGGTACTAAAGGTACTAACTCACACTGATAGTCCAGAGTGCTGCAAGAAGCCATGGTTACCGAGGAATTCTCCCGGATACTGAATTTCTGTGGGTAGGTTGCTAGAATACGTTACTGGATACTAAAGCGCAATGGAAACGCAACGTAGTAGAATAGAGCCGAGCCGAGTAGAGTAGGGCTAGTGAAGACAAGGCTTTATATGAAAACATACTGTCTTATCTTATTGGAAAACTTTAATCTTTTGCATACTTGAAAGAGTTTGAAGATCTCTGCCAGTCACTATTTGACACCTTGGGTAGAGAGCTGATTGGCTGAGTGAGCGTGGCCCTCTCTTTATCTCTTTTCCGTCTGAAAAATGTGATTATGTAATGAGACAGACAAAAAAATCTATCAAACTAGTAAAAGACCCAAACCGTTTTAGGCCAAGGTACGTACAACATGTAACTGCCATTATAACAGCCAGAAAGTTTGATTCCCGGGAAACCTTTCTACATGTTATTTGCATGTTCTCCTTGTGCCAGACTCAGCATATACAATGAGCTGACAGAGCCTATATTACCCTTTATTAATCTGCAACTTACATACTTTTCTTTGATATCGACCTCACCTTTTCGAGAGCGGAGAAAGGTATCGCGAAGGCCTTAGCTATCCGTTGATTTTAAATAAACGCAAGCAGCGATGAGTGCGATTATTAAGTGTGAGGGTGTCTGCGGTCTGCGAACACAAAGATCCCAGTGTGACTCAGCTCCTCCCGGTTTCTTCAGCTGCTCTCTTTGTTCCGTCTCAGCTGCACTGACTTCTATCTGCAGAAATATAGATACGCAACTGTGGTGGAGTTTATGAGCGCCGTCAGACAAGCAAACACACGATTCATACAGATTATTAGATTGATTACGGTTTGGAGCAATGTAAAGCACTTGCCGAATTTTAAGCTGCTACTTTTGTCGCTTTGAATTTGGACACAGATCTCCAGAGATGGTGCCGAGGCACACATTCTTCCTCCAGTGTGTTTATGTGAACAGCAGAGAGACATGAGGAAGTGTGAGGGAAATACACAGGACACAGAATAATACATTTTTGAAATTTAAAGAAGTGTCCTGGTGTTTGCCCAGATGGTAGTGACAACATTAACAAAGCCGCCATTTCAGTCTCATGTCTGAACATAATTTATACTGGCCTACATCATGAATATCCATCCATCCATCCATTTTCTTCCGCTTCATCCGTTGCCGGGTCGCGGGGGCAGCAGTCTAAGCAGAGACGCCCAGACTTCCCTATCCACACACACTTCCTCCAGCTCGTCCGGGGGGACCCCAAGGCGTGCCCAGGCCAGCTGAGAGACATAGTCCCTCCAGCGTGTCCTAGGTCTTCCGCGGGGCCTCCTCCCGGTGGGACGTGCCCGGAACACCTCCCCAGGGAGGCGTCCAGGAGGCATCCGGAACAGATGCCCGAGCCACCTCAACTGGTTCCTCTCGACGTGGAGAAGCAGCGGCTCTACTCCGAGCTCCTCCCGTGTGACTGAGCTCCTCATCCTATCTCTAAGGGAGTGCCCAGCCACTCTGCGGAGGAAGCTCATTTCGACCGCTTGTATCCGCGATCTCGTTCTTTCGGTCATTACTCAAAGCTCATGACCATAGGTGAGGGAGGGAACGAAGATTGACCGGTAAATTGAGAGCTTTGCCTTTCGGCTCAGCTCCCTCTTTACCACAACGGTCCGATACAGAGACCGCATCACTGCCCACGCTGCACCGATCCGCCTGTCAATCTCACGCTCCATTCTTCCCTCACTCGTGAACAAGACAAGTATCTCGGGGTCTTGTATCATCATGAATATGTTTTTCATTATTTTCATCACTTCTTGACAACTTTATGAGAAAATAAGGAGACATTAGAGACCAGAAAGAGGGCGAAAGAGACACCGGAGAGGCCAGAAAGAGAGCGAGAGAGACACCGGAGAGACCAGAGAGAGAAAGGGAGAGACACCGGAGAGACCAGAGAGAGAAAGAGAGAGACCAAAGAGACACCAGGGAAAGACCACTGCGAGAGACCATGAAGAGACCCAAGAGAGACCCCAGAGAGAGTGACCGTAGAGAGAGACCGTGGAGAGAGACCCAGGGATTACAGAGAAATAAGTGTCTGACTTGTGTCCATTTCACTATGACATTTCAATCGCCCTCCACCATCGCTTTATACTTCAGGTTATTTGGAATTCTGTGATGTCATTTCAAAGTTTCAGTGATCTCATTAGAGACAAGTCAAAGAAAGTTGCCATTTACATTGTTGGGATTTTATTCAAAAATGCAGAATTTTATCGATGTGAGGGCTCCCATTAGCTCCATAGCTGAAGCCAACTTCCTTATATGGGCATTTCTTCCACTGCATTAGCGTTGAGCCTTAACGGGGGCAGACGTGTTGCTAAGGCTGTTGCTAAGGCAAACTGGAGTTACCCATGTGAATGAATGAATCTGATTGGCGAACACCTGCATGGTTTTAATTATAAAACACCAGGGTCACAGGACTTTTTTTAAGCCCAAAATGGTGAGTGTGACACTGACTGTTTCTGAACTATTGGGATTCATTGACCTAGCGGGTTAGCATTGCCCATCTATATAAAGTATCTAGTGAAAGCATGAAGTGAAGATCTTTTGAAGGCGCTTTGAATAGAGTCACTGCTCCTCCCTCTTGGTGGGAAAGTTATGCAAAAACAAGTTGATGATGAAGCCATGTCACTTAATTGTCATGTTTACGATAATGTTTAATCTTTCGTGAGCAGCTTCATGATAATTCACCAGTAACGAGCTAAAAATAAAAAACTATACAAAATGACAAATACTAATTCATTCAAACAACTAAACCTTCAGCATTCACATTCTCAATATATTACTGTACATTTATACATCCATGTAAAAGTACAACATTACATGTCATGACATAATAATAATAATATAATAATAAAAGCGGCAATAAACTTTGTAATCTGATTTAATGCCATCCTCAAACTGGCTAAGTGCTTTCCAATTTAAACTAAATAATAATTCTTCTCAAACATAAAATACAAAAACAAACAAATAGTAAGTGATAAGTGTAAAATGACTTTTCTCAGTGTGGTGACTTTAACAAAAGCAAAACAAACTAAATAAATTATGTTAGCTACAAATGTGCGGTTTCGTTCGTAAACAGTCGTACGGTCAAAGTCGATTCAAGCCAGAGAGATCACTGTGTTTGCATGAGCTGGGCACAGTATACATGTGAGGTCACACCCCTCCTGTCTCAGTATACATGTGAGGTCACACCCCTCCTGTCTCAGTATACATGTGAGGTCACACCCCTCCTGTCTCAGTATACATGTGAGGTCACACCCCTCCTGTCTCAGTATACATGTGAGGTCACACCCCTCCTGTCTCAGTATACATGTGAGGTCACACCACTCCTGTCTCAGTATACATGTGAGGTCACACCATTCCTGTGTCAGTATACATGTGAGGTCACACCACTCCTGTCTCAGTATACATGTGAGGTCACACCACTCCTGTCTCAGTATACATGTGAGGTCACACCCCTCCTGTCTCAGTATACATGTGAGGTCACACCCCTCCTGTCTCAGTATACATGTGAGGTCACACCACTGCTGTCTCAGTATACATGTGAGGTCACACCCCTCCTGTCTCAGTATACATGTGAGGGCACATCACTCCTGTCTCAGTATACATGCAGACCACTCCTGTCTCAGTATACATGTGAGGTCACACCACTCCTGTCTCAGTATACATGCAGACTCAGACCTCTTTTGTTGCAGTATACATTCAGGCTCAGACCACTCTTGTCTCAGTATGCCAAGAGAGGTCTGTCTTTTGTCTCAGTATACATGCAGGCTCAGATCTCCCTTGCCTCAGTAAACATGCAGACTCGGACCACAGGTTTTTGATCACGTATCCAATCCAAAACAATTCTGTACGGAGAGTCAGTTTCCTATCATAGAGTTGATTAAAATGGGTATGTATGAATAAACCTGATTTGCGGTTACACAATTTGGGGAAACCAAACTGCCAGACCTCAATCGCCTTTTAAGCCCAACCTTTTAAATCCAAACAAATACTATCCGATTCTCTCTTCTCTCACATAAATACAGTGTGTGTCTATGGCTTTACACCCTGCCATCCTCAACAGTGCGTCCCAACTGTCGAATAACCCGTAGAGGAAGGCGTCTCTCTTCGAATGGTGTTATACGGAGACAGTTCGAGTTCAGTCGTGGTGACTTCATTATCGCTGGTTGTCGCCGGAGACCTTTCTGGCCCACAATCCTCCAAACAGCAGCAGCAGCAGTCCAGTATCGCCCTCGTAAACGGTTGACAAAGACAAAACAATAACACGGGCGTAACAGCGGATTTACAAAACAGCAACAACTGACTGACTAATTTAAGTATTTCCAAAGTCCGGCGAGGAATCCCGGCGGCCATGTAGGTGCTCAAGATGTTGCAAATGTTTTCGGGTATGATGCAAAACCCGTACAAAATCGCCAAAGCCACGACGGCGCAGTTCATTTGGCTTTCCAGTTGGATTTGCTTCTTGCTACCTCGGACGTTGTTGCGCTCGGCCTTGCGGATCTTATGCGCCGTGGCGAGGGAACAGAAAATTGTGAAAAGAGTCGGCAAGCAGAAGTAGCATCCAAAATACCACCACAGCCTCGCTCCGTCGTAGGTGAGACCCAGGACGTACAAGGTGTCGGGGAGGTCCGTGGAGATCCGTATGACGCAGCGTTCGCACGGGGTGGTCACTTCGGGCGGATCCGACTCTTCGGTGACCAGTTGCCGGATGAGTAGCTCGGGCAGGGCCAAGAGGAGAGCGCCTATCCAGATGACGGCCAGCTTGGCGGTGGTGGAGGCCCAGTTCTCGATCATCTCGTAATAGTTCTGGACGTTGTTGGCGGCGCGGAAACGGTCGATGCAAAGAGCGCAGAGGGTGAATGTGGTGACTCCTAAAGAGGCAACCTGAACAGAAAACAAGACAAGTTATGGAGGTAAATGTTTAATGTTGAAATCAAGGATGTTAAACCGGTTCTCAAAGGGCTAGTGTGAGTGTAGGATTGTATTCCAACCAAGCAGGAGCAAAACATATTCCAACTTTTCTTCTCAAGACTCAAAGGTATATAGGAGAATTTTCCTTTTAAGAAAGAACCTCCCTCTCCACTTTTTGAAAATAACTCTGGTCTTGTTTGACGAGCACGTATCACCAAAATGATTGAAGTAGAAAATCCTCCTATGTACCTTCAAGGTGAAGATTGGACTCATTTGAGGGAATGGGTAGAGTATGGTGTGCTCCGGCTTGATTGGAATGAAATCCTGCTGCCACACCTTTGAGGACTGGTTTGATACCCCCGGTTTAATGCTCATTCATTCATTCATTTTCAACCCCTTTATTAGTCCATTTCTGGGTTGTGACAATGAGAGCTGCCACCCAATGCGCATAGCCCCATTCCCTCTGATCCTCTGCAGGTGGTGAGTCCACAGGAAGATGGCTGCTACATTAGTGGTGCCATAGCCTTGGGAGACGTTGGAGTAGGTCTTGATGTGGGCTCAAACCCACGACCTTCCATCCCAAAGGCCAATGCTCTACCATCTGAGCTACTATCGCCCCGGTTTAAGTTTGTTATAGAAATCTTTCTTGTATATATGAATTCTAAATTAACTTTCCAACACATTTAAAGCTTTAGCCAAAGTCCTGGATCTACAGCCTCAGTCTCAGTCAGCCTGCTGGAGCATTTCTCTCTCTCAAAATGAACCTCCCTGTAGTTTCTTCCCCACTTTTTTTGGGGACTTGTCGATGCAGGATAGTGAAAATCCAGGACATTTATGCTGCAACTCTATCTAAGCTGCATTGGTCCTCAGTGGTTGGAAAAAGGAGGAGCTTATAGTCCAGAGAGTACTGTATTTAAGGTCAAGACAGATTTAGAATTGAATGAACATGCCACATTTGCCGAGATGGACGAACTATAGTCATTTACAAACTATATCTAGAATTTGGATACATAATCCTGGAGTGTATAATCCAACATGACTCAAATATGTTGCAGGGCCATTTTGAGTGCTGGTCATTGTCTACGGACTAGTTTTTTACTTTTTCTGCTACAAGAATGATCACTAAACAAATTTGGGATGTTCGTTTGATCAAAGTCGCCCACCCGTGAGTCGTACACAAAGCCTTGAGCCGGAGACCGAAAGTGATGTAGGTTAATGCATTGACCCCTTAAGTGCTGGGGGTGGACCGGTCCCATTAGGTCTAATCCTCCTTCTGTTTTTGGTAAGATTACGGTCCTTTTAAACCACTCCATCCCAGCACTTGCTTTTTATCAGTATCATGCAAGACTAATCCATACATTTTACACCACAATCTATTTTATCTTTCTTTCTCAAGCGAGTAATTCAACCACATCAGCTTTCTAAAAGTCTGATCATTGAACTATCTTAACTCATTGACTGCCAGTCGTTTTTGATGATTTTACCGACTTTTGAGACCCATAGATTATTGTGTGCTATGACTATGAAAAATATAACACCAGATTCTGAAAGATTGGACCATCTACTTTTCATCAGCAAAATATGTCGGTATCTAGCTAGTTTTTTTCTGCTGTAATCTTCAGTTGAATAGAGAGAAGTTTGACAGAAATCACCACTTTTGATATACATGCAGTACTTTCTGGACAACACACGGCTCCTTTTTTGACTTCTTTTAACCCTGTAGCAGCCTGTACAGCAATGCGGCCAATTGACCTTTTTTGAAATATTTTCTTTAGAGCGCCCTGATCTCCAGAGCTAACAAAATAGTGCACGTTTCTGCTTCTACCTTATTTCTGAACATATTTTCCCAAACCTGCTTTACGAGACACATGACGTTTATATGCAAAATGATACTCTACTCTACAAACAATTCCACTGGTCCTGTTTAACCAGTACCAGGTCCTTCTTTAGTTCCTCTTGGTCCTGGTTCTATCCAAACTGAGCTGCTACTAAAGTGTTCGAACTGACCGTGATTGGCCAGAGTGCTGCCATGGTTACCAAGCAAAGAAGAGCCAATTAGGGCTGATGGAAACAAGGACGTATGACATGGCATGAAATTAGGGCTGCACGATATTGGAAATTAGTGCGATATTCGGTATGAGTGTTTAGTATTGCGATATTTTAGTCTTCCACCTAAAATTGCAACTTGCATTGAAACGCAAGAGACAAATAACAAAAAATATGCACATTAATGACATTCAAATGCATATATTTACATACTTTTGTTTGTTTGTTGTTCTTGTTGAATGTTGATGTGTTTGTTTGTTGTCTTTAATAAAAGGAAGAAAAAAAAATTGATATAGATATTGCATGCAATGATATTGCGATAACGATATTTTTCGATATATATTGTGCAACCCCACATGAAATCATATTGTTTAAACTTTAGCATGTTCAATGTTGGCCTTGGCTTGGTGCTTAAGACTCCGGCAGAAATGTTGTGGAGGACCAGAAAAGTTCCCACTGAGGGACGAATAAAGATCATCGGATCTCATCTTGAAATTGGATAGAATTGACGCTAAGTCTTTAAATGTTTTTGACAAAGAAAAGTCAATTCTCTTCCTAAAACAATCCCAGCCCCTTCTGTTCTTCGTCTCAGAGGGGGGTCCGAGTCTAATCCCTGTGGAGGCTGGAGATTAAGGACAGCTCACCTTTACTGACATCAGCTGCAGACAAGGTTAGATTATGAGGACCCATAGCGACGCAATATCTATGAAATACTGTATGTTTCAGAATAATGTGATTTTAGAACTTTCCCCCATGATTGACTTCATTTTAAACAGTAAATGGTTCTGGCAAAGAGTGCAACTAAATTACTCACTGGACTATAAAGCACACTAGTATATTAATCCAATTCAATCCAATTTATTTGTGTATAACACTAAATCACAAAAGCACCTGTCTCAGAGGACTTCACAAAGGTTTTAATTCATGAGGCTTGTTGTGGAAAAAGCTTTGTAAATACAATAATAAAATCTAAGAATGCAAACACTCACTTACGTTAGCATGTTTACCTTAGCTGTTAGCTTCCAGGGCTCATTTCACAGTCTTTTGACCATAAACCTGCGTCCTACTAAAACTTGATGTGGTCCAAATAATATGTCCATAAAGTTTTCTGACTGCCCAACTCAGCATTCAACAAAAGATACAAGATTCAAGAATGTATTTGCCATTTGCAGTAAAACCACATTGGAAAAACTGTGCAAGGCTACCCCAGTGTGCACCAGACAGTACACACCAGGGCTACCTCACTAGACAAGACACAGGATTTGACTAAATTAAAAAGGGGTTGCTGTTTATAGTCAAAAATTACAGTAAATTGCAATTTTGTGAAGAACGCTATACAGAAACATGACACTTACATGTAAACGCTGAATGATGATGGTAAATATCTGTATTTGAATGATTCCATGTGAATACAGAGTTAATTCCAGTTTTAGGCACAATGTTGACGTCTCACATTCAACAGAGACCGCTGTGTTCATGTCACATCAACACTGGAGCCAGTTTATCATTTTGAATTCAATAATGAAGGATATTAGCCAAAAGAGTAGTATCTCCATGGAAACGAGCAGGTGGCACAAGTCAGGGACAATCTCTACAGACCAACGTGGTACAAATGTGTCTTTTTAAAGCTTCAGGCGACTACTATGAATAGCCACGGCTGCCCTGGGACAGACTTATGCCAACAGCCCACCACCAACACATCATACTCATACAATTTATGAGTATATGTCTTGCCTAAAGATACAATAGAAGTTTGGACGAGAATCCCAGTACATTTCAAGTACTGTGGGGCATTAAAGCAAAACCAAATTAGACTGTTTTGTTTAAATCAAATGTGTGACTTCATTACTTTCAATACGTTTTTACCCACTGAATTTTTTGAGTAGTTCCGTAATGATGCAGGAGGGTCTACAACAGGGGTGTCCAAACTTTTAAGTCAGAGAGGGCCACTTTAGTTCACCAGACTTGACGAGGAGCCGACAACATTGACAACTATTTTGACTGGATTCGGAATGTTTTGGGGTTCAAAATGGGGTGTGATATGTTCAGAATGATCCACACCACAGCTACATAGTGTCATATGGAACTGAGAAATAATCAAAAACAAATGTCAGTATACAAATAAAGTTAAAAACTGGATAACAGAGGTTCTGAGATATACAAGGTACAAGAAGACTATACTGGTGGTAAAGGGCCACATTAAATGACACAGTGGGTCGCATTTGGCCCTGGGGCCTTAGTTTGGACATGTCTGGTCTAAGGGCAGTGATGATCCAAAACTTTTATGGACAGTTATTAACATTTAGGGACAGCAGTCATCCCCCTCCCTATGGACCGATGGCTCCGGTGTGTTTGTTATTCCTGCTTGATTCTCTGATCTGTTGTTAGCGATTCAACAACTTTGTAAGGTCCACCAAAGTCACTGGTGATTTAGGGCTATACACAAATCAATCGAATGAATTACAATCTTAACATAATTCTATACTAATGCCATTAAGTTTAAATAAAGATTTTTCCACAATTATTTGAACTTTATCAGTTTGAATAAATTGTCACCTACATTGATCAAATGTTTTGTTTTCAAATTGTATAAAGCCGCAGGAGAAGGAGCAGGTTTATATTTACTTTTGATTGAAGCATGGATATTTACCCAATGATTCTTGTGCGACAAAACATTTTTATTTGAAATAATTTGATTATACTATAATCTCTCTGAGTCTAATATCTCACACTAAAACACAAATGCAATCATTCAAGAGAAACACGCGCAGGTTTGGCCAAAGTGGAAGCAGCTTTTACAACACACACACAGCCCTCTTTCTCACCTCCAAATATGGCACAATCCTGCAGGAGAAGTCCCCCAGCAGCCAGTCCTTCGTGAGCTCGTGGAACACCACCAGGGGCAGGCAGAAGAAGACCACCACGAAGTCCCAGAGCGCCAAGTTGGCCAGCAGAGAGTTGGAGATGCTTCTCATGTAGTAGTTATGGCACACGATGCACATCAGAGACACGTTCCCGATGACCCCCACGCTGAACACCAGCCCTGCCACCACCAGCACCGCGTAAGCCCCGTACGTCTCCGCGGTCACGGGGTAAAACGGGTTATTGTGCAGCTTCCTCTTGGGCCTCAGGCTGACGGGCGACACCGGGGTGCTGTCTGGGAAGTTCGGCAGCTGGAACACGTCCTCGTAGTCGCTGGAGTTGAGCAGAAACGGCGCGTCCATCTCCTGCGCCATGGCCACAGGAACGCGCGCCGTGTCCGGTCCTTCTCCCTTCTTACGCACGCTTTGTCGTATTTTACGCAGCAATAAGTGACTTTTATTAGTAACGTGAGATAGTATATCAGCACCAGCAGCTGTCTCATCCTCCATTCGTCCAGTAAATCCAAGTTTCTGCGCAGAGAGAGCCACGTTTCTCGCGCGTAATGAGTCTTTCCTTTTACGCACGGAGTTTGGCACGCTCCTTTGTCTCCAAACTTTCACGTCATCCAAAGCGGCGCTCTCGACAATGATTCCCGGGTCTTTGGACGAGCCCTCCCCGCGGACACGACCCCACTCTGGGGTTTGGGCAGCGAGAGATGAGGAGCCATACTCGCGTTCTTGTCTGGTCAGATGTCCCGTTATGGCTTCGCTGCACAACCACAGTTTCAGGACTAGACAGAGCATGGTGTGGGTCTGGGAAACCCGTCTATAGAGCGCGTATGTTCCGTTACATTATCGGTTAGAAAAATGTTGGTTGGATGTTTACGAGTTTCTGGCCAGTACTTGTTGGTGCGTAATAGCAATAGTTCCCGTTTGCAGGCGATGGATAGAAAATACATTCCATATATTTGTTGTATTAAAATTGATCCGTTCCAGTCAGAGGCTTAAAAATCTACGAGCAGCTGCTGTAAAAGTGGAGAAAGGACTAAAAGAGTGGGACAGAGGAGCGTCTGTGGCGGGCAGACTGTGGGAAGATTAGTGGGAGGAGACTAGTGTCAAACTCAGTCCATCATTTATGTCTAGTCCAAGCTTGTTGTCCTCTGGGTAATCATTTAGAATAAGATGAGTTCATATGCAAACAATAAATAAATAGAAATCTGCGTTCATGTGAAATAATTCTAGTCTCTTTCTGTAGATTGATCTTTATCTTCACACATTTTTGAGTGAGTTTCTCTGAGTTTATTCGCAGTGAAGTATACCCCAAAAAAGGGATTTTGGAAAGACAAATCTGTACCCAAGTGTGATGAGGGAATGAGTTTATTATGAATGATTTTTTTATGGATAGAAAGTGAAGAATGAGGGCTGGGTGACCTCTGATAATGTATGTAATGTATAGCCCTGATATTTGAATGGCTTTTTAACATAGCCTCTCAGCAAGAAGGTCCTGGGTTCAAATCCCGGTCGGACCAGGGCCTTTCTGAGTGGAGTTTGCATGTTCTCCCTGTATCTGCGTAGGTTTCCTCCGGTTTCCCCTACCACTAAAAATATGTACAATAGTTCTGGCATACGCCTCCTGTACTGGCGACCATCTCCCATCTCTGTGTGGAGTGAGAGACAAATGCCCAAAAAAATAACAATTGTAAACTCCGATCTGCAGTGAAAAGGCGGTATATAAATAAAGATTACTTACTTACTGAACTGCATTGTCCCCTTTGAAACAAACTGAACTGAAGAAGATTCCACCAGCTCTACCTGGCCCTACTCTACCCTGATTGGAAGTATAGTTCCACTGAATATGTTTAACCGATACAAAGGTCCTTCCTTAGTCCCTCTTGGCCCTGGTTCGATCCAGGCCGAGCAGGTTCTAAAGTGTTCTTACTGTGATCAGCCAGAGTGCTGCGGGAAGCCATGGTTTCCAAAGAATTTCCCTGGATACTGGTTTGTTGTGGGTTTGTTACTTGGATATGTTACCAGATGCTAAAGCTTTATGGAAATACAGCCAGAGTAGAGTAGAGTAGAGTAGAGTAGAGTAGAGTAGAGTAGAGTGGGGCGGGGCCAAGTAGGGCTGGTGAAAAAATAACTTATGGTCTATTATCCACCTACTTATGTTTTACTTTTACAACAACCTGCTCAGGGACGACAAGAGTAAGATTCTCTCCTGCTACAACCTGGAACTATGAAGCATGAATTATATTTTTATTTTTTGTACGCACATTTAAAATTTTATATTATCTGTTTTTACTGTGAAGCGCTTTGTGGCCTTGGTCTGTGAAAGGCGTTGTATCCTTTTGGCTTTTACACTGTCCACTGTATGAAACATTTGAAACCATATTCTGCCACTTCACTCAACAAGGGGTGAGTTTATTTTTATGGCACTAACATTTATCCGGCTCTCCACAAAAAAATGTATTTGAAAGCCGTGTGAAGCCACTTGTTTTTGCGTGTGAACTATTCAGACAGAGAAAAAAGGCGTCTTGCTTTTGAGAAATAAGTAATTTAAAAAGCATTTAGCAAGCAGTGACTGACACATGGAAACACATTTTTATTCACATGTTAGAAGAAGTACACGCTTTTTACTAAAACGTAAAGTAAAAGGCACAATTATACATTTATTTTTGAGTTGAACTGCAGTTAAAGCTGGGTTACTTTATTTCGTCTAAATAGAAAGTTTTTACTGTAAAAACATATTATACCACAACACGCAGCCTTCAGAAAACATTTTATCTTTTGCATAGTTTGTAGAAAGAGCCCCCGGAGGCACTATATGACCGTTTGGGGCTGAGATCTGAATGGCTGAGTGAGGGTGGTCCTCTCTTTTTCACTTTTCTGTCTGAAAAAGCTGGTCTAAAGATGAGACAGAGGCCAAAAATACATGTCTAGTGATAGAACCAGACTTAGCAACTAGCTACATGGACTTCAGCACGTTTGATAGTTTGAGGTTTTAAAGGTAGGTACCCCAGCTTTAAATTGATCTTGAACCTGGAGGGAGTCAGGCCGGGTCAGGTTCAGGGGCAGTTGTGGAGACTGTGGTGTGGCACGTCTGGTAAACTTTGTCTTGATAAGAGACCAGGCACATGTCCAGCCACGGGCGACGGGCTGAGGAAAAGAAAATAGACGTGACAGTGAATTCCTCTCGCTTCTCTAACAGCACCAGTGTGATATGTACCGGTGCTGCCCTCTGCTGGACACAGGGACTCCATGGTCTGACGGATGTGGTCCTGAGCCGCCTGGTTGGACGCTGCATCAGCCGCAGAGACGTTGAAAAACAACTCCTGGAGATAAAAAGACGAATACTTAAAGGAGCCCTATGTACTTTTTTAACCTTAAAGCTGGAGTCGGATACAGGGCTTTGAAATCACAAAACACTATGTAATAAAATCCATGTAACTAGTTCCTCTCTCTCAAAACAGTATCACTAGTTTTCACATGCATGTAATTTAGCCTCTGTCACATCTTCAGAGCAGCTTTTTGAGTGAAAAAGAGAGAACCAGCCTCAGCCAATCAGCTCTCAGAACGTAAGAGAGACTATATCTATTAAAATGAAGACAGTGGTATGAAGTGTTGGCAAAAATATCAGAAATAAAATGTATTAATGAGAAAAAAGTGACTTACTCCAGCTTTAATGTTTAATATATACATGTGAAACTAGAAATAAGAATGTAATATTGTATTTATATTGCATTGTTTTGTATTTATTGTTTAAAAATCCATTTCCCTCCGTAATTCAGCTTAGAGAGTGAAACTAATATATGAATTCTGAAACTGCTCGAACTCCCAGAGCAGTCATTTTGACGGCTCCCATTCAAATGAATGGTATTCCACAGATTTACATTTTATCTTTAACACATGCTATAACTGGCTGATATAAACGAAATACAGCAAAACTAAATGCTAATGGCTGCTATTAAACAGTGGGTTGCTATGGTAACTAGCACTTGCTCCCAGCTGAGATTGCTCTGGACCAGTCTAGGACCAGTGGAGGAATGGGTATCATTTCAAAAACATTATTACATAAAAATAAGATTCAAGAATCCATCCACCTATCCATTTGCAGTAAAAGCACATTGGAAAAACTGTGTGTCACCGGTTCTGTTCACTGTATTCATGGACAGAATTTCTAGGCGCAGCCAAGGGTCGGAGGGGGTCCGGTTCGGGGACCACAGGATTTCATCTCTGCTGTTTGCGGACGATGTTGTCCTGTTGGCTCCAACGAACCAGGACCTGCAACATGCACTGGGACGGTTTGCAGCCGAGTGTGAAGCGGCTGGGATGAGAATCAGCACCTCCAAATCCGAGGCCATGGTGCTCGACCGGAAAAAGGTGCCTTGCCCTCTGCGGGTGGGTGGAGAGGCCCTTCCTCAAGTGGAGGATTTCAAGTATCTCGGGGTCTTGTTCACGAGTGAGGGAAGGATGGAGCGTGAGATTGACAGGCGGATCGGTGCAGCGTGCGCAGTGATGCGGTCGCTGTATCGGGCCGTTGTGGTGAAAAGGGAGCTGAGCCGAAAGGCAAAGCTCTCAATTTACTGGTCAATCTTCGTTCCCTCCCTCACCTATGGTCATGAGCTTTGGGTAATGACCGGAAGAACGAGATCGCGGATACAAGCGGTCGAAATGAGCTTCCTCCGCAGAGTGGCTGGGCGCTCCCTTAGAGATAGGGTGAGGAGCTCAGTCACACGGGAGGAGCTCGGAGTAGAGCCGTTGCGACTCCATGTCGAGAGGAACCAGTTGAGGTGGCTCGGGCATCTGTTCCGGATGCCTCCTGGACGCCTCCCTGGGGAGGTGTTCCGGGCACGTCCCACCGGGAGGAGACCCCGGGGACGACCCAGGACACGCTGGAGGGACTATGTCTCTCAGCTGGCCTGGGAACGCCTTGGAGTCCCCCCGGACGAGCTGGAGGAAGTGTGTGTGGATAGGGAAGTCTGGGCCTCTCTGCTTAGACTGCTGCCCCCGCGACCCGGCAACGGATAAAGCGGAAGAAAATGGATGGATGGATGGATGGATGGATGGATAGATGGATGTGCAAGACTACCCCCAGTGTGCCCCAGACAGAGACGATAGCACACACCAGCGTTCCTGCCACAAAACTATACAAATAGAGACAGAAAAAGGGTACCAATAAAACCAATAACGTCCATATGTGGAGTAATTATACTTCCACAGCAGTTTAATTGACAGCTTTTCGCTTTGGATTCCTAGTGTTAAGAAGCAGTTACAGCGACCCATCTCTGTGTCCTGTGAGCTCTAACTGCCCCGTACACGCCGTGGCAAAAAGTTATGATCTTATGCACAGGTCAGACTGGAACCAGTGCTTGAGAAAAAGACTAATCATCATCACTTGATTCTACTGGCGCGCCTCCTGCTGCTCTGCTCCGGCCGCGGTGAAAGGGCCTCTCTCAGACGGAGGGGCAAAGGAGGCTAAACGGGACGTGACTCACCGCGTCTCTCCACAAAAGGACGTCCAGCGAGCCCGAGGGGTCCTGCAGCTCCAGCTTCAGCAGCAGCATGTAGTGCAGCAGCTCCACGCCCAGAGCTACAACACAACAGACACACAAACAAAAACACACACGTGCACACACACATACACGCTGAAATAGGACTGATGCGGTTTGCAGTGTGTCCTTATGATTTCACGTGGATATGGTTTCATGTTTCTTTATTTATTTTTAATTTGAGGCAAGCTGAGTTTGATTTTGCCATTTTGTGTGTGAGTAATGTGTGTTTGCAGAGCGGACTCACAGAAAACTCAAACTGGTTTATTGGTATGAGGTGGAAAATAATGTGAAAAATGGTAAACTATTAAAGGGGACGTAACCTCAGCTTTTTATCAGACTTTTTTGGTGTGAATTTTTGTTAAAACTGAACTGGTCATTACAGCAATCTGCAGGAGTCAGTGATTTTCCACTTGATGTTTTGTTTTTCTGAAGGTTGAAGCAAATCTACAGGTGTCGTGGCAGACGCTGAGGGGACCGTCTGTATTTTGTCTTGGTATAAAACCATGTCAACGCTATGAAACTGGTTGTGTCGCTCACACTGTGAACCAACAATAAAACATTTCTTCTACAGAGACATGATCCCAAAACTCAGACTCTTCAGTTGGTGGAGGATGGCTACACATGTTACATTTAGCATCATTACAGATCGCTAAAATGCTGGTACTCCATGGAAGCTAACGGCTGAGAAAAGCAGCATGCTCTGGGTCTTAGTATTTTGTCTCCAGCAGAGGGATTTATTCACTTTTTGGTGCTGTCTGTGACTCTTAAAACCCACATTTAAATAAAGGTTTGAGTTTGGGGCCGGCAGCGTAAACATAATTGTTGATAAGGTGGGGGGTTAGGGTTAGCCTCCTGCGCGACCAATAACAAGATTCTTGTGAGCCCCCCAAGAATTAATCTATATTCAGTCTACCACTAATAGCATAGAAACAGTTGCCATGGTGACTGTTGCCATAGCAACAGTTGCCATGGTTACCATTGCCATGACTTCCAACACTATGGCAACCGTTACCATGGCAACTGGAAATAAACTTCCAAAAAAATAAGTTGTGAGAAATTAGCATTAAAACATTCACCAGATTGTCTGGCTGTTGTTATGGTAACAGTTGCAATGGTGATTGTTCTCATAGAGCTGGTTGCCATGGTAGTTGCCATAACAACATTTAAAAAGGGATGGTTTCCAGGGTAACAGTTGCCATAGTGATGACAGTCATAGCAACATTTGGCATTTTGACAATGGTGACCATGGCAACCGGTGCTATGGCAATAGTCACCATGGCAACCATCACTATGGCAACTGCCATAGAAACCATCACAATGACAACTGTTACTATGGCAACACGTACATTTACCGTTGCAATCCATGCTAACCGTTGTCATGGTTAAGGTGTTTTTTATTGGCTTGATTTATGTGATGTGCGCTCGCACCATTTTGGCAAGTACATAAACTTGTAAATATGTCCAAAGAAAATGCTCTCAAGGTCCAGGCCTGGACCCCGATCCGCCAGTTGGGTCTCTGGTCTAAAGGTTAAAGAACAAAGACTATGAAGAAGCTAGTAGCTAGGTAATCAAGCAGTACAAGCTTCTACACCCTCATGGTCCTGTTAGAAGACCGCTTTAAGCCTCAAACTGAAAATAAGAAGCATAATAAAACAAAACAGCTCTGACTGACCTTCTGCCAGTAGCTTCTCAGAGATCACCTCGACCCCCTCCACGTTGGGCTCCCTCACCGCGGGATTGGAACAGTTTTTGCACCTGAGCGTACAGAGCAAAGGCCAGAAACGTTCAAAAGAAGGAATCTTCCAAAAGCGTAGGAGAAACTTGCAGAAGTTACCCGTAGTATTTCCTCCTGCCTCTGAACAGGACGGGGACGGACAGATCGAGCAGAGCCAGCTGACCTCCTGATGACCGCACTGGGACGATGTTCAGGTAAGAGGAGGCGAGCGTCTTCACCTGCTCCAGACCGGCTCCTGCCAGACGCAAAAAAGTGAAGATTTTTTTATCTTCACTCTTTTTAATCTACTGTGATTATTCTATCTTGTTTTGTTCAGCACTTTGAGTTTCCTTGTGTATGAAGTGTGCTATAAATATAAACTTGCCTTGCCTTTAGGTCTTTCCACAGGATTGACAGGATTTAGGTCTAGACTTTTACGGGGCTTAACTATCCATCTATCCATTTTCCTTGGCTTTATCTCTAGCTGGGAGTCAGAGCTGTATCAGACTGTTGTGGTGAAGAAGGAGCAGCGTCTGCATTCAGAGCTGTAGTGGACTGATGTGGTGAAGAGGGAGCAGCATCTGCAGTCAGAGCTCTCAATTTTGTTGTGGTCTTTCAACTTTTTTTATTAAATGGGTTAAATTGTATATACAGTGCCTTGCGAAAGTATTCGGCACCCTTGAACCTTTCAGCATTTCGCCACATTTCAGGCTTCAAACATAAAGATATAACAAGAATCAACAACAAGTGGGACACAATCGTGAAGTGGAACAAAATTTATTGGATAATTTAAACTTTTTTAACAAATAAAAAACTGAAAAGTGGGCCGTGCAATATTATTTGGCCCCCTTGCGCTAATACTTTGTAGCGCCACCTTTTGCTGCAAATACAGCTGCAAGTCACTTGGGGTATGTCTCTATCAGTTTTGCACATCGAGAGACTGGAATTCCCGCCCATTCTTCCTTGCTAAACAGCTCGAGCTCAGTGAGGTTGGATGGAGAGCGTTTGTGAACAGCAGTCTTCAGCTCTTTTCACAGATTCTCGATTGGATTCAGGTCTGGACTTTGACTTGGCCATTCTAACACCTGGATACGTCTATTTGTGAACCATTCCATTGTAGATTTGGCTTTATGTTTTCGATCATTGTCCTGTTGGAAGATAAATCTCCGTCCCAGTCTCAGGTCTTTTGCAGACTCCAACAGGTTTTCTTCCAGAATGGTCCTGTATTTGGCTCCATCCATCTTCCCATCAATTTTAGCCATCTTCCCTGTCCCTGCTGAAGAAAAGCAGGCCCAAACCATGATGCTGCCACCACCATGTTTGACAGTGGGGATGGTGTGTTCAGGGTGATGAGCTGTGTTGCTTTTACGCCAAACATATCGTTTTGCATTGTGGCCAAAAAGTTCGATTTTGGTTTCATCTGACCAGAGCACCTTCTTCCACATGTTTGGTGTGTCTCCCAGGTGGCTTGTGGCCAACTTTAAACGAGACTTTTTATGGATATCTTTGAGAAATGGCTTTCTTCTTGCCACTCTTCCATAAAGGCCAGATTCGTGCAGTGCACGACTGATTGTTGTCCTATGGACAGACTCTCCCACCTCAGCTGTAGTTATCTGCAGTTCATCCAGAGTGATCATGGGCCTCTTGGCTGCATCTCTGATCAGTCTTCTCCTTGTTTGAGATGAAAGTTTGGAGGGACGGCCGGGTCTTGGTAGATTTGCAGTGGTCTGATACTCCTTCCATTTCAATATAATTGCTTGCACAGTGCTCCTTGAGATGTTTAAAGCTTGGGAAATCTTTTTGTATCCAAATCCGGCTTTAAACTTCTCCACAACAGTATCTCGGACCTGCCTGGTGTGTTCCTTTGTCTTCATGGTTCTCTCTGCGCTTTAAACAGAACCCTGAGACTATCAAAGAGCAGGTGCATTTATACGGAGACTTGATTACACACAGGTGCATTCTATTTATCATCATCAGTCATTTAGGACAACATTGGATCATTCAAAGATCCTCACTGAACTTCTGGAGTGAGTTTGCTTCACTGAAAGTAAAGGGGCCGAATAATATTGCACGCCCCACTTTTCAGTTTATTATTTGTTAAAAAAGTTTAAATTATCCAATAAATTTTGTTCCACTTCACGATTGTGTCCCACTTGTTGTTGATTCTTGACAAAAAAATTAAAATTTTATATCTTTATGTTTGAAGCCTGAAACGTGGCGAAATGTTGAATACTTTTGCAAGGCACTGTAGTATAGGTATATATCAATCAAAGTTTATTTGTAGAGCGCCTTTCATACACAGGGCAAGACAAAGCGCTTCACAGTCCACATCACCCAAGGCACAAATCATCACATAAAACAAACACCAGAATCACAATTAAAACATTAAAATCACACCAAAAATTAAAACCATTAAAACTTTAAAATTACACAAGGAATAAAAAAATATATAAATGAATAATCACAGTGCACTAAAAATGGAGATAAAATCCTTCTGTTGTATGCACAGGCAAACAGAACAGTCTTTAACCTGGATTTGAACATCGTCAGTGCAGAGACCTCTCTCACATTATCAGGGAAGCTGTTCCAGATTTTAGCTGCATAAATCTGAAATGCAGCCGCCCCATGTTTAGTTCTCACTCTGGGCACCAGCAAGAGGCCAGTCCCTGTGCTCCTTAGAGTCCGGGCTGGTTCATATGGGACTAACATGTCACTAACCAAGCTGCCTGCACAGATGCTGGTGCCGTTCTACACGGCCATCATCAAGTCCATCCTCACCTCCTCCGTCACCGTGTGGTTCGCTGGAGCCACAGTCAGGGACAAACAGAGACTACAGCGCATTGTGCGCTCTGCAGAGGAAGTGATCGGCCGCAGCCTTCCATCGCTGCAGGACCTGTACGTCGCCCGAGCTCGAGGCCGGGCTGGTCGTATCACAGCCGACCCCTCTCACCCTGCACATGGACTATTCCAACCACTCCCCTCAGGCAGGAGACTGCGGTCCATCATGACTAGAACCTCCCGCCACAAGAACAGTTTCTTCCCCTCTGCTGTTGGACTCTTGAACACTTCATAACCTGTCCCCCGCCCTCTAGAAGTCCCTGTTCTTTATAAAGTCACTTTACTGCCCATCATACGTCACTTTACCTCACTGTACTGCTGTCGCTTTACATTGTGTGCAGCATGTGCACTGTATATTGTATATAGTAATTGTAACTCTTTTAATTTTAAAATTTTAGAAGTGTTTTTTATTCTTTTTTATTTTATTTTATTCTCTCTTTCTGACTGTTGCACCGAGCCAAATTAATTTCCAAGTCTGTGACCTCCTGTTACTTACGTGGCAATAAAAATGATTCTGATTCTAATATATTTTGGTGCGAGGCCATGGAGAGTACACAAGCAGAGCTGTTTTAAAGTCTATTCTCTGAGCCACAGGAAGCCAGTGCAGAGACCTGAGAACTGGACTAATGTGGTCGTACTTCCTGGTTCTAGTCAGGACTCGAGCTGCTGCATTTTGAATGTACTGCAGCTGATTTACAGCCTGTTTGGACAGACCTGTGAGCAGGCCATTGCAGTAGTCTAACCTACTGGAGACAAATGCATGGATAACAATCTCCAGGTCTGCTTTGGACACTATATTTCTAACTTTAGCAATGTTCTTCAGATGTTAAAATATAGTCTAGGTTGACATCCAATTTCCCCTAAAGTACATCTTTCCTTATCCTTCTTCATCCTTTTGTGAGCTTTTAATCTAAACGTTTTATGACACAGGATCCAGGTTCAGTCAGGAGAAATGTAACACATTTTTAAGAGGGTTTTGATTCCACTTGTATTACATTTGATGCCACTTTGGTCAATAAAAATGCAAAGGAAAGGCTAGCAAAGTATTTATTATGGAACTGGATGCAGCCCTGGTCAAACACAGGCCTTACCTTGGAGGAACAGCAGCTGCTTGTTCCTGTTTCCGGACATGAACTGTGAGGAGAAGTACGCTCTGAGAAAGGAGGAAGAGGAGGAGGAGGAGGAGGGTCCTGGAGACTGAGACGGCAGCTGGACCTCCCCGGAGAGAGACCAGGGAGGAGCGGCGCACACCTCCCTGTCCTGGGACGCAGCAGAAAACACCGCCGACACCTGCTCCTCATTCGGGACGTCCTGTCTGAGAGCAAAGACAGACAAGCAGGAACGATAGACCATCAATCAGTATTTATTTGTAAAACACATTTAAAAACAGCCTAGGCCTAAGTGAAAAACATATAAATACAAAAAACTTGCTACCTGTTTTTCATATTCAAAGAGAAAAAGTGTGTCTTTAATAAATCTGTCTGAAATGTACTTGAAAACAAAAGCCCTGTTTTCAGCAAGTCTATACATCTTATTTTTAGTTTTTTTGGTTGGGACAGTGTATGTTGTCCCATATTCACACTCACAAACACACACTCACTCACCCTGAACTATTGCACATGTTTTTAAGTGGTAGGGGAAACTGGAGCACCCGGAGGAACCCTACGCAGACACAGGGAGAACATGCAAACTCCACCCTACCCTACTCTACTCAACTTGGCCCTGGTTCTATCCAGGCCGAGCTGTTACTAAAGTGTTCTAACTGAAAGTGATTGGCCAGAGTGCTGCGTGGAACCGTGATTACTAAGGAATTTGTCGGACACAGATTTGTTGTTGCTAGGATGCCAGATACTAAATCATAACGCAAACAGAAAGGTTTCAAAGAAGGCCACACACCCCAGTAGCCTGGACTAACTTGCTGGATTTAAAAAGTACAAAACGTAAAAACATAGAAAAAGTAATGAAACCGAAACGTTATTTGGTTTGAAAGAACAACATAGCTGTGCGGATTTTTCTGTTTTCACGCAATGGAAACAGAACCAGGTAGAGTAGGGCCGAGTCGGGCTGGTGGAAACAGGGCTTTTACACAGGTACACACATGGTGGAGCACTTGGGGCAGAACAGCTTGAGGCACTGGTGCAGTCTCTGGGGCTGGTAGGACTTCAGCTGGACTCTGACGTGGTGGACTTGACCTGGAGCCGACCGCTGGACTTCAGACAGACTCACGGGGCCAGTGTCGTGTCTGCACGTTCTCTCTGGACACACAGGACGAATGTGAGCAGTAGCACTCAAGTTCCTTTGAAAATGTAGAAAAGTAGTGACCAATGCCTAGTTACTTCTAAAATAAGTTTTTAAGTTTTTTAAAACTAAGTTTTTTTACTTAGTTACTGCCAAGAAAGTAAATAAGTTACATTACTTTAGAATTACTTTGTGTAACAAAAAAAAGCAAAATCAAGTTTGTATGTTTGTCATTTAAATAAGGTAGACTTCAAATAATTAGGTCAAAACTGGTTAAAGCTGCGCTCCACAACAACGTGTTTATCTGTTTGAAATAGTTTAAATATTGTTTGTATATTAACCAGTTTTCTGGCTCAGAAGCTCATCTCGATACTTTGTTCCCAGCACCACTGAATGTGTGCTTATGTCATGTTGAGCTTCTGAGCCTGAAAACCGGTGGAGACATAAACACTATTCCAACTATACCAAAAAGATAAAAACATGGAATATCTATAGTAACTGTGATATAATTACACCTGTGTTCATAATAAAGTGTTAAACTCCTACGCTACTCAAATTCTAATTTTGTTACAGTGACGGGTTACATAAGATAAGATAGACTTTATTGATCTCACACAGGAGAAATGTACATGTCACATCTGGCATGGATAGAAACACTCAAGATCGTGCAAAAGACAGAAGTGTGCAAACATGTGAAATGCAGGATATATTATGTACAATAAACAGTGTGGTGCAGGTTTTACAGTTTTACAGTTTACAGTCGACACTGACAATAACATCATTCATATCGCTCTTTTCTAAACACTTGTTTGTGTGAAATGTAAATTACCTGTGATGCTGTCAGTGTTCAGAAACTCAGGACCTGAAATCAAACCAAAGGTAAAATGTTTTCATCCTTAACAGAAACAATGTCACTGAGCATTTGTTGTTGTTCAGCGTTTCCTCGACTTTATGTCCGTTTCCTTTTGAGTGGACGTGCTCTTTAAAAACTCTTGTGTTTATTTCTGTTAGAAGCAAAAAGAGCAATATATCCAAATATTTAGAACGTGGCAGTGAGTGCAGACTGTGGCCAGGGGCAGGAGCAGACGAGCTCCTTTCCAAAATATAGACTCGAGGCACAGATTTAGAGCTTGACTTTTTATTTGATCCCAGTGAAGCGTGCGGCTTTTAGACAAACAGCAAATGGAGGAGTGTCCCCGCGGCGCACACTCCCCAGCACGGCTGTGTGAATCCAGGGTACACAGGCTGAAGGCAAAACACACACACACACGCAGACACACACACACAAATACAAATCACATAAACACATGCACGCGCACACATTTTGTCAAAAGCGTGCACACACACACACACGCACAGGGACACAGGCAGACACACATATACGCATAAATGCATGCGAACACACAAGACACATACACACAACACAAGCACATGCAGACACAAACAGGCAGACATACAAATGCATATGCGCGCACACACACACACACACACACACACACACACACACACACGCACTCTCCCTCTCTCTCTCCTTGTGTTTGGGATTTAGTCGACCTCTTCTAAACGTCACCTGCAGTGATTCAGGACTCCTTTAAAACAGATCTAATTATTCACAACACTCAGCCCTCCACAACGGCCCCTGATCGACTCTGAGACAAACACATCCTACACTAAGCAGACGGATAAAACATTTCAAACACAAACAGATTTAACTGTTAGTTCAGATTTCAGTCATGTGCTGAACACTTACAAAGCTTTCAGCAAATCACTTTGGACGAGAGCAGAGAAAAGGATTTGAACCAAGCGGCTACTCCCCCTCTGCTGCTGTGACCTGACCTGCTCCGTGACCTCGTTGGACCAGCGTCTGCACCACCGCTGTGACCTACAAGGCTGTTGCATTTTAATACTATTGTTAGCTATTTCTAGAATCATCTATTTATTCGTATTGTTTTGTATGGATGGATGTGTTTCTGCTGCTACTGGACACCTGAATTTCTCTTTCGGGGATCAATAAAGTATCTATCAATATAATTATACCGGCTATGGGGATTTGAACAATTTCTTCATTCGTACCACCGCATAGGTACCAATACTTTAACCACAGCAGTACATTATCCACTTCACGTACCCAGAGACTCTGGTGGCGTGCCCCACACCTCCATCATGACAGAGTCGTTTTCATCTTCTATAAACCCTGCAATCGCTCTGTGAAGAAAAACAAAACAAAAAACTTGAAAGACTTGAAATTCTGAATAAGTATACCCAAGTCTTCCTCTGTCAAACCTAATGAGTTCGTATGTAAGTATGTATTTGTGTGTGTGAATGGGTACTTACAGATGTATGTGTATACAAAATGCATCCTCACATGCTGTTTTTAATGCACCTCACCCCGTTTTTAATGCACAACATTCACATTCCCATCTCATAAGGAAAGACTTGTTTACATATAAATTATATAAATTATAGTCCCTTCGGCAAATTTGCCCTGGTTTAACTTTAGTCATGGTAGCCACCACCATTGTTGTCTTCCTTGACATCTACACCCTTTGTGCATTCTCTCAATGGACACGTAAAATCATGATCAAACACACAGACATAAAACCAACTTAAAGAGCATGTGTACACACACACACACACACACACACACACATACACGTTTTTGTTACCTGGTGGGTCCCTTTGACAGGGCCGTTCAGAATGGGACCCATAGACATAATCTTTTTTTACTGGGACTACTTTAAGTAATACAAAACAGTCAATAGAAACCAAACAACTATTTTAAAGGAATTTTATTTTAGATTTTTTTTTCGAATTGCAGTGATTCTATTTTTGACATAGAATTTAATGCCACTCCATGTCCGATGTCTAAGGTCATCTGGTGAGGCATTAATGCAGGCCAGGCAGTGAGACTTCCCAGGGACCTTTCCAGTCTGTATGAAAGGTGTCATGGTCTTCTCCACAGCCTTCACCTCAGATGCAGACCATGGCTTTCTTACACGTTCTAGGGAGAGAAATAAAAATATATTAGCAATATACACTCCCAGGGTTAGGACCAAGCAGCCTGGCTGTAATCCCCCACCTGGTACACTTACCAGAAGGGGCACTGCCACTACCATGGGGTGCATCTGGATGAATGGTTGAAGGTTCTCCGCTTGAAGTTTCTTTTAGCCCGTCCGTTTGTGAGAGGATCTCTACTGCTCTCCCTGTCGCACAGAAAATAAAAATACAAGTGGCCTTTAGGGGAAAAAAATCATACATATTTTAATAATATCAAGAATTACCTTCAGGCTCAATTTGTATCTGGTCGAGGCTCTTTCCTTCGAATTCCGTCACTCTTCCCTGCTCCATGGCCATCAACACTTTGCTGATTTTGGCCAGCTCCAGTGTCCCCTCTGGTAGTCTGTAATATTGCCTGTGGATGCGAATGTCATGGCCGAGGAAGTTGGCAAGTATGTCCATCTCATTCTCTTTCATATTGAGAACTGTAGACATAGTAGCTATGTGCTTTCTAAGTTTGGTTGAGGATAGCATCTCTGGATGCACCGCACCACATTCTTTGGCTACCTGCCGTAGGGAGTCTGATCCCCTGATGTGGGTGTCTGCGCCCGGGCGGGAAAAGAAGTATGGGTTATGGTCAGAAATGGAACAGGCCCTTCTGTTCTCCACCAGCACCTCCATCGAAGCAATCATTTCAGGAGTCAAAAGAACCGGCACTTTCCGACTTCTTTTCCCTTTAATTTCAATGCGTTGAAAATGCTGACACAGCTTTTTCTCAAGTTGGGACAGTCCCAGAGCAATGTCAGAATGGATCCCAGTTTTACTTCTTAAGGTAAAGGCTGTCAGTGGCATCTTTGAAACCTCACCTTCCCTTCTTCGATTGAAAATGATGACCTCACAAAGAGTCAAAACTGCCAGTTTAGACCAATGCTTAGACGTTGGCTCACTTATTAGGGTTTGCACATATTCAGGTCGACATACCTCAATATGTGCATGCATGGCTCTAACGTCCTCAGTCAGAGGGAGCAGGTCCGGAGTGTTCCACTTGGCTTGCCGGAGGGTCTGTAGGGCAGCAGAAGAAACACAGACGTCCCACCTCTTCTCAAAAAGCAGCCGGCTTCGTTGGAGGTTTTTAAAAAATAGTTCATCAACACAATGCTCCATTTTTGAGTCACATTCAAGAATATCTGCTAGCTTTCTGAGGCTATGGCCGAGTTTGAGGGCCAAGGATGGAGTCTTGTATTGATTTGTTTCCTCATCATATCCAGCCACAGACCTGACTGCATCAATCACATGGTTAAAGTTGGAAGGAATAAAGAAATCCTTAATTGTTTTCAGTTTCCCTGCAGTTTTTGCTTCGTTAATTAACCTACCGACTTCTCTCATTTTCTGCCTAATGTAATCATGCTTAGTCTTATCATGCCCGTGTTTTAAGTACAGGTGCTCTCCGAGTCTCAGAATCCCCTTTTCTGCTTTGACAACACCCGTGACCTCATCCTGATGCATTGCCGAAATTAAAGACCACAGCTTTTTGCTGATGCCCTCCGGTACAGGCTGGGCTAGGGAGCAGAGGGACTGGACCCTACTTCTACCTGGTTTAGCCTGGGCATCTTTCTGTGAAAGCCGGCACCTGGCCACATGCCTCCACAGCGACTTTCGCTTAAGCAATGCCCCACAGTCTATACAGTGCAAAAACTCACTGGATTTAACTGGGCAATTTGGCTGTTTAGCTGGGACTAAAGTTCCAATGCCGGCCTTTAAAACCTCAAAATTGTGCTCACGGTTTCCACTATTCCTGATCAAATCAAACTGAAGTTTACGTGCTTTAGATTTCACAGGTAGAGCCAATGCTCTGGCTACGTCACTTTCATTTCCATGTTTTCTAGTCAAATGACGGGACATTTTGTGGCAGGACATTGAACAGTAGAGGCAGAAGTGTCTCTTGCTGTAAACTCGCCCCCCATTTTTCTTCTTTTGCAGCTGCATGATAACAATCTTATTTGCCTTTGGTTCGTCACTTTCCGAGTCTTGAAGAAAAGTGTTTTTGATTTTTCTTTTTCCATACTTTTTTACAGGTTTCTTCTTGACAGTTAAATCGTCAGAATCTGAGTCGACTTCATCAATTAGGGACTCTTGACTAAGCTGCACAAACAACAAATAATTTGTAATCATTCTATATAACAATTTGAAGTCATGACTTGTAGTCAGCACTTACCAGTGGTTTGTAAGCGTGCGCTTCAGTGTGCTCCTCCATGATTTCTTGCAGCCTAATGAACCACACACTTGCACCTTTTTCTAGCCTGACACCTGATTTCCTCTGTTGTGCTGCTCCATGATTGGCTCCAGCCTGCTGGACTGAAATTGCCCCAGTGTGCCCCTCCTTGATATCCCGCAACCCACCACCAGGGTTCCGACACATAACACACTTTTTTCAGGAAAGTAAACCTCCAGGGGTCCTTTCCATATTTTTACAGAGACTGCATAAGGACCGTTAGAAAAGCATTACCCATTGATTATTAAGCTTGGACCAGTGGGGTCCGGTGTTCGGGCCCCACCACGTAAAACCAGTCCCCATGACGTGAGTGGAATCTCAGGTTATGGAACCCACCAGGAGTTGAAAACAAGTGCACACACACACACACACACACACACACACACACACACACACACACACACGTTCCCTGTTTTGTGTCCTGTCAAACGTCCTTTTCTACCTGCACCTTATGTTTCTTTGTTTCTTTTTGTATGTCATTATGTTTTCATATGTTTGTGTCTTTTTCTGTATTGCTGAATAAAATGTTAAAAAAAAAAAAAAAAAAAAAAAATCTTGAAAAACAGGAAGAACAACAAATGTCAAGAAACTTTTATGATTATGTTCCACTTTTAAATGAATGTCAAATAGCTGTGAGCAAACCGTAATGGAAGCCCATTACCACGGCTCGTGCCGGCCTCGTTGGTGCGAGGAGCGCCTGCAGCAGCAGAGCCAGGGACAGCTCAGCCCCAGAGGAAACTGGATCTAATGTAGTCTGTCACTCTGACTCAGCTCACAACATATGGACAGAACGTGGTCATGCCATGGACACTATGGGCTCCACACGACCCCTGACTGAGACATACACTTTAATGAGAAAGGCCCCGGGGGTTTGGAGTATGTCTTTTTAAAGAATGTTTATCACAAAATGACTCATTATTTAGACCTTCACATAAAACATTACGTTATTCTATTTCATAATACATCACTACTACATAGAGCTTTTTGGGACACAGACGCTACTATTATTCTTTCATTCCATACACGGTGGTGACAAACTACTGCTGTAGCCACTAAAGGCAAGTAGCATCTGATCACACACACACACACACGTGTGTAGTGTCTTGCCTCAGGACACAACGGCACTTTACAGCCCCCCCCCCGCTGTGGCAACGGTTGTGCCCAGAGGTCTCCCATCACAGAACTAACCAGACCCTACCTGGCTTAACTTCAGAGGTGTAGCTAGGATCTGGCTTTCACCTGCAGGGGGCGCCACATTTTCAGATACAAAAGAATACAAACTGAATAAGAGAAATCCTACATTCCAAGTTCCAACGATTAAATAACCAAGTAAGAATGTTTGAATCAGAAATGTTGTTCAATAGAAACATTGAACAGACAAAGTTAACCTTGGGACGTGAATGAAAGAATTCACCAACGCATTCAAATCTCCACGATGGACATGTTTCATTAAACCACCAGCTTGGCTTCATGAAAATATGAGTTCAGAACGAAACAAGAAGGAAAATCCAGTTCAGGAGCCCTGTGGAAATGCAATCTAAGTAAACATTCCTTTGGCCAGACATTATTACAGAAATAAGGTACACACATTTAACACTAAAATATGTAATATTCCAGAAAAAGCAATAACGCAATAAGAGCCCCAAGGAGACAGGCAGGAAGGAGACTATGTGTAAAAAAGGCATTATTCATTTGAAATTACAGAAGCATATTTCAATCACTTAGATAAAAAAAGTTTCTGTTTTCATGATAAAAAGCATGTGTTATGTGCAAGTGATGCTTGATACATAGATGTACAGTACCATTGACGGCCCACTGTCACTAACACTCACAGGAGAATATTTGAGGACGTAAAACCTGCACATTTTGTCTCATTAGAAGATCTTTCTGAAGCCCCGTTTCCACCAGACCATGTGTGCGGCAGATTTACAAGTCAATGGTACAGTCTCGTCAGTACCGATAATCGTACGTTTCTGTGGCGCGGTCGGTGCCTTGAGTACGGCCACACAAAAGATGAACGTTCCTAGACTTTTGGGCCGGACAGACGTGCGGCAACCAATCAGGGAGCAGCACAGCGGGGGTGGGGTCACAAGCCGCTCAGGGCAGAAGGAATGTTTTCTGATGTTTGATTGTGTTTTTGTATTTGCTGAGGCACCTTGAGATATGCATCGCAAGAGTAAGGTGCCTTATAAAGAAAATCTACTATACTAATTATTGTTATTATTATTAAGACATTTGAATACAGCCAAAACTAAAGGTTTATACCAAGACTAAAGATTATAAGATTACTAAGATTATACCGGGATTAACAATGAGCTCTTGTCTAATGCCTCTCCTCTCTCACACCTACCCTCACTCTTCTCCAAACTCTTACTCCACTCCTGTCTAAAATCTCCCTCCTCTCTACTTTCTCCAAACTTTCACTCCTCTCCTCTCCCCTCTTCTCTCACCTCTCTCTAAACTCTCGCTGGATGTTAAAAGCTGTGATCTGCTTTAGTTCTGGGCAGTAGATCTCAGCAGACCTCCTCTCAGGTTTACTAACGGTATCTGCCACAGCTTAAACACCCATTTTATACAATTATTAGGTATGTCTATCATTACTTGAATAAATCACAGGAAAAACATTTGCCTTGAATTATTACATAAAATATTATACTAAAGATCATTCTACAAATTGCCATAACAGACCTCTGGAGCTGGAGCACGGTGGGGCAGTTTTGGGGCAGAACCCTGATGCCCCGTCCGTATGTGGTCCCTCCGTGCAGGTGGAAGACCAGGTGGTCCAGCTCCAGCGGCTCGGTCTCCGTCAGCCCCGGGACTTTACTGGAGCCTGGGAGGGACCGCACGTTGTAGATCCTCAGGAAGTCTCCAGGCTGAGAACACACACGAAAACCACAGTATGACGATATGAAAACAATGACAAAAACTAAACGTCACCCGAGGACCACACACAATATTTAGTTTTTTTCCGATGTAGGAGGGTCTAAGGACAGTGATGATCGCAGACATTTATGGACAGTGGTCATTCGCTCCCAATGGACCAATGGTTTCTATGTGTTTAATTTTCTGATCTGTTGTTTACGAATGAACAACTTCGCAAAGTCCTCTGAGACCACTGCTGTTGTTATATAGAACTATACACAAACACAATGAATTAAAATAGGCAAGTCACAGTGGCTCAGTTGGTAGAGTCTTAGAGCCTGAAGGTCCTGAGTTTGAGCCCACCACAAGACCTACTTCACGACTCCCACTGATGACTGCTGTCTATGTGTCCTTGGGCAAGACACTTAACCCCACTTTGCCCGAAGCCTCGCTAAATAATCAAGGCCACCTACAGTGCTCTGGTGCTGGTGCTCTGTGTGCCCCGCCAACCCAGAAATGGATTAAGGGGAAGAAAATGGATGGATGGATGGAACTCACAGCGTCTAAACCGGAGCTGTAATTATACATTGATTAGTTGGACTAGGGCTGGGCCATATGGCAAAAAAGGAAAATCGCGATTTTATTTCCTGCTTTGGACAATTTCGATTTTAAAATCGATTTTAATTAAAGTCACCCAATTTCTGCTCAATGTTTAAGTTTCAAAACTATCTTTAATTTGTTTCCCCCAATACATATTATTGAAGTCTTGTACAGACTGCGCTGATAGTGCAAGTATAATTCTTGTGCTGCTGGAACTCTCACAATATCCTTCATTCGATTTCAAGATTTTCAAATTTTTCACAAATTCGATTTTTTCAAAAGCCGATTAATTGCCAAAATTCGATTTATTGCCCAGCCCTAAGTTGGACACTTTATTTTTTTGAGAACATCTTCAGAGACTAGATACATTTAGTTAGAAGTAGAAGTATCTAATGTCTTCTTTAAGTTTAAGGCTGACAAAGTAATTTCAATACATTTCAATAAAACTTTAAAGACGCTGGTTTTGTTTAATTAGGTAGCCTTCCACCTTCTTCAGACGGCGTGACATGTCTCTTATCAGCTGCTGTTACCGGAAGCCACCAGTCTGACAGATCCATAAGTTACAATATTTTTCCAGAAACAAAGATGTGGACCTCGAGTCGCCTTGTCTATGAACTGTGCTGTACAAAAAAACTCGCCTTGCTCGTTTTGTTTTATAATACTAATCAGTTTGACAGCGGCCCTGCCTTCTCATCATTCCAAAAGCCCACGGACATCACACCAACCTGCTTCAAATCCCACAAAAGTCCCTGTACCCTCCAGTAGATGGCGCCAACGTGCTTCCACTCCCTCCACTCTCCTGCAGCCTCTCACACACGCAGCATCTCGGATCTTTTCTTGTTTGTTTTTCTCTCTTTTATTTTATCCCTTTCTCTCCCCTCTCAGTCACGACGAGCCTCCAGCTGACACAAATGTGCCCGAGCTGTCATTGCGAACAAACACTCACTTATCAACTGTCACAAGAATTCAGATAACTCACTCAGGCTTTACGACGCGCCTATACGACCGCCGTCAGCCTGTCCGCGCCCTGTGAAAACCAGCTCAAATACCACTTTTAATTTGATTACATGGACCGAATGAGTCAAAGAGCGCTTCTTCCATAGGTTCATACGGTGCCTTTAAATCCTGTTTTCTACGGGGCTGGAGTACGGTTTGACTTGGTGCCAGTGTGGATTAACAGATGATCTCTGGAGGCAATAAACTGGGAGCACTGGGGAAGACACATTATGACTGGGCTAATATCTCATTGCAGAAATAGTGCAAGCAGAGCTTAGAGGGTCTCTGCTTTTGCGGGTTTTCCTCCAGGCTTGACTCATGACAGAAGAATCCCCCTCTTCATATTTAGCATGCAGCGTTTACCTGAAGCCTGGAGGAACTCATTTTTCCAGGATGGATCAGAGCCGTAATCAAACTAGCTTGTGAGAACAGAAGTACATTTGCAACTCCATTTGATTTGCTCAAAGTTTTCATGCATAGTTATTTGGTCTCGTCTCCCATTTGGTCTCCATAGGATTTTGTATGAAAAATCTGCAGCCTCGTGCCTTTGTATTGTGTGGCCAATACACATAGACTGTGTATTAGGAGTGGACTGACCAAGTGTGACATTACCATAGTGTCAGCCTTTATCCTAATAATAAAAATAATAATGCATTGGTTTTATACAGCGCTTTTCAGGACACTCAAAGACACTTCACATGTCGTTATTCTTTCACTCCATACACGGTGGTGATAAACACTGTAGCCATAGCTGCCCTGGGGCACACTGACAGAAGTGAGACAACCAGTATGTGCCATTGGCCCCTCCGACCACCACCAACCATTCACACACACACCAGACGCATTCTAGGCAAAGTGGGTGAAGTATCTTGCCTAATGACACAACATCAGTTTGGCACTTTACAGCCACAGCCGCCCCACTGTGGGACCTGGTGTTCCCAGAGGTCTCCCATCACAGTACTAACCAGGCCCTGCCCAGCGCAACTTGACAGGATTGACTGACAGGATCTGGCTTTCACCTGCAAGTATGGCCACTAAACTTGCAGAAGAGGCTGAAGAGACAATTTTCTTATATGGGCATTTGTTCAGGTTGCTAAGCCAAGCTGGAGTTTCCCTCGTAAATGAAGGCGTCCGATAGGTCAATCACTTATATCTGGATTCACAAAGACAACATCAAAGGATCACAGAGAGCGCTAAACCACTGAATTTTGTATCCCAAAATGAACAAAAAGTAAAACACGAACGGTTACTGAGCTAGAGGAGTTTACATTTCAGTGTCAATATGAGCCAGAGAGAGTTGGAACAAAACTTTGCCCATGAGCACTTCCCTATTGGGCTACGTTGACCTGGCAGGTTGGCGTTGTCCCTCTACAAACAGTCATTGATTTTTTCCTAGTAGTAATGGTAAAATTGTAATCCCAAATGTAAAACAAAGCATACATTTTCACCAAACAATGGGTGAGAAGAAAGACATTTTCAGCCGCCCTGAAGAGACAAAGAAAATACTACATAGAAAGACATCTTGTTCCACTCCAGTATTGAAGAACTAAAAGCAACAGCTCTGGCTACACTTTCACTTTGTGATTGATGGCAGAAATCTTCTAATCCACAACACTCGTGAAATCTTAAAAGAGCAAAAGCACACAGCAGAGGTAATGGAGAAAACAGAGTCCAGTGAGGCACATCGGCAAAACTCACAATATTCCAGTAAACAAGCACCCAAGAACACCTGTTTTTGTGTTTTAGGAGACATGTTATAAGTAAAAACATGTAAAAACAGTAATAATAATAATAATAAGTAAGTAAGTTATATTTTTTATATAGCGCCTTTCACAGACCAGAATCACAAAGCGCTTCAATAGTTGTGGGCATTTGTCTCTCACTCCACACAGAGATGGGAGCGAGGTCGCCGTACAGGAGGTGTGCGCCAGACCTAATGTACATATTTTTAGTGGTAGGGGAAAAACCGGGGCACCAGAAGGAAACCGGAGCACCAGGAGAAAACCTACAAACTCCACACAGAAAGACCTGGAGATGGAAACTAGGGCTGGGCAATAAAACGATAATGATATATATTGCGATAGTGTTCAATATCAATAGAAAACAGGGTCGATAGAAAGTTTGATAGTTTAACTTCGCTCCGTTAGAAAAAAACAGGAAGAAAACACAGGAAGAAAAGCCATGCCGGAAGCGCTCGGCATTCTGGGGGATGTAGGCAGAGGCTTCTCGACCTATCACAGCCGACTACAAATGCAAAACATTCTGGGAAAAGCAAAAAACAACCGCACCAAGCGTAGCGTCCATGGATCATGGATCTATTATAATAGCCATGGATCTAAAGATTGTGTCTCAGTGCCGTGTCAATAGTTAAACACTTCCGAGCGAGGAACAGCATGTGCGGCGCGGGAGAGGCAGAGACTCGATGCATTCGGCAAAAGCAAGAGATTAACTTTTTCCGGAGCCATCACAGGGACATAAAACACTCGAAAACAGCCAAAACAGGAGCTAAAACAGGAGCTAAAACAGGAGGTGAAACAGGATTAAACCAGGATTAAACCAGGATTAAACCAGGACTAAAGTGGGGGAGACTGCTTGTGAACATTTGCCTCCAGCCTCTTTCTACCGTGACTATAAACAAGGCTGCTAACACGTGTTGGCCGACACGAAACATGTATTTGTTTACGTTTTAAAAAATACATAAAAAAAGTAATCAATATATATCGTTATCGACCAATATTAATATCGTTTTCAGCCATATCGCCCAGCCCTAGTGGAAACGCACACAGCAAGAAGATAGTATCATTGGGCAAACCACTGTGCAGCCCAGTAACACATTATACATTTATATTTCACCTACATTTACACGAAACCTCAAAGTGCTATAGATTTTGAAAAACACGGACCACCAGTTGTTGTTTCGATACATCCACGCTTACACCTCTTCAGTCTAAAAGCTTCTGCCTCAGTTCTGTGATAGCGTGATGTACCGTCCTTGCTGGCCTCCCTAAACTGATTTGTCCCAACATATATGCTGCACTTGAATGTTAGCCGCAGATTTTAATGTTTAATTAAATTTAACACTAATCTGACCAGTTACAGCACCTAGATGACTGTTGTAACTGGTCACAATGTGTTTTAATTAAGTGTTTTAATAATGCACTGTTGATTCCTGAGCTTTGTCAATAAAACAATCAAATGTGAAAAGCCAATGAATCACTCACTTTAGCGTGCTTACCTTAAACGTTTGCTTCCATGACTCATTTACCAGTCTATTCTTACAATAAACGTTCTTCCTGTAGATACTAAATATGGATTGAGTCAATATAATAGGTCCATTAACTCTGCTCCAACAGCGCAACTCTACCACCATAATAATACGTTGGCCGCGTGGCTGTATAAGCCGCAGGGTTCAGAGAAAATCAAAAAAGTAATGGTGAATAGTCCGACAAACACAGTAATTGTAGCACTATGACGTCAGATCAAGATTAGTTTTTAGGTCAATTTCTCAGGTGAAATTATTTTCTTTATATAAATTACATTGGCGAGTTTACAGCCAGTAATTTGTGAATGAAGACCAAAAAAACGTCAACGCCTCCCTCTGGTGGTAACAAAAGGGAGTTACCACCAGTTAGCTTTTTTTTTTTTTATCTTTGAAACATGTTTTGCCTTAACATATGATCTAAAACATGAAATAACAAAGTAACTAGTCTCATAATCATTTGAATAGCCAGAAGTAATCCATAATATTTCCATCCATTTTCTTCCCCTTAATCCATTTCCGGGTCGGGGGTGGCAATCAGGCAAGCCCCTCACTGATCCTCCTGCAGGTGGTGAGTCCACAGGAGGAGGCTGTTCCGTCTGTGAGAATATAGCTTTGATCTTTCAGCGGGGGCTTCAGGCAAAGTGGGGTTTAGTGTCTTGCCCAAGGACACAACAACAGCAGACATCAGTAGGAGTCGGTGGAGAAGGTCTCGAACACAGCCAGTGCTTTACCAACTCAGCCACTGTCGCCCCTTAATCCCCAATTTTTCTTCTTTAAAAATTGTAGTGAAAAGTGCTGCAGTAGTAAATGTAATTCCAGATACACGTTTGGCAATTTGGTTTTGATGACAGCCTGGACTTTCAAGTTTTGCTGTGATAAAAGAACAGCCCTTGAACTTGGAGATTGTGTCAGGTTTTAGTGCCGTAGTCACAATTGCTGTGGAAAGCTTGTGTGTGTGTGTGTGTGTGTGTGTGTGTGTGTGGTGTGTGTGTACAGAGCAGGTGTGAAGCACTGAGGTAGTATCAGTGTCTGACTCATCTGATGACAGACAAGGCTGCGGCTTCAGAAGGCCGGGGCCCACTCCTCCACGCCGCACGGAGCCTTGGATTCATGGAAACAAGTCCTTTTATGATTTATGTGAGTCTCAGACCAAGATACTGGTGTCTTCAAGATGTGACGAGACAAAAACATCGTTCTGCCAACTTTTTACCTGTTGGATTGTTTGAAATGTACCAACTCCTATGCAGTATTGTAGATGGTAAAAATGTGAGACAGGCTCAGTTCTACTCAATTTTAATGAAGTTTTGGTCAGCTGTGCATACAACTAAAGGATTGCACTTTTACTCTTTTGAATGTACTGTGATTAAATTTTTGTTAATTTGTGTTAGTTTCTATCTCGTTTTGTTAAGCACTTTGAGTTGCCTTGTGTATGAACTGTGCTATTTAAATAACTACAAACGTGCCTTGCCTATGGGACAATTAAAGCTGGGGTTACTCAACTTTCAGATCAAAATAACAATGTAGTAGAATACCTGTAACTATTTTCTTACTCTCAAAACAGTTCCTATCAGTAGTTTTCACATGCATGTACAGTACTTGAACCATAAGGCACACCTGTACACAGTACAAAAATTACAAGCTAAATTTCAAAATAAAGTACATTTTGTCCACATATAGGCCGCACTGGAATACAAGCCGCGGGTTTTCATGTTGCAAGGCAGCATTTAATGAAACAATTTGACAATAGAGGACTGGACACAACTGTAAGAATGCACACATTAACCCACGTTAGCATGCGTGAAATATTGTGAGAGACTTGGCACTGAAGGAGCTGTTATCTTGCAAATTGGGACTAGGCCTGTCACGATTACAAATTTTGCTGGACAATTAATTGTCTCAGAATTTATTGCGATAGGCGATAGTATTGTTGTTCTGAGGTCATTTTCATCTAATACAGTGATAGTGATGCAGGTACACCTTTTCAAAGAGAAATACACTTTTATTTATAAAGACCACCGCCGGAAGTGGCGGAAGTAAGAAGCCGCTAGCTTGATGCTAAGCTAGCGGCTTTTTGTGTAAAGTTCTTGCCAATAATGCAGCTCTGCAGCGTCTCTTTGTCCTGAGACCTTCCAGAGTTTATTTTATTATTGAACGGTACTTTCGCGAACACGCTAGCTAGCTAGTTAGCTAACTGCTCATCTGCGCTAGTTTAGTCACTACAAGAGCCTGAATGAGAACAACTACTGTGTCCCCCGTTGTCAATCCTGGTTAAGTCCTGGTTTAGTCCTGGTTTAGGTCCTGGTTTGGCTGTATTTTGTATTTTTGAGTTATTTCAGTCTGCTCACGTCCCGCGTGACCACTTTGCGGCTCTCTGACCCGAGAGGGAAAGTGAGAGAGAGACGGGAAAACTAACAAGCATGCAATTGGAATTCATCGCGGCCAGGAAAACTATCAAGCTAATTTTAATTATCATGCGATTAATTGATTTATTGAATATCGCTAGCCTAATTGGGACTCATTAACCGATGTATTTAGACAATAAATGGGCATCCTATAATTAAAACTTAGTCAACATTTTAAAAACAGCCCGACTCTACCAGAATAAAAATACACTAATTGACTGCATCGCTTTATAGGCCGAAGGGTTCAACAAAATTAAAATTATTTGAATACTATTGTTCAGCACCTACAGTATTTTTTGGCCCGTTACATCTTAGACTGGCTTTTTCAGACAGAAAAGTGAAAAAGAGAGGACCGCCCTCACTCAGCCAATCATCTCTCAGCTCAAAGAGTTAAGAGAACGGCTAGTACAGTATATAGGCTTTCTTATAGCACTAAAAAAGTTAAGTAACCCAGCTTTAAATGATGACAAAAACACTGTATTTAGGCATTAATTCTAAGGCCAATGTAAACAGTGGTTAGACAACCCGGTGGCGCACTTGTACTTCACTGCGAGAAGGACCTGGGTTCGATTCCCACACCACCGAGATGACAGTGTGTATGAATACTATTGCCCATAAGCACATAAACTGGACAATTACAGCAGTTGTTATGGAAACATGCATAGAAGTCAGCGCAAATCCCGGCGCCCCGGCCAATCCTATCAATAGACTGAGGTACTTTTAGAATAATGGACGCATTATACCCATCAGCGTGTGACAGGAGGCGGCAAGAGGCAGCAGGAAACATCCGTTCTGAGAGCCATCACAGAAAAACGGATCCCTGGAGCTTTCTGGCTAACAACCCATTTTGAAATAAAAAGACTGGGAACAGAGAGGCTTATATGAATTATGCATTTCTCATAGATAATAATGCACAAAGTAAATAAGTTAAAAAAAGCAACGCATCACATGTCATCAGTGAGTTGGCACTTCAAGAAACGACACGAAAAGGGCATATTCAAATAAGAATTCAATCATCTTTTGACGTGTGTGCCAACAAAAAGCACAGACTGCAGTTTGTAAACAAAAGAGATGGGAAAAAAACGGCTTGATTTTAGTATTGTTAGAAAAGTCTTGCTCTGAATCTCAATCTTAAAAAGTCAATGCGGAACAAGTACCTTTCGTCTTGTTGTCAAAAGTTCCACTGACTATGAAACATTTAAACTCCTTTGTTTTTACTCTGAACAAATGTGGCTTTTTAAAACATACAGGAAATCGAAAAAAATAATAGAGTTGATAATTTGCTAAAATCGTGCATCACTACAGTATATAATCGATGCATCCCGAGATAATTGGTGACATGTACAACATATATTGACCTTTTCTGAACAAGTTTGAAATTGAGTTATTCGTAATTAAAATACAATGGTATTTCAAGCAGACTATCCAATTAGAGAGCAGAATGAGTCTCACCAGGGTTGTAGTTTTCTGGTGAAATGTAGCTGGTAATACACACATATACAAAAATGAGTATCATACGTAACACTGAATTTCTACCATTTGTAGCTAAACTGCACCAGGTGGATTGCATCAGTAATCAATACATACATGCGGGCAGCACGGTGGCGGAGTGGTTAGCACTATTGTTTCTCAGGAAGTAGGTCCTGGGATCAATCCCAACTCCAGGCCTTTCTGAGCAGAGTTTGCATGTTCTACCCGTTTTCTTTTGGGTGCTCCGGGTTCCCTTACCACTAAAAACATGTACGATATGTGATCCTCCAGATATGGCCCTGACTATGCAGACTAACAGTAGTTATCTCAGAGGAATTTACAACAACACAGATCAGAGTGTCAAACCATTCAAACACAAAACATATAAAACACAGGTATTGGTCCATAGGGAGTTGATAAATGTCCTTAAATGTCCGCCATGTCCAAACTCTGGCCAGGAGGGCAATTTCAGTGTCATTTTATATGGCCCGCTACCTTGCTAACCCAAAGTAGTCTGAGATAATAAACACAAGTTCACTGTGTCATCCATCCAACTTCAGCTCAGCCATTATAGGCATGTTTGAACTCGTTCTAAAGCCCAGTACGTCTGGAATTCAGTCGTTGACTTGCGAGCTGGTGAGATGGTAAACATTTGTCAATCAGCTCCATTATACATCATTTTAAAGCTGATGCCAGTCAAGACAGTTTTTCAGTCTGTGACATCGGCCCTTGGACTTGTCTGGTGAACTAAAGTGGCCCTCTTACAAAAATGTTTGGACACCCCTGCCCAATGGGGTTAAATTATACCTAAACCATGAGTCACAGAAGGAAGATTCTGGCAACTAAAGCTGGATTGTAAATGTAATGCCTTTATAAGTCCCCTAATTGGGCATATTACACACAGTCCGTTTAAGATCACCACCTTGGCTGTGGATGCAGACAGCCTTTTTCGGACTCAGTGCAACACAGCCTCAGATTAGCACGGCCCGTGGCTACTTGTCTGAGCGCTCAATTTGAAGGAAAAAGAAAAAAAAACTTCAACTTAACATCCAGCATGTGCCCATCGCCCCAAAGCCTTGCACTGCTGCTGCTGCTGCTGCTGTCTCATGGCATTTGTTCTGCTTAAATGCTCACTGGAAAAGGGAATCCTTAAAATTCAGAAGAGCGCTTTGGGCTCGCGTTACTATTCGTCAGTCAGAGAGTGAAAAAAAAAATAAAGAAACATAATAAACATAAAAATAAATAGCGGAGAGCTCAATAAAGCAGCCAAAAACCTGTGCCCTGACTGGGAAGGCGAAGCTGTTCATTTCACACTGGTGTCTTTTATGGAGCAGGGACCAGGGTTTTAAAAGCAAAGCCATGACAGTGAGGCTCTTTGTGCAATAAATCTAGTCGATGTGGAAGCACGTGACAAATGGACGGGCCACCAATTCGGATTTGAGACAGGAAATGAAAGGATAGGATGGACTCGTATTTTAAGTGAAAAGAAGAAATAATACGCATTATTTGTGGACATGAAAATGATAAGATTCTTTGTCATTTCATGTTTTAGGACGTGAAATGTATGGTGAAACAAGTTCCAAGGGTAAATAATGCAATCCTTAAATGGCTCGTATATGAATTTACAAAAGACAATATCAAAATCTCAACACCAGGATGACAGAGAGCGCTAAACCCTGGATTTATAGAGCCCCAAAAGGTGACTGTGACACAAACAGTTACTGAGTTGGAGGAATTTACTTTTCAAATGTAAGTCAACAGGAGCCGGAGCGAGTTGGAGAAAAACGTCGTCCATGAGCACTTTCCTCTGCCTGCACAATAAATGATGCAGACAGGAGCCCTGCTGTAGGCAACGGAGGACTCGGATGACTGTGAAGGTTCTCCCATCGCAGCTCCATGCATCATTGATAAACAACATGTCAAATTTGTATTTACGCTACATGCCAAATCTTAAAAAGACAGCAATAAATCAATCTACCCTTTGGCGTAAGAGAAATCATGACTGGGTGTCTGGGTTTCAAATCATAATTAATTACCAGTGTGACAGCTGAGTTGTCAATATATGGATATGAGCCAAGTGATTTTGAAAAAATGGTCGATATTTCTGGCGCTGTTTAGTTTCTGATTAAATCTGCAAATCAATGTTAAGCTTGGCATTCATCCCAAGTGCACGTCAAGCATCTGCAATAGCACCAACATTTTGGAGCATAATGAAATTTGAAATAGGACCAGAATGAAACAAATCGAGGACATGGATCATCTTTACATTTTGAATCTCAATATTAACCTAAAAGGACTTCTTGAAGACTGTGGTGTTGAGAGGAGCCCCGTTTCCACCAGCCCTACTTGGCCCTAATCTACTCTACCCCGATTAGGAGCAATTCCACTGGACCTATTTGAACAGTACCGGGTAATTTTTTAATACCTGGTTGGCCCTGGTCCGAACCAGGCCCAGCTGGTACTAAAGTGTTCTAACTGCCAGTGTGACCAACAGTGCTGCTGGAACCCATGGTTACTGACGAACCTAAAGATAATGGTTTGTTGTGGGTAAGTTTCTAGGATACTGTACCTGATACTTAAGCGTAATGGAAATGGGATACATCTTGGGCGACTGTGGCTGCAAAGTACCGAATGGGCGCCATGTACATATGCAAGACACTCATTGCCTAGAATGAGTCGGAAGGGTTTATGGCAGAGACTGGTTTGCCTTGCCTCTGTCAGTATGCCCCAGGACAGCTGTGGCTAGGGTAGTAGTTTACCACAACCGTGTCTGGAGTGAATGAAAAATGAAATGTGAAGCGTCTGAGTGTCCAAAGATGCTTCACAGTATAAACCGATGCACTAATATAATATTATTTAATTTGTGCAACCGGAATGGACCATAGAAAAGGGTTTGATATGGTTTTCATACAAAATTCCTTGCTTCAGTTTTTTGCCTCTCTTTATTCTGTCAAGGAGCAGACAACAAATCCTCCAGTTTGAGCCGCGTCCCGACAAAAACATGCAAATGTATTAATGGCTAACCAGCAGATGCAGCGTGTCAAGAGATCCTCAAAAGCTCAGAAAACCATATTTATTCTCATTCCTTTGATTTTCATGCTGCTCCAGACTTGATGAAACACCCACACTCGCTTCACACAACAGCTTCAAGTGTCCGAGGCATTATCATCTAAATAAATGATGTTGAACAAGCGGTCGCTCCACTCCGCGGTGCTTAGTAATGAATTGGTGTGAACGCCACATGCTCGGCTGCACTTGACTCTGAAATGGCGCCATCTCTGTCTTTTCTTTCGCTCCTTTTCCTGAGCAGATTTGAGCCCGCGGCCTGTGCGAGGCTTTGTATCATCCTTGTGTTCAACAAACGGGAAACGTGTGTGGGAGTCGAAGCCTAAAGTTTGTGGTTGGCCCCCTAAAACTGCGATCCAGCGGTCTGGAAGTGTGCATTGGTCTGTGATGAGCGCTAACGTGGGGATAATGAGAAGCCGTCGGACGCGGTGAGGAGATCACAGTGACAGAGGACGCAGACATTAGCACTGTGTACGTCTGCATGGACCGGAGAGCCTCCGAGCTGCGTGTGAAGAGATGCAACTGGATTTTTTAATAACCATGGATATTTTTTTGCCGAATAAACACCAAGGCTACAGTGGGGAAATTTTTGTTGGATCAATACACATACAAACATCAAGGCATGATAAAGTATGACTTATAGACAAAGTGGGTGAACTGTCCTGCCCAAAGATCGGCAGCAGACATCAGTGGTAGTCGGTGGAGAAGGTCTCGCGGTGTGCTTGAACCGACAACCTTAGGCTAAAAGGCCAATGCTCTACCAACTGAGCCACTGTCGCCTAAAAAGTCACTTCCCTAGCAAAAGTTTTCCCAAACACTATTTTGGTTTGATTTGATGAGCTGGAAACCGCAACATGTCCCAAATAGCTCCGAGACAGTTTTGTGCCAAACAATCAATTACTCTTTTAGCTTTTTCATCTTTAAATTCTTCTCCAGTACAGTGTTCAGAATGTTCAAGGTTTTACACTGATCCAGAGCAGAAAAGATGACCCCAACCAAGCAGACCGCACATACATCCATAAAAGGAATATACTATAATGAAATCCTTGAATACACTTTGAAACCAGAGTATCAAATGTGTTATCTTCAGTGAAACAAACATTTATTTGAAATCCGTGATGAATCGTGTCTGAGCTCCAAGAAAAAAGTCTGGACCATCATGATCACCTATTGAGGAAGTGAAACGGTCAAAGTTTTTGAGTTGTTCCCCGTCAAAGAGGGTCCAACAATAATCCAGGACAATTAGGGCTGTATTTCCTGTGTTATGATATAGGGCTATACAAAAATGAACAGAATTGAATTTTCTTGGAGATTCTAGCATTTTTTTATAACAGGGTAAAGAAACAATTGGCTTTTATTTGAACTCTTTGAATCTCTGTCTTTCTTCCATGGAGATTTGCTCAAAAACTACACTTATGTGCGACATGATTTGAGTCATTGGTGTAAAAAGACTTCAAAACAAAAAACTGCTATTAAATCTGAAACCACCATTTTACTTTCAATAACACCAAACGCCAATATCTAAAAGCGCCTTTGAGATGTGAGATCTCCGACGCACATTCAGGCTGTTTTCTATGGAACTTTTTCAAGTGCAAGCATTAGTGTGGTATAACCTTGAGTTATTAAACACTGACAAACCTGAGCGCTGCTTTCATTGTGGCATTTAAAACATTCAATCAGCCGCCTCCGCTCTGTCAAAGTCAATATTTCACATCTCCCACATCCCCGTTTGGGTTTTTGTCTTGCCTTGGATTTGTGCCCTATAAACCTGTCTCGGTTTCTCTTCATGTCACTCCAGAGGAACAGGTCCAGAAAAAAAGCCCAAATTTAGCCTCTCCAAACCTCCAGGTGTGTGCTATCTTTTCACAGCCGTATTCACATGTTCAGGCTTCTTCCAAATGGGACGTCAGAGCAGTTTTTCGCCTTAATTTAGCTGGCACAATTTATCGCACTGGGGTGATGGAAATTTCTTGTGGACATTGAATGTCATGTTGGCAAACGTTTAGTCATTTTGCATTTAGTGACGGTTCTAGTTGTGTTTATTTAGTTTGTGTGTATCGGTCACCTGCTTCAAGTATTGAATCCTTTACTGGAATTATGGAAGAAAAGTTTTCATCCGTAAATCATAAACGATTATTTATCTGCGGTGACATCAACATTGACCTTCTGAATCCATCTAAGCTGAAAACAATTGATGACTTTACAGACACAATGTACAGTTTGTCACTCTTTCCCACTATAACTAAACCGAGTAGAATAACATCACATAGTGCAACTCTAATTGATAATATTTTCACTAATTATATTGAGACCCCTGTGATTAGTGGTCTATTATTGTGTGATGTTACTGATCACTTTCCCGTTTTTACTCTGTGCGACTGTAAGCCTAATAAAATTAAAGATGATAGGCTGGTGACATACAAGAGGATTAGATCAGATGTAGCCATTGACGCTTTTAACAACAGTCTGAAAGTCCAGGACTGGAGCTCAGTCATGTTGGAATCAAATGTTGATCAAGCCTATGACAATTTCTTGAACACATTTGTCTCACTTTATGATAAGCACTGTCCTCTGAAGTCATACAGTATAAGGAAGAAAGCAATGAAAAGTCCATGGCTTACAAAAGGAATACTGAATGCATGCAAAAAGAAGCAAAATCTCTATAAATTGTTTGTTAAATTAAAAACTAAAGATGCTGAGCTAAGATATAAGACTTACAAAAATAAATTGACTGACATTATTAGAAATTCGCAAAAATTATATTTTATTAATACTTTATATGATAATAAAAATAATATAAAAAAAACGTGGGAGATACTGAATGGTATTATCAAACAGAGTTCAACAAAAGTAGAGTACCCCAATTATTTTGAAAATATTAACGGTGATAAATACAACACGAAGAATATTGTAAATAACTTCAACCATTTTTTTGTGAATATTGGCCCAGAGCTGTCTGCAGAGATTCCTATCCAATCCAAATGCCAATGTAATATGGTAATTAATTCAAGCTCAATGTTTCTCTTAGCAACCACTGAAAAAGAAGTCAAAGAAGTAATCCTGAGTTGCAAGAGTAAATATTCCACTGACTGTCATGGTATTGATATGTCACTAGTAAAGAGAATTGTTGATAATATTACAGTGCCACTCACCCATGTTTGCAACTTGTCCTTCCAGTCTGGCAGTGTGCCAAGTAAAATGAAAATGGCAAAAGTGATACCACTGTTTAAGAATGGAAATAAACATTTATTTACCAACTACAGACCCATTAGTTTGCTCCCACAGTTCTCCAAGATTTTGGAAAAATTATTCAGTTCACGACTTGAAAACTTTATCAACAAACATCAGTTAATAAATGATAGCCAATATGGCTTTAGGTCCAAAAGAACCACTTCAATGGCCATAATGGAGGCAGTAGAGGAGATTACTAAGGCACTGGACAAAAATATGCACACGGTTGGAATTTTTATCGATTTTAAAAAGGCTTTCGACACAATCAATCATTCAATTCTCTCAAGTAAACTAGAAAAATATGGAATCAGAGGTGTAGCAGGGAAGTGGATAAAAAGTTACCTGACTGGAAGAGCTCAGTATGTTAAGATGGGTGAATATACTTCAGACCAACTGAGTATCACTTGTGGTGTCCCCCAGGGCTCAGTTTTGGGTCCAATGCTGTTCAATCTTTATATAAATGATATATTTAATGTATCAAAAATATTGAAACTAATTCTCTTTGCTGATGACACTAATATTTTCTATTGCAACTCAAATTATAACACACTTGTAAATACTGTAAATATGGAAATGGTAAAATTAAAGAAATGGATGGATACAAATAAATTACTATTAAATCTAAATAAAACTAAAGTAATGACATTTGGGAATTTTAATAGTAATCCTGAATTGCATATTATCATTGACGGTGTACAAATTGAAAATGTAGATGAGAATAAATTTTTAGGTGTAACTATGGACAGAAAATTATCTTGGAAAGCCCACATCAGGCACATAAAAACAAAAATATCCAAGAGCCTTTCAATAATGAACAAAGCTAAGCAATATATTGACCACAATGCTCTGCGTATTTTATATTGTTCACTGATTCTCCCCTATTTATCATATTGTGTGGAAATATGGGGTAATAACTACAAATGTGCCATAAATCCATTGTTTTACTGCAAAAAAGGGCTGTCCGTATCATTCATAAGGTCAGCTTTTTGGAACACACGCATGATCTTTTTATTCGGTCCAAACTACTGAAATTCCACGAACACAGTAATCCTACTATTTAAAGCATTTAATAATATACTTCCTAAAAATGTACAAAAATTCTTCTCTCTTAAAGAGAATGCATATAATTTGAGAGGAAATGGAAACTTTATTCTACCAAAAGCTCAGACGACTCGTAAAAGTTTTTGTGTAACTGTATGTGGGGTAAAATTGTGGAATTCTCTGGATTTACAGCAGAAGCTATGCCTAAATATTCACAAATTTAAACTCTTATACAAAAGTGCAGTGTGGTCAGAATACAGAGTTAGTGGAATACTTAGTTTGTTGTATTGCAGTTGTCCGTATCAGTTCTTGTGTTGTTTTTGATGTTTCTTACTTTTGTTGTTTCTGCTCCATCGCTGCTGCTCTTGTGTTACTGTTGTTTGTGCTTCTGTCCTTACCATCGCTGGTATGTACATTTGTGTTACTGTTGTTCGTGCCTCTGTCCTTACCATCGCTGGTATGTACATTTGTGTCACTATTGTTTGTGCCTCTGTCCTTACCATCGCTGGTATGTACATTTGCTGAAAATGTCTAAACTGTTGTATCATTTGCATCCTGTCTATTCTATAAGCTATGTTTGACCGTAAACGAAAATGATATTGCACTTAGTTTTGTGTTCTGGAGTGTAGTAGTATTTTACAAAAGTGTTTAAGTTATGAAAATTTGATTTTTGTTGCATTGAGAATTTTTTATTTTTATTTTTTTCTCTTTTTTCTCCTTTCCTTTTATGGACTTTGAAGTGGAAGTTAAGTTAAATAATGTAACGTAGCTATGGACAATAGGGGTGGGATTCAATAAGTTTTCTTCTTCCCACTCCTTTTCGAGCCAAATCCTTTCTATTTCCTGTACTCAAGTACAGCTGTTCTACATTTGTTATTTTTATTTTTTTATGTGATCTGCTCGAAATGAATAAATAACTAACTAACTAACTAACTAACTAACTAGTTTACACAAACATTTTCTACTGAGATATTGTTTTACTTCTAAAACATAAAGTAAATAGTTGCATTGTAACGTGTAATGGTCAAAAATAATGCATAATATTTCTTCTTTAAAACCATTAAAGCATTATGTTTGGCCGAGGATGAGAGACCTTTTACTCTTAACTACAGCTGTCCCTCGCAATAACACGGTGCACCTTTCTTGACCTTGCTATTTTGCAGATATCTTATGTGTTTTTTGCTGTTGTTTTTTTTCCTTACCGATGCAGGAGTATCCAAGGTCAGTTGTGATGATCCAGGACACTTGACGACAACAACATTAATGGACCTTAATCATCTGCCTCTTATGTACCAATGGCTCTATGTGTTTTTCTATGCATTTCTTGTGTTTGAACAGTTTGATTCTCTGATCCGTGTTGGCGAATTTGACGGTTTTGTAAAGCCCTGTGATTTAGGACTATACAAGATTATTTTGAATTGAAAGTTGATAGGAGCCAGAGCGAGTTTGAGCAAAAAAAATGACAAAAAAAATCAGCACAGCTATCAATTCAGTTCAACTTTATCACAGACCCTAGGTCCAATTTACAATATATTGCTCCCAATAACATTTTATCTACCTACCATGACAGTGACGTTTCGGGCTGAGGAAGTCATGAGATGTTTGTGCTTAAAGATAATTGACTATTTAGTGAGTAAATCCATCGACCATGTCAAAATATTTGCATTTTTTGACTTGATTTAGCATTTAGTCCATCAGCAGACACATTCAGATATGCTCTATAACCTTTCTGGTGCAGTGTGGAAGAATGTACCCGTATCCATGGAGACAAACAAGCCCATTCACAATAAGAATGCAGAATTACAGATATTTTTTTTTGTTTTGTTTAAATGCCAGAGGATTAGTGCCTGGACTCGCATCTGACATTAAAAGAGCTACATTTAGAGTAAATCCATTTAACTCATTAACTGTTTTGTGTCACACTCTGTGTCGATCCACACTAAAAAATGTGGATTAGGGCTTTATGTGATCCTGGTGTTTACATTTTGAATAAGTAAGATAAGATAAACTTTATTCATCTCACAATGGAGAAATGCCATTTAATTTACAGGATATAATATGTACAATAAAAAGTGACAATAGCAGTGCTGTTTTTTTCAGTCCTATTGCAGGTCATTAGTGACTTAAAGTGACTTATTGTGCAGTCTGACAGCGGTGGGGATGAAGGCCCTGCGGCAGCGCACCTTCTTGCACTGGGGGTGTCTCAGTCTTCCACTGAAGGAGATATGCCCAGGAATATCAGGAACAGACAGTAGACTGTAAAACCAGGACTTGGGCTGTAGATCCAGGACTGAGGCTGTAGATCCAGGACTGAGGCCGTAGATCCAGGACTGAGGCTGTAGATCCAGGACTGAGGCTGTAGATCCAGGACTGAGGCTGTAGATCCAGGACTGAGGCTGTAGATCCAAGACTGAGGCTGTAGATCCCTATGCTAACCACTCTTCCCTCTGATGGATGGATGGCTTGAAACTCCCTGTGCTTCCATCCATCCATTTTCTTCCCCTTAATCCATTTCTGGGTCGGGGGGGTGGCAGTCAGAGCTGCACTCGGTACACATAGCACTAGCCCCTCACTGATCCTCCTGCAGGTGGTGAGTCCACAGGAGCCTTGATCTTTCAGCGGGGGCTTCAGGAAAAGTGGGGTTAAGTGTCTTGCCCAAGGACACAACGACAGCAGTCATCAGTGGGAGGCGTGAAGTAAGTCTCGTGGTGGGCTTGAACCCACAACCTTCAGGCTCAAATGCTCTGCCAACTGAGCCACTGTCGCCCCTTACAGGCATAAGATAATATTTCACATTAAACAATCTTGAAGTAATCAGTCTCATTTCAGTATAATAAAGCATAACATTTCTTCTTTTTCACAGAAATGTTGATAAAAACCACTCAAACAGAGCACACCATTTCTTTTCAAAACCACCAAGCCCAGACATTACGCAGCTCAACCTCTACTCCGTCAGAATTACTATCTTTGAGCCTTATCGCACAAAATGTTGAAATGTTCCTACGTCTCCCTTTGAGCCTTAGTGCAGGCGAATGACAGAGCTCAGGTTAAACCATCAATCTCAGTGTACACCAGTCCAATGACGAGTCCAAATTAGGAACAGTTGACGAAAAACATTCAGCCCAATTACCTGCTCCCTCTGGTAAATAACGGCTGAGTGTGCGCGACATCGACCGAGGCGTTTCTTTGAGGAGAGCCTTCAGATACAGCCTCTCCTATTATGATGCAAAGACACACTGAAAGAACAAGAAAAAATGTAGAGGTGTAGGAGGAGGAGGCCTTCACAGAGTATTGATTTGTTTTTTTTTTCCCTAAACGTCTTGACAAATAGCATTATTATGACGGGCATGTAGCAGAAATATGCAGCTTTCAAAAGAACCAAATGTCACACTTAGTCATCGGTTTCCTCCTTCAGCGAAAAGTTTAATGTTTATGGAATAGAGGCTGAGGGTAACTCGCCGCCCACGCGCTTTGTGAACAGTCTGTGGCAACATTTGGGGACGCCACACATGGTACACCAGGAGAAACGACAGCTCTGAATGTCCTGAATGTCCCGAAAAATAGCCTGATTACATAGTCCTCATTACAATGCTAATAGTATGCGGTTTTGAAACTCAGCTGTTTTATATTATTTATTGGGAGATTATGAGTTACAGTGGTCCCTTGTTTATCACAGGGGTTGCCAAATGTGCAAAGTACCAGTCTGAAACCCTTTTCACACACTTTATACACTTTATCCACCTGAACTCACGACTGCTGAAGTGATATAAAACCTGTTAGTTGTAGGTCTGAGCGCTGCTGTAGCTGTCAAAAGCCATGCATACACTGTAAAACACAGCTGCAGAGGATACCGCACTGAGAGGCAGAGGCAGGAGTGGGATCATACCTAAGACTAGACCCAGAACAAGACCACACCCAAGACTCAAGACCACACCTGGACCAACACCAAAATTGGTCAAGGACAAGGACTCAGACCAAAACCTGACCCAAGACTTATGACCAGACCCAAAGACTCGAGACCAAGACAAGACCCATACCAGACCTAGACCAAGACTGACGGCTACAGGAAGCCACAAAAGTTTTCTTGTGACTTCAAATAAGTTAACTGTCATGTTATACCTGCGGTTATGTGATGATGCTGGAGTAAACAGACGGCGCATGAGAACCTCTGTATACGCATTTAATTTTGTGTATTTTTTGTGTGTTTGTGCCCTGTACGTGTGCTTATGTGTCTTCTTCAACAAATGTAATGCTGCCGTAGAGAACCATACAAAACCGTATACCTAAGGCTGAGAAGGTTCTGCTTTACACTTTTTTTTATTATTAGACGAACCTCCTAAGTCTTAAATGGAAAAGAAGACATAACTAACTTTTTACATTTAAACCGTATGTTGTCAGAAACTCATCAGCAACATCGATTGTAAATATTAGCTTTGAAACACAAGGCGCCTCTCTGGATACATGTTCAGGTGTGTGGGCGGGAACAGCCTCTACTACATGCCCAAAGCCCGAGAGCACCGGAGCCGCCTACACAGCTCCCCTGCTCAATCTTCTCTTCATCAAATTGACTTCAGAGTCCGCAGAGACGGACTGTGATGTGGCTTTGATTGACAGATCGCCCCACAGCCCTGATTAACCATGACCTTAACTAACTTTGAGCGAGAGCCGTGACTGGAGTGGACAAGGGAGGTATGTTCCGTCAAACAATACAGCTGATGTAATAGCTCTTGAAACGCTTTTCCAATGTCCATCTTTAGTAATGAATTAAAAAGTTGCATTAAATTTGAAAAACGCCTGCAGTGGTCCCTCACTACAACCCAGTTCATCATTTAACCGCGTGTATAACATGAGTTACCTAAATTTAAAGTAATGTCTTCTCCTAGCCCTGCTCCTGTCCCTCAGCGTGGTCACCTCTGCAGCCTTACTATACAGTGTACGCGCGGCTTTTGACAGTTGCAGCAGCACTCAGACCTACAGTACAACCAACAGGTTTGATATCAATTTGACCGCACTTCAGAAGTCGTGAGTTATTATTAGACATGCTGTACCTTGTTGTAAAGCTGAAAACCTCTGGAATCCAGCAAATGGCGCAAAGCTGGCTGGAGCTATGGTCATAGTCATTCAGCCAACTTCAGCTTCATCAAAGCTAGTAATAAAACTCAGAACAGCTCAAATCCAGGCAAAACTGTTTTACAATCTGGGTTGTAGGCTCACGGACAAGTCTGGTGAATAATAGTGACCCTCTAACTAAGATGTTTTGACACTCCTGGCATAAAGTGTGTGGTGAGAGGTTTTACAACCTTGAAACAGATCCCTGCAACAACTGTCTGAACCTTTTCTTAACAAAATACACAATTACATTGGTCGCATTGCTATAAAGGGTGCAGAGAACATAGATAGAGAAAATTGGCGGCTTATAGACGGGGAATTACGCTAAAAATTGTTTTTTTAACCTTACATAGACTAAAAAAACCTGCTGAGAAGAGGTATAAGACTCAGATTAGTGGTTACAAATTATTTTTAATCAAACAATCATAAATTTCTCCTACGGGGATAAATAAAATCCATCTATCTATTGTCCAAGAGTCTTTCAATGAAAACATTCTCCAGGGGCATCACCTAGGGCTGGGCGATAAAACGATAACGATGTACTGTATATCGCAAGACACATGTTCGATATCAATAGAAAACGGGGTCGATAGAATGAAAACACAGGAAGTAAAGCCGAGTCAGAGGCGCACAGCATTCTGGGGGATGTAGGCAGTGGCTTCTCAACCTATCACAGCCGGGCAGGAACCGCAAAACATTCTGGGGAATGCAAAAACAACTGCACCGTGCGTAGCTTCCATGGGTCTACAGATTGTTTTTCAATGCCATGTCAATAGTTAATAGCAATAGGAATAGCATGTGCGGCGGGAGAGGCAGTGGACACAGAGACCCGATGCATTCTGCGAAAGCAAGAGATGAACTTTTTCCTCGGGAAGCACGTGCAGCTATCAGAGAGCGGCATGGAGCCGTCACTGGGGGACGCAAGACACTCGAAAACAGCAGAAACAGGAGCTAAACCAGGACTAAACAAGGATTAAACCAGGATTAAGAATGGGGGGCACTGTGTTTGTGAATATATGCCTCCAGCCTCATTCCCCCGTGACTATAAACAAGGGCAGCTAACAAATGTATTTGTATAGGTTTAAAAAATATATATCGTTATCAACCAATATGAATGACTTATATTGTGATATAGTTTTCAGCCATATCACCCAGCCCGAGCATCACCTGAGCTTTGATTTGGAAAAACGTAGAAAAAAATACACTAAGCTTTTGGGATCCAAACAACTAATGAATTCCCGAACTAAAAAGAATAACAGAGCAACTAAACAGTTATCAAAACAATCGTTAATCTCAGCCCTAAGTTGATTATGAGACACGGTTTTCAGGCTGTTCCAAAAGAACCTGGGAGACCTCCGCACACTTCATTATTAATCTGTTATCAAACATAACGTCTCTTCTGCACGTCTGCTGTCCGCGCCCTCGTCTCACTCTGTAAACGTTGTGTCCTGACAACACATTGATTGTATTATTAATGACCCTTTAGCCCCAGTTGGATAAAAATAGCTTCGGGAACATACTCTTCGGGAAACGACATTCGAAGCGTTGTCATATCTCAACACCAGTGTCTGCTTTGCCACGCAGCAACAGCCAAAGCTAAATTTAACCCGATCTTTAATTTAATATTTCCACTCCGGCTAAAATTTCACACACTGACGAAAAAAACAGCCAGAGAAAAAAAAACAAGTGCTCTCACACGCGGCCGTGCCATCTGTGCCGAGGCTCCGTCACCCCCCATGCTCTCGCACATCCAGCACACAGGCTATAGTGTAATTGTGCGTTAATAAAGACGGCGGTAACAGATCTACGCAGAGTTTGTGGAGGATAGAGTTGTGGACCGATGGAGATAAACCGATAAAAACAACATTCAAAAACTCTCACAGATGCTGGAAATCAGAAAAGCGCTTCTTATGGTGATAATGAAGCAGATTCATGGGAGGGACTTTACAGCGCGAGGAGAAATGGATTGGGGAATGAACCAAATAGTGAACAATAAAAATATAAGAGTTTGTGATTTGTTCATCAAAATGAGAAGTGTCTGACAGCTCTGACAGACTTCTGATAGTTAAAAAATACACTTCTGTGCCACTCATCAAACAAGAATTTCCAACAAAAGGCAGAATAGAGAATAGAGGCAGAACTATAGCTGCAACATCTAACATTATTCGTTTTTAAAGTTTGGAAGCTTTGTCTTTTAGTTGGCTGACGGATCAAACAGAATGAGCTCATCTAACACCAGGATGGGTCAAGTATCAACATTGTATCAAATCTCATAATCTTGTGTCAGATATGTTCAATATAAATCGAATATGTCTCTTAAAATGTGGACCAATTTAATTTGAGTCTCAAATAAAGATTAACAATAATAACCAAGTTGCAAGTTTTTTTTTAGGTTTTGGTCGCTCAAAATTTGAGTCATCAAAATCTTGTGACTCGAGTCCACACCTCTGCACTATGAGGCTGTTAGAAGCTGATTGGCTGATGCATGAGCAATCCACCCTGACTCACTTTTGGGTGTGAAAAAGCTGGCGTGCAAGCATTCAGGCATGAGTATTATGAGTTTTTTCTTGCCAATGCAGGAGGGTCTGTTGGGCAGTTAGTGTCCAACTAGAAGGACTGTGGTGATGATCCAGGACACTTTAACATTCGACAACATGTATGGACATTTTATCAACATGTGTTCTATATTCTTTTTGTGTCTTCATTGTTGAATCTCTGATCTGTGTTGGTGATTTCAATGGTTTTGTTAAGTCTCTGAGATGATACTGTTGTGATTTAGGGCTATACAAAAATAAATTTAATTGTATTGTATTGTATTGAGTATACATACGATGAGCCAAAGGTTTTGTGGGAGTGAATGGTAGCTGGATTTGAACACCTTCTTTTTGGTACACCCTTTTGTTTGTGTGTGTGTGCTTTGTGGTGTTGGTGCCCTCGGTGTCTCCTGTTTGTATTCCAATGTAGTGAATTCTGCAAAATTCTACATTGATTCTGATTCTTTATTATCTCAGCTTTCTGGCCCTTCAAACCATTTTTGATGAGATTACATCGATCGATCCATCGTCTTCCCCTTAATTTAATTCAATTTCTGGGTCAAGGGTGGCATTCAAAGATGCCACCCAAGATGCACTAGACCCTCAATGCTCCTCCGGCAGGTGATGAGTCCACCGGAGGACAGCTGCTCTGTCGGTGATAGCATAGCCTTGGTCCTTCAGCGAGGGCTTCAGGCAAAGCGGGGTTAAGTGTCTTGTCCAAGGACACAACGACAGCAGACATCAGTGGGAGTCGGTGGAGAAGGTCTCATGTGATGATCGAACCCATGAACTCCGGGTTCAAAGGCCAATGCTCTACCTACTGAGCCACTGTTGTCCCATGAGATTACAGTAGGCATGTAAAAATCAACAAACTATGTTTTCTCATTTTCCAAGCAAAAGGTTGTTTATTGTTAAAAAAGGAGCCATTTTATTTGTTAAATTTTGCTATTAAATGATTTGAGGTAGAGTGAAATCTGTTCAATTATACACATTATCCTTCAGGTAATCGACTTCCCGAGATATCACGAGAATCACATTTTACAGACGTGGAGAAGGTGAAGGGTAGACGTCCAGCTTTAACAGGCACATGTTTGAGCTTGAGGTCGGAAAGTGCGACTGAAGTAATTTTCCGTTATTACATGTTCGGTGTCCTTGTAAAACCAGGGACCTCTCTGGGCAGCCGAGTCGTACTGATTACATCTGGGGAGGAAACAGCTCAAGAGGCTATGAAAATAGGAAGGACTGCTATTATGGTCAGCAGTCAATAGAATTATAGGGCACGGCATATGTCATTTAATATACACAAGGTTCCTGTTCAAAAAGGGTTGTAAAGGGTCCTTGAAGATAAAAGTGCATATTGGAGTTGCATTAAACCAGGGGTGTCTAAAATTTGTAGTAAGAGGGTAACTTTAGTTCACCAGAATCCAGGGGCCGGCAACCCAGATGGTAAAACTGTACAGACTTGATTCAGCCTGTTCTGAAAATGAGGTATGACCTGTTCATTTTGATGTACATTTGACAAAGCTGAAGTTAGCTGAATGACAGATGTCTAGGTTAGACTGTAATGGCCTGTTCACAGGTCTCTCCAAATGAGGTGTAACACAGCTGCAGAGTATTCAAAATTCACCAGCTTGAGTCCTGACAAGAACCAGGAAGTACGATCACATGACTCCAGTCCTCAGGTCTCTGCACTGGTTTCTTGTGGCTCAGAATAGACTTAAAACAGCTTTGATTGTGTTACAAGTCTCTCTATGGCCTTGCACAAAATACATCTGTGAAATGTTAGTGCCATATGAACAAACTCTGACTCTGAGGAGCACAGGGACTGGCCTCCTGCTGGTGCCCAGAGTCAGAACTGAACATGGGGCGGCAGCATTTCAGATTCATGCTGCTAGAATCTGGAACAGTTTTCCTGAAAATGTGAGGCAACCTTCTTCTCTGAAAATGTTCATCCAGGTTCAAAACAGTTCTGTTTAGCTGTGCACACAACTGATGGATTTTATCGCCACTTTTTAATGTACTGTAACTACATATGATTTCAATGTCTTGTGTGATTGTTCAAAAACAAATGTCTGTACACACAATTTGATTGACGCTGGATTCTAAAGATTTCCAATGAGGTAGGTTAGAAAAACAGGGCCATATAAAATGGGCCGTAGTTTGGACCTGCCTGCATTAAACAGTTCATTTTTTAGGAATAGAGAATAATAAATGTTTTTAATCTCTGGCTAATACTAAACCTTTTGTGGCAAATTAGACAATCTGAGATAAAGAAAATAAAAATAATTGGAGGCAATTAGTGTGCTAAACAAGTAAAATGTGAATCACAAACGTCTCTAAATAAAGCAGATCAACAACTCTATAAACCCATGGATCACCGTTGAAATAATGTGTCCATAAACTGACTGTAGTCCTAATCACATCAAAGTGTGTATTTCCTTACACTTCCTCGTCTCCCTGCTGTTCACATAAACACAAGAAGCAGGAATGCGTGCTACATCATCAGCACTAGAAGAAAACATGGACACTGCTTAATGAGAGCTCTGTGTGAGGAGGGGAGGTATAGTATAGTATGGTATGATTCTTATTTATATAGGGGCCTAGTACCATTAGCCAAATGGAGAGATGCAATGTACCAGGATGAAACCTATAGTCCCTGAGTTTAATAACTTTGATTGGCACTAACAATATATGTATGGTGGTCAGTATCGAAATACAGCAGCTTTGTGAATCTAATCACAATAAATTAATTATCTGGGAAAACAACATTTTCTTTCAAAAAGTGCTTTTTTCTAATGGAGTTGTATTGGCACCTGCTGAAATACTGAAATTCAGCAGTGTTTCAGCAGGTGCCAACATGAAAACAACCTTATTATTGAATTCTCCGACATGAAAACAACCTATTATAACAACCTCAAAACTACTTCTATCCCTGAGACATACAGTATGAAGGAGCGTGATGAAGTACTTCTGTCACACTGTCTTGGAGCAGTGCGAGGGCCGTATCTCCGGGTTTTGTCAGACACAATGCAATTTAGGTCTGATCCTGGAATAAATGTGGATATGCTCTATCGCGGTGTACGGATCACTCCACGGCACATTCAGCTACTGTCAAAGCCGAGCGTTCTTCCAGTCTAAGCCCTCACAGAGGAAGCAGTACAAAAACAGCCATTTCCTGAAATTGAATCATTCCTAATGGATGATGTTGTAATGCTTCAGGAGTTGGGCTTTTTGTACATGAGATACGACAGCCTTGACTCTGTTTTTGTGCAATGGACATCCACTGATAGGAAGAAATGAACGTCTAAACATGATTCAAAGAAAAGGAGACAATAGAATAGTCAACAATAGCGCTTTCAGATTGTTTTTGAATAGAATATATTGGATGATTGTGCTGTGCGCAATTAGTGGTAGGCTTTGATTTCGTTTTAGACATCAGCTACTAATGCCATAAAAAAGGCTTGTGCTGGGGGGAAAATCATCCATAAATGTTGGATTTATCAACAGAAGAACTGGGTTTCAACCAAGCCCCAAGTCTCCAAGATGTCTGTCCATTCAGATCAATGGCCTGTGCTCATTGACGCATGCTAGCACCACGGACGTTTCTAACATTTGCATGGAAGTGACACATTCTGGCCAGCTCTGGTTCTTCTGGTCTTGTGCAGTAGGTGTATAGAGGTTCTACTTCCACAGGACTAGAGTAACATGTGAGCGTTGTAACCAATCAGAGTGGAGCTAGAGCGGGATGAGTGTGTGGATTTATAGAAAACGATGGATTTCATGGGATTCAAACAATGTAAATACATTCACTGGGAGCCGACCCAGACGGTACAAATAGACAAATAATAATTGACCGGAGTTAACGGATGGCTAAGGCCGGGCTAGCGAGGATCTAGTTTGATGGATAATATCACCCATTTTGTGTGGTTCAAAGAGTTAGAGACGCAAATATTCATGTAGAGCCACAGCAGACCTTGAGCTGGCTGGCGACCTCCACGTGGTTGTCGTAGACCAGGACATTGGCAATGACGTTCTCTCGTTCAGCAGAGAAGGAGGAGGGTCCTTCAGTTGTACCTGGCTCCACCTGCACCTTCTGCAGTGTGTGCGGACACTTGGTCCCATCCCACACCTGGAACACACAAGCAAACATTACTCTCATAATCGCACCTGCATTAGACCAGTTTCAACGATTATTAGAAAACATCGATTTGCCAACAACAGATCAGAAAATCAAAGCTTTCGAATTCAGGAAATGCAACATTAACACATTATTGCACACATAGGAGCCATTGGTCCATAGGGAGCAGGATGACCATAATGTTATAATGATTTCCATAAATGTTCATAAATGTCCTGAAATGGTCGCGGATCATCACTGTCCATGATCTTCCTGCATCGGCAAGGAATTACTCCAAAAAATAGAAAAAGCGAAAAAAAAAAACCTTGGTGAAGCCCACATTGAGAAGGTGATCTGCTCCCATGGTCCCGCCGGGCTCGGAATCACGCTCTATTTAACACATTTAGGGTAATTAATGAGAAATATCAAGGATGTCTTTTTTTTTTTACCCTGTACCACTCAGGGTTGTCCCATCTGCATACACCTGGACATTTGGGACCGAAACTCCAAAAGGGTTGTCAATATTTAAATGAATATGATAACTACTGCAAAAACAATACCAAAAGTGGACGCAGGATGAGGGGAGGAGGTGGAAGAGGGGTAGAAAAAGTGCTACCAAGCTGTAAACATTAGAGTTAAGGCAATACATGAAAAAAGGAGTGCGAACAGTGGGCCTTTACGACAACATGTATTGGTTGGAAGTGTGTTTGTTTGTTTAGTTGTGTAACAGCCGGCTGCTGCTCCCAAAAAACAGGCTGGCAGAAAACCATTGTGCTCTGCCAAATACAGCTCACATTTATCTGCTATCAGCGGCACTGGCACATCCACACTTAGGGCTCTCCATAAAACTTAAGAACGCAGCCATCACACAGAAGATGGACAATTATTACACCGATCAGAAGCGAGAGTAGGCATCAGTGCTTTTGGAAATAAAAAGGATTGGGAGACAGCAGACACACACCAACACAATACAACACGCTGTAGAGTAGCACCTGTTAATGAGGCTAATGCTGATTTAGGGCCAACACCTGGTTCAAGACGGTAGTATTTGTACAGAAGAGGAAGCATGTGCTCATGGGCAGCCAGGCTAACATTCATCTACTTTCTCTGCTAACATGGAGCAGATTGGATTCCATCTGCAAAAATACACTGAGTCATTGAAGCGGCGAGCATTGTAAATCTCAACAACGACAACAAGGTAAAGATGTGACGTGTCTTTTATCAGCAAGAGACAACAAACACAAAGATATAGTTACCATAGCATACATACGAGGGGTCACGGGGCACATACAAAGAGCACTTGGACAACACGACCTCAATGCAATAATAATTAAACCGGACAAAATGCTTGTACGGCCAAAAGACGGTATACAATCCCATGTAGAACCAGCAATGAACCATACATCAGAGAAACAGGAAGAGCTCTCAGCATCAGAAAAAAAAAATCCCCACTGCGGGACAAAAAAAAGGATGTCTTAGGTAATTAATGGAACATCAGGTGGAATGTGAAAAAGAAACGGCAGCATTATTATAAACTATGGGAAAAAGCAACATAGAAATTGCAAACATTTGCAACATCTGACCACTGCGAAAGAGAACATCATATAATGGACTGGGATGATGTCGAACCTACAGACAGAAGAATAAATACAAAAGGTGGATACGAGAGGTGGCTGAAATCAGGAAGTGGGGCAAATAGACCATCAACCGAGACGAGGGGGCTTTCACTTTGGCTCACACTTGGGACTCACTTCTCCAGAGATCACAGCGCATGGGGGGGGAGTGGTCTGTCTGATGGGTCTGCAGACTGACCGCATCCGGTAACAGCAGCTGATGTCACACCGTCACACTCCTCTAAGGAAGGCAGAAGTCTACCGCCCAAATATGGTAATGAAGCAGTATTAGCGTCTTTACACTAATACTGTCTTAAGAACCTTCAAAGCTTGTCGATGTTGCTGGTTACAGTAAAAGGCAAGGTTTTTAATAAATTCCTAACAATGACAAAACGTGGAATGTCGAAAGAGCAGGTATCACACACCAAAGAAAAAACAATTAATGGAGGTGCAGATGCAACAGGGTAGTATTGCACACTCAGCTCTGATGTCCAAAAAATGAAATACAAGTAATTTGTTGAAAAAAAAGAAAAAGAGAAACATGATATGATGAAGGCATAAAGCCGAATCGTCATGGATAATTAAACAGTGTGGACATCAGAGCAGAGTGTGCCAAGCTACCTTGTATTCTAAAATGGGGAATGTTACCTATTGCTATGGAATCACACACACTGGGTCAAGTTAAACAGGAGCAAATTTATCAAGGTCAACAACAACAAAATCAATGTGAATTTGCATGTGACAATACGGTGGTCCCTCGTTTACAGCGGGGGTTACGTTCTAGGAATAAATCAACAGCGTGCGAATTGTGTGCTATAACCAGTAGATTGATAAGTAAAAAAATCTATCTCGGAGCAAGGCTGTGACATAACAAAATTATTAAAAACGTGTTTAGTGGACTGAATGCTTTCCGAATGCACTGTATATACCGTTTCCCACAAGACTTCGAACTTCATGGGCCCCGGAGAAAGCCTGAAGTCATATCAGTTGTAAATGAAAGCAGCAGGAGGCAGAGGCTGATGGGATCTGACAGTAAACAGCCCCGTGAGAGCAGTCCCGCTGACTCTGAACACACGGGAGTACACAGCAGGACACTCCCCCGCTCAGGTCCTCTCTGATGCACTGCACGGCTCTGAGCCTCTGATCGAGAATACAACTCCCTTGACAATAAATAAACAAACCTACCAGTCAGGGCCGACAAGAGACTGAAACCAAGATTCTGTCAATGCCCTCTACTCAGTCCTCCAACTGCTGACACTGAGCCCCTTCCCCAGGGTTTCTCTTACCGTAATGTTCGGGATTTTAGGCTCTACTTGCCTCGGAGCCAGAGGTTTACAACAAAGCATTTATTTCAAGAGGAAAGTTTACGCTGGGCTCGCACTCTCTCGATGGGTTCTCACTCCCTCTCTCTGGACTCTCACTCCCTCTCTCTGGACTCTCACTCCCCTCTCTCTGGACTCTCACTCCCCTCTCTCTGGACTCTCACTCCCCTCTCTCTGGACTCTCACTCCCCTCTCTCTGGACTCTCACTCCCCTCTCTCTGGACTCTCACTCCCTCTCTCTGGACTCTCATCCTCTCTCTACTCCCCTCTCTCTGGACTCTCACTCCCCCTCTCTCTGGACTCTCACTCCCCTCTCTCTGGACTCTCACTCCCCTCTCTCTGGACTCTCACTCCCCTCTCTCTGGACTCTCACTCCCCTCTCTCTGGACTCTCACTCCCCTCTCTCCCTCTCGGACTCTCACTCCCCTCTCTCTGGACTCTCACTCCCCTCTCTCTGGACTCTCACTCCCCTCTCTCTGGACTCTCACTCCCCTCTCTCTGGACTCTCACTCCCCTCTCTCTGGACTCTCACTCCCCTCTCTCTGGACTCTCACTCCCCTCTCTCTGGACTCTCACTCCCCTCTCTCTGGACTCTCACTCCCCTCTCTCTGGACTCTCACTCCCCTCTCTCTGGACTCTCACTCCCCTCTCTCTGGACTCTCACTCCCCTCTCTCTGGACTCTCACTCCCCTCTCTCTGGACTCTCACTCCCCTCTCTCTGGACTCTCACTCCCCTCTCTCTGGACTCTCACTCCCCTCTCTCTGGACTCTCACTCCCCTCTCTCTGGACTCTCACTCCCCTCTCTCTGGACTCTCACTCCCCTCTCTCTGGACTCTCACTCCCCTCTCTCTGGACTCTCACTCCCCTCTCTCTGGACTCTCACTCCCCTCTCTCTGGACTCTCACTCCCCTCTCTCTGGACTCTCACTCCCCTCTCTCTGGACTCTCACTCCCCTCTCTCTGGACTCTCACTCCCCTCTCTCTGGACTCTCACTCCCTCTCTCTGGACTCTCACTCCCTCTCTCTGGACTCTCACTCCCCTCTCTCTGGACTCTCACTCCCCTCTCTCTGGACTCTCACTCCCTCTCTCTGAACTCTCACTCCCTCTCTCTGGACTCACTCTCTCTGGACTCACTCTCTCTGGACTGTATGGAGTGAAAGAATAATGTGTGTCCTGAAAAGTGCTATATAAAATGTATGCAATACACCTCACAGCATGAAAACATTTACAAACTTTAATTTCTTTTAAAATGTCATTGATGCTGCTACCTGCTTAAACACCCAAGAAGTATGGTAGGTTTTTATATTTTCACACTTAAGTCAGATCCAAGTTGTATTAGATTCCGAATTTGAATTGCCATTGTAAGCAACAGGAGGTCACAAATGAGGAATTTGATTTGGCAAAACATTTTGGCAGTTGATATAAATTATGAAAAATATCTCATTTGGAAAGAGAAAATACTGCTTCTGCCCGACAACAAGACAAAAATATGTGTTCTATTGACAAATGAAGATACATTTTACACTCCTACCCTGAGCAGAGTGCAGGATGAGTCGATGGGCGCTTTGGCGAGGAGCTGGCAGTTCAGGTCAAAGTAGGTTCTGGGCTGCACCATAGACAGAGTCATGCTTGGGGTGGGGGGTATTAGGGCCTGGCTGGAGGACCACGCTCTCAACTCCTCCACCATGCGCTCGTCGTCTGCATCAAAGTGGAAGGTCTGACTGGAGGTCCGAGGTTCCACGGGCTCCCCCTCTTTGCCGTCAAAGGTCACGGCAGAAAAGCCAAACGTGTTGATCAAGGAGACGGCGTTAAAAGAGTTCACCTAGACAGAGAAACAGGTGGCACTGAGTGTTAAAGTTCATTATGTCTTCTTTATGCTCCTGGCCTATCTACCGGTGAGCATAACGAAGACATAATGAAGATAAAGAAGATTATTTTAATAAGACAAAGAGTGTAAAGAAGCTAGTCCTGCTTAATTAACTGCATGTCTCAGTGGTAGACTTCTTCTGGAGAAGTGTGAGCCAAGGTGAATGCCCCCTCATCCTTGTTGATGCTACTTCCTTATTTCAATCTCTTCTGTGCTTATGTTCCTCTGTCCTACTATTTTTCCTTTTTCGCAGTCCATTATATGACATCCTCTCTCGGATGTTGCTGATTTAATTTGAGGTTTACTTTTTTTGTGCATTCCTTCTTTCAAAACCGGCTCTTCCTGTTTCTAAAATGTATGTTTTATTGCTGGTTCTATTGTCACCCCAGACGAATGCAGAAGTCTAGCGCAGAAACATGTCAGGTAGCTAAACTATGAGAACTTTTCAAAAGCCCAAAGGGAGCTCTAAACAAAAAGAAAAATACATACATTGGCCACATCGTTATATATGGGCAGCAGGGTTTAAAGAACTGGAAAAAGTAACGGCTTATAGTCAATGACTCTGTGCAATAATCAGTCAAAATGTGCAATGGGACCACACGTGTTCACTTTACTATAGCCCCTTGTCCACCAGCCCAACTGTTTCCTTTATGCTTTAGTATCTGGTACCATATCCTAGCAACATACCCACGACAAACCAGTATTCAGGGAAATTCTGTGGTAACCATGGCTTCAAGCAGCACGCCAATCACTGTCAATTAGAACACTTAAAGGAACAATATGTAAACATCTGGCCAAAAGCGGTACTGCAGTCACAGTCAATATTTTGTAGTCCTCTCCCACTCTCCCTGACTCAGGTTGCCAGATACACACCAAATCCAGCAGCAAACACAGGGAATTATTTTATCAGTTGTTTGTCTGTCTCCATTCACATTGCCATGAGGCATGCTAATGTTGAATGAATGTTTAATTTTTTATTACTATTTGAGATTTTTAAAAAAACATAATAAAAGCTATGTATTTATAGATTATCCAAAATAAATAAGCAATTGATGTCCAAAATAGGAGTGGGAAGAATGGATGTTGGAACGTATTTCTTCATCGTATCAACTTCAGGGTTTGCTCCAGAGGATATCACCCTTCAATTGTATTTATTCCCTATTTTTTAGAGAAACATGTATAAGTCCCACATCAAAAAGAGACTAACCTTATTTTAATTGGGTACATGTGGTCTTAAATGATTCTTTTTACAATTAAGCTATAATCTGCAAAAAACGTCTTGACCTTCGTCTTTTACCGTATTTAGAGCAATCTGTCCTAGAATGTGATAACATGCAATTAAATACAAAAAGAATCTGTCCGGAATCGAACCCGAGTTACTGCATCGTGAGCGCGTAGTTTTAACCACTGCACCAACGATTCGCGCTGGAAATACTGTACTACTCTGAAGAACGGAGTCAAACCAGCAAATTTTGCATCACACGTGAACTTTTATCAGCCGTCTCAATTGTTCAAAGGCGTCCCGATATAAATCCTCGTTTTAGTCTATGTTTTGTCATTAATTATTTGAGAGTCATAATAAGACCTTTTTTAGTTCTGCGGCCACATGTTATTTTACCAGTGAGATTAGTGAGCCGCGCGGAGTTCTGGCAACCAGATCACGGACTTACATGACACTTCCTGATTGGCGAAACGGCGGAGGGTAGGACATCAAAATCAAAACAATAACAACTTTTACGGGTCGTAAAACTAATTTTGATTTTCAAATATCTCGGCTGAACTACTGTTATCAGTTAAAGATGTACACAAAAAGAGCATGATTTAATAACGCCTTTTGAAATATGGGGGCCATTTAATGATGACTTGACATGCAAATATTACATACTGCTACTTTAAGAACCAGCTGGATCGAACCAGGGCAAAGATGGACTCAACAAGGACCTGGTACCGGTTAAACAGGGCCAGTGGAAACACTCCTAATCAGTATAGGGTAGAGAAGAGTAGGGCCAGGTAGGACTGGTGAAAACAAGTTAACTTTATCACTTCTATACAACAGCGAGTAGATTACCTTGACTCGATGCAAGCGGATGATGTCTCCAACTTGAAATATTTGAGGATGCTCTTCCATATTCGCAAGAAAAATGTTGCATCCAATTTTCAGGTTAGACTTGTCGGTAATCTTTATGGATGAGCAATAATCTAAAAGAAAAAATAAATTGAAAGTCTGAAGGAAACCGCGCCAGCAATCAGTCAATCACATTCAGCTGCCCTGCATAGTCATCGAGCATTCAGCTCGAGCACCAACCCTCCCCCTTCCCATCACAGCCTCATGAGCAAGACCAGCTCTTCTACCTGGTGGTCCTTAGCTCTGACCACCAGGGTTTAGGCCCTGGACAGAGACTACCTTCATCCCAACAGCAGTTTTACACAAACTATTGCAGCATATTTGCACTTAACACACAGCGCCGCAAATGGCGAAGTGGCACGCTCTCTGCCAAAACAATTTCCAAGTGGTAACTTTTGTTTGTTACTTAAGTGGCAATAAAAATGATTCTAATTCTGACTTAACCTAGCTTTGTGACATCCTCTTCTCTCCTGTCCTTACTATATTCAATAGTATTGTGTTTTTACGGTCTGTTTTTAAATGTTTGCTTGCTGCACAACCTATTTTCCCTTGTTGGACAATAAAGGCTCTGCCGGGGTCTAAGCGCCTATAATAACCCCATTTCTCACTTCACACTACAGTAAGTGCCTAATTATAACCCCCATTCATAACCCCTAATCATGACCTCATTTCCTGTACAGTATAAAATAAATTATTTCTTGAGTCTCTTCAGACTCAGATTCTCTTCAGATGGGAGGCGACCCCGCTCCCATCTCTGTGTGGAGTGAGAGGACAAGTGCCCAAAAAATAACAATTGTAAACCGCTTTGTGACTCTGGTCTGTGAAAGGCGGTATATAAATAAAGCTGACTTACTTACTTACTTACTTACTTAGATTGAACTGAGCGAGACCATGCCTCAAATCCAGGAACCCTTTAATGCATCTTTCACAGTGTGAAGCTCTTGAGCCCCCCCCCCCTTCTTACACACGCTCTTCAACCTTGTGGGGGTCCTGAATGGGCAGGGCAGATCATAGAGACCAAGCGCCCACACAGTCTCATCACCCAGCTTTCCTATCTTTAGCTGGAGCTAATTTCAGGTTAGCATCATCATTGCACTTGCATCGTTACGAGAAATGTGCCTTGTATTTGTCACCTTCTTGAATAAATGTTTAATATGCGACTGAACATGCAAAGCATCTGTGTTTTACAGCATGACCCTGCTCATGTATTGTCCATTACATATTTATTTATTGATATATATTTACTGGCAGTCATTCTGGATTGTACAATTCCCTGGTTGCCCTAAACTACCCCTATAGAAAACATGAATACCTAGACTGAAAACTGTAACAATAATTACTGTACATTGGTCCCCTTTCGCAGTGTATTTTTTTTTGCATGCTTTTCTTTTTACAGTGTGCTTCTTATCTGCTGCATGTATACTCCAACATCATGTAACCGCGAGTATAACATGACACGTCAGAATAAAACTTTTGAGGCTTGTGTGCAGCGCGGTGATTAGATCAGAGGACTACCGCGGCCTTCCCATAGCCCTCAGTCCTGCTCCTGCCCCTCTGTGTCCTCTGCAGCTGTATTTTACAGTGTATAGACGGCTTTTGACAGCTGCAGCAGCACACAGACCTAAGTGTGTTTGATATCTCTGCGATCACACATCAGCAGGCATAAGTTAAGGTTGTTAGAAAAGTGTATAAAGTGCGGTGATATTGTCCGAGATACTGTCCGAGATACAGCTGTCTGAGATACAGCTGTCCGAGATACAGCTGTCCGAGATACAGCTGTCCGAGATACAGCTGTCCGAGATACAGCTGTCCGAGATACAGCTGTCCGAGATACAGCTGTCCGAGATACAGCTGTCCGAGATACTGCTGTCCGAGATACTGCTGTCCGAGATACTGTCCGAGATACTGTCCGAGATACTGTCCGAGATACTGTCCGAGATACTGTCCGAGATACTGTCCGAGATACTGTCCGAGATACTGTCCGAGATACTGTCCGAGATACAGTCAGTAGGCGTCCTCTAAACTCACCTGTTCCATTGGACATAAAGGGATGTTTGAAGAAAACCACCACTCCATAGACATTCACTCTTTCCCCGACCTTAAGCTGGTCCAGCGGAGTATACACATACTTTGTTTTCTTAGCATTAGCCGCCTGCTAACAGAATAAAAACAAGATGACATAATAGTCTATAGAAGTAATACTTGGGGGGAATGTGAATATTTGTTGTTGGGAACCCACGGGAGGAAGGGGAGGGGAGAAAAAACTTGAAATGATTGAGCATGTGTTCCCCGTTTTATAACAGTTGTCACTTAGGCATGCAGCACAACACAATAAATATTTGATCAGAATAAAATAAATACATGAATAAATAAATACTGTACTTGTATTGAAAAGATTTAACTGAGAAAAAAGCCCCAGGATCTGACCTGTGTGCTCCGTGGGGCTCTTTTTCTGGTCACCACAGATTCCACTTCTGACTCCGGATGATCCGTCTGTGACACATAAAAAGTGTTTAGTCAAATCCTCATTCATTATATTGAATTCACACACTAATCTTCCGTGTCTGTATTAGTGTTGTTACGATGCTGAAAATTACAAGCAAGACTACAAAGCTCACCTGAATTAAAACCGCTACATTTGAGAAGAAAGTACATTTTGTCGACATATAAGCCGCATTTCAATATAAGGTTTTTATGTTGTAATCATTTAACTACCGACTAATGGAGAAAAACAAGCCGACTGTTTCAACTGATTATTTTGACTCGTGAAAGATTTGAATAATAACTAGGGTTTTCACAATTATCGCGTTAACGCACGTTCATCAATTTATTTATTTTTAATAATTCGCGTAAAAAAAATTAACACATTTTGAACTCATTTATTTCTAAGCTTTAATTAACTCAATTAAAAATTGTAATCGTTTGACAACTGTCAGCTTCCAAGTCAGGACCCTTTTGATTTAATTATTACCATATGGTAATGATGTCATTATTTTTTACTTCTTATCTATGATCAATTGAACATTATTATTTATATCTTTTGGGGCTTTTGTTATGTATTTATATATACATTTCTTTTTGAGTATCTTGTTTTGGTTACGTTTTGTAACTCGTCATGTACAAAATGAAAATAAAATGAACGAATGAATTTACAATCAGCTATTGTATTGATCTCCACAAAGAAAGTTTTTTGTGGAGATCGAAAACTGTACCTCAGACCACTTGGCCCTGACCTGCGGAGTGCCACAGGGGTCAATCCTGGGTCCTCTTCTGTTTAATATTTACATGTTGCCTCTAGGTCAGTTGATTCACAGTAATAATGTCTCTTATCACAATTACGCTGACGATACTCAGGTCTATGTGTCCCTGACAGCAGGAGAGCATGAACCAGTGGACTCGCTCCTTCACTGTGTCCAGCAAATCGGTGATTGGATGCAAAATAACTTTCTCCAACTAAACACCGACAAAACTGAAATAATTGTTTTCGGAGCCCAGAAACAAAGAGAGAGCGTTATTTGTCACCTCCAGGCTCTCTCTCTACAACCCTCAAATCAGGTCAGAAATCTAGGAGTGATATTATTATTATTATTTATTAATCTTTATTAAGGACACAATACAACACGGTCCATAGTTAAAAAACCAAAGAAAAAATATATACAAGAAAACAAAACAAAAAGAGAACATTACAGCTGCTGAACAGTATAAAGGCATAACCTCCAGTAAGTCCATAATTTGGAGGTGAACAGCAGTGAGCAGAACTCGGGGCTGACGAGAGTCTTAACAATCCCATTAATAGAGTTCCTCAGACGACACATAAATCTGAACTGAACATTTCGAAGAGATGCAGAACAAGATCGAACACCACAGTAAGCAAACATCTCACTTGCGCTGCTGTGCCGAGGAACCTTCAGCAGCAGCCTCAAGGAGTTGTTATAGGCCACAGTGAGTTTCTGCAAACTGGACTTTTTAAAACTCTTCCAAAGGTAAGCAGTGTACATAGGTGAGCAGTAAGATTTAAAAAGAGTTACCTTTACCTCAGGAGAGCACATACTAAACTTACGTAGCAGCATATTTGATTGGCCATATAACTGACACAGCTGCCTGTGCATGTCCTTGTCATCAGAAAGGTCACTGGTGATGTAGTGACCGAGGTATTTCACCTCATCTGCAGATTCCAAAAGGTTTCCGGAAAGGAAAAAATCAGGAAAACATAATTTACTGTCATCTTTAGTACGCGCAATCATTACCAGGCTTTTTGCAGCGTTATATTTGATATTATGATCCAAACCATATTGAGAGCACACATTAAGTAGTTGCTGAAGACCAGCACTGCAGGGACTGAACACCACCAGATCGTCTGCGTACATGAGGTGATTATATCTGCTGTAACCAACACTGCATCCTGTGGTACAGGTGTTCAGTTGCACCGACAGGTCATCCATGTACACATTAAACAACATGGGAGAGAGAATCCCTCCCTGACGAACCCCATTAGAGACTCTGAAGGAGTCAGAAAGAGCCTCCCCCCATTTCACCTGCATGGTCTGCTCCGAATACCAAAAAATAAGCAGTCTGATCAGATACCCAGGAACTCCACGCTTTGACAGTTTCAAAAACAATTTCTCATGATCAATTCTGTCAAAAGCCTTGGAGGCATCTAGAAAACACACAAACATTGTAGAGCCCTGACAATGATATTTATCTAAAAGTTCCTTCAGTACAAAAATACAAGTGTCTGTACCATGGCCAGATTTAAAACCAAACTGGTTAAAAGTTGTACTTAAAAAAGGTTCAAGTCTATTTAAAATCACAGTCTCAAGAACTTTGGAAACGATGCTAGCCAAAGCTATAGGACGATAGTTAGCTGAGCTAGTCAGTTTTCCTGCTTTGTCTTTAATAACAGGGACCAGCAGAACTGACAGAAGAGATTCAGGCAGACTACCATGAACCATGAATCCAGTGAAACACAGGGCCAGCAGAGGGTACATATTCCTACTTGCAAATTTGAGGTGTTCAGATGTGATATTATCTGAGCCACATGACTTTTTACTTTTGAGTTTGTGGACAACATTAAAAACCTCTTGTGGCGTTACTATTGAACCTGCATTGTTTAAAATAGAACCTACAATGGGAGCTTTTCCCTTAATACAATTAAAGAGATCAAAGTAAAATTCTTTCCATAATTGACAAATATTTTGTGAGCCACTCACTCCATCCACAACCGAAGGGAGGGAGGTGTTGCTGTTACTCATCATTCTTATCTCCTTCCAAAAGTCACTGCAGGTGTTGTCTTGGAGCTTAGATGCCAGAGATTCAGCCCTAAGACGCTGTTCATTCTTTTTTATGTACCTCAGACTGTATTTGTATCTTGCATTTGCATATTTCTTGTTTTCAAACAGAGGTCCACTCCTGCATCTCCCTGCATCCACCCAAGCTTTGAATGCAGCACGGGCCTCAGCATGAGCCTCACCTACGTGCCTATTCCAACCGGGCTTTCCACAGGGGGAGCGTATCTTGTTTTGACAGGGTTTCCCAGAACTTATAAGGGCTTCCAGAGTTTTACAATAAAACAAATCCAGTTGGGTAGAATGTTCATGATTTGTACAGTTCATATCACGGCATAAAATAGCATCCCTCGGCAGATCAATATGTCCAAGATTAAAATGTGTTCTCCGAGTATATGCACAGATGTCCTCACAAGTAAGCTTAGACCAGTCCACTCTCTCGTAATATACAGACGGCCCTAAAGAAGTAATCAAGGGAACACTACCCAGGTTACATTTAATAACAAGTGGCATGTGGTCAGATGTAGCCAAATCATATCTGATCTGCATGCTATCAATAACTGCATGAGCATCACTGGTGCATATACAATGGTCAAGCCAGGATGTTGAGTGCCAGGCGTCACTAACATATGAGAAGCTATCGCTTGGGAGAAGAGCCATACTGGAAAGAACTAGGCGGTTCTCAACACAAAATTGCTTTAAATGATTGGCAAATAGAGATTTCTCATCCAAAACATCAGCATTCATGTCCCCAACTACAAATATACAGGTGCAGTTAAGGTCTTGAATAAATGCCATAATCCCAGCCAGACAATTTAGATATTCATCCTCATTATTAGCACACTCATAAGGAGTATATATATTCAGAATGAGAAACTTCCCACGACTACACTGAACCTGAAGCCCAATGGCCCAGTCAACTCCCAACCTGAGCACAGTAACCTCAGAATCATATTTCTTGTGCCAAAGTACAGCAACTCCGCCTGAAATTCTGCCTTTAAGTAGCTTAGTGCTCAGATCTGTAGTGGATTCCCCTGCCCCATGGAAGTCCACATGCACAGCGTTAAGTTTATCCAGATCCTGCTTGGCTAAGAAAGTCTCTTGAATACATAAGATATCACAGGTTTGCAGAAGTGAGTCCACTACAGCCCGACGTGCAGAGTCTGCTTTACTGTGTCCAACGCGCAGCCCGCGCGCATTATAAGACACAATTGTAAAGGGCATGATACAGTTTATTCGGAGATACCCGCACCTGCGGCTCCCGCACCTGCGGCTCCCGCACCTGCGGCTCCCGAACCCGCTACAGGTCCGGCACTACCAACATGCATTCCTCCAGCCCTGCGCGCTTCGTAGTACCGACGCACATATGTACCAGCTGGCCAAAGTTCAGGAGCGTACATGCACGAAACGTCATTGCACTCAGCGGTGACATGAAACGAGCTGTAGCGATTCTGAACAGAGCTGATCTTTCTACACTGTACTGTTGTGTTGTCAAGTTTATCTGACAGATAAGCACACAGTGTATCGGCTTCTACTGCAGGGTCAAAGCGTGTGGCAAATACACTCACCAGTTTAGAAGTTACAGTCCTGATGGTGCTAGCACCTGTCCCAGTTATGCCCACTTTCTTACGCTCTTTCCCGGGGCCGTGTCTACCAGCAACGGGAACCTGCTTCACACGCCGACCCTCTTTGACAACAGTAGACCACTGACTCGTTGTCGAGGCCAGGGTTTCAGCAGACATACCGGTTTCATGGTTTTCATCGGTACGATCCTCACGCGTTTCCAAGAGCACAGTGCTTCCAGGCATGATCCCAGCTGTGCGCGGTGCGTAATCCTCGTGCCCAAAGACAGTGGGGCGTTGTGCTCCCTCAATCGCGGACACTCGCTCCATGATGCTTTCTGTAGACTTACGCATGTTTTCATTAACGTGAGCCTGCTCCTTGCACGCTATCTTCATGTCGGTGACCTCCCGGTTAAGTTGCTCCAGTCTGGCAAGCAGCGCAGAGGCATCGATGCTGCCAAATCCCACAGGTGGCAGGTCCTCCAGGTAGTGAGAGACAAAACGGGGAATATTTTCCCCAGCTTCATTTAGCACTTTCAGACATATTTTTATATTGTTCAAGTCTTTTTGGGCCCCTTTGTGCGCAATATTACGCAGAGATGTACTCAGGCAGACTTCAAAGAGGATTCTTTTGGAGTCTTCAATCCACTCAGTTGAGAAATTTCTTGTAGCCAGCATAATAATTTCGTCTTGCGCCAAGGTACGCATCTTGACGGATAGAAAATGTAACAATTCATCCTCTACGATCACTTTGCCGCTGGAAGTTTTGTAGATTTCTGGTTTTTCGCATCGGCGAGCACCGCCGCCGTCACCACCAGCTACCAGCTCCGCCATTTTTTCCCTATCAGTCCCAGACTAAATAATGGACTCAGACTTAAATTTCAAAAGCCACATAAAATCTGTAACATCAGCAGCTTATTACCACCTAAAAAACATTGCTAAAATTAAAAACATAGTGTCTAAGGCAGACTTGGAGACTCTTATACACGCTTTTGTCTCCAGTCGGTTAGACTATTGCAATGGCCTGCTCACAGGTCTGTCCAAACAGGCTGTAAAACAGCTGCAGTACATTCAACATGCAGCAGCTCGAGTCCTGACCAGAACTAGGAAGTACGACCACATTAGTCCAGTTCTCAGGTCTCTGCACTGGCTTCCTGTTCCTCAGAGAATAGACTTCAAAGCAGCTTTACTTGTGTACAAGTCTCTCCATGGTCTCGCGCCAAGGTACATCCATGACATGTTTGTGCCATATGAACCGACCCGGACTCTGAGGAGCACAGGGACTGGACTCCTGTTAGTGCCCAGAGTCGGTACTAGACATGGGCAAACTGCATTTCAGATTCATGCGGCTAGAGTCTGGAACCGTCTTCCTGAGAATGTGAGACAGGCGTCTACTCTGGCATCTTTTAAATCTAGGCTCAAAACAATTCTGTTTAGCTGCGCATATACAACTGAATGATTTTATCTTTTCATCTTTGTTTTTATCTTTAATCTTTTTAATGCACTGTGACTATTTATGATTTTAGTCCCATCTGTGATTTTAATGTTTAAAGGTTTTTAATTTTTGTGATTTTATTTTTAATGTTTTTAATATATCTTGTGCTCTTAATGTGTTTGATTTATGCATGATGTGATAGGGGATGTGAAGCGCTTTGCGTTGCCTTGTGTAGGAAAGGCGCTCTACAAATAAACGTTGATTGATTGATTGATTGATTGTGACAAAGGTTCGTGCTATAGCTGCTAAATCCTAGATTTAGTCAAAGGAATAAATCCATAGACACTGTTCTGACAACAGCCCTGCTGTTCACATAAACCAGGCATGTACAAACTAAGCCCCAGGTGCCACTAGCCGCCCTCAGTCATTTTAACCTCTTAACACCCGCCTCATTTTGGCTTGTGCACAAAAGTTGGGCATACCCAAATGTCTTTGCTTATTTAAAAACACATCTTACATCTCACATGCTTGTGTGATGCATCATTTTAAAGCTAGAGCCTTCTAGTTTATGTAAAAAAACACTAAAATAATGTTTGTCATTCCCATTTCCCTCTGCATCCTTTGAAGTTTGGGAAAAATATCCAATTTTTTTAGCAATTCAATTTCTAAAGGCCCTAAAAAAGGCATACTTCATTGTAAGTTCACACTATTCAAACCCTGTGGTCATTGTGTTGTTGACAACAACTGTCTAAAGTTTCAGACTTCTAAGTTGTATAGTTTTTATGCAGTTTCTCCTTTTCATCAAGTAGTGCACATTTGCAAATATCTTTGCTGACATTTAATCATCATAAAAACAATATTTTTTTATTATTGGTACTTATAAGTTACTAATCTATGTGTTTTTTTTTTTTTAAATGCCAAAGTTATTTTTTTATGAGTGTAAATTCATTGCAGCTTCAAGAGCGTCTTTTGGCTGCCATTACGCACAATTCTACAGGCACAACATAAGACAGGACACCATTGTCCCACCCCTTGCTCAAAAGCTTTCCTCATTGGCTACACGGACATGTCAATCAAAAATCCCGGAAATAGAAGCAAACAAGTAGGGAACACAACAAAGATCAGTGATCCATGCTCAAACAGCAGCGCTAGCTGTACTCACGGGAGCTCTTGCAGACCCAAAAATGTGTCTAGCTTTTCGGGAGTAGTCTCATTTGAAAGATAAGGAGCTAAGGAACACGTAGATACCAGATGTTTGGGTGAAAAACAAAGCTAAAAGTCCGTTAAAAGTGAAAGAATAACATCTGTGCTCTTTTTTTTTGTTTTTTTCGCTAAAGATAAATGCACATTTTTGGATTATTTCTGCAGAATGGATTTTACTTTGGGTAATACAAGTGGATATAATTTTCCTTTGGACTGTTCCAGAGAGAATGATGTATTGCAAGCTGGGAGTAGAGCTGATTTATTTGTACAGCACAAGCCCAAAGGTAAAAAACTATTTCGGAATTGATTTATTTTGTGCCCACATTATGTGTTATATCTTTGAGTCCGAATATCACATGCATTTTGCTCTATCAGGTCAACTTTTTGAGATACAGCCATAGTAAAGGAAGGTTTCTCACCCATCATCTGTACTTCTTAGCAAGTTTTCCCGACGTTTCGTCCTCAATCCTAAGGACTTCTTCAGGGAATGAATTCTCAGACCGCGCGTTGGAGATTTATAACCTATGGGTGTGGTTAGCCACACCCTAATCCTGATACCAACTCATAAACAATCTAAGGTCTGTTTGATGTAGAAGGGAGCAGGTCTAACGACCCTGCTGAGGCTAACGACCCTAACTCATTAGCATGTGACTGACCTTGTCCCAAAAAACTTGCTAAGAAGTACAGATGATGGGTGAGAAACCTTCCTTTGCTTTGACTAATCCCTGTACGACTGAGGGCTTACACAAACATACAGCCATAGTGTTACGGATTACGTACGTCTACGTTATTATGAATTCTGCTTATCAAATTTGATGGAGTAAATAAAAACTGAATGACTTTGGATACGTTGACTTTTATTTCTTGAGGAAAACGGAAAAAACGTCAAGGGTTTCTCAGCTGACGATCCGCAGAAATTAGTTTTTTACGCAAAATTGATTAAAAAAAATATTTCTGTAGCAAAAAATCCTGACCTGATTGAGCAAAACCAAGGTCATTTTCGGACTCAGAGCATCAAAATTAGTCTAATTCAGCTGGAAAACCCTGGACTATTTTATAAAAATATTTTTTTGTTACCCAGTGTAACTTGTATTTAAAGAGGTTCTCATCCCCGCTCCTCGGAGCTTACGTCACTCACATTTCCTGTTCAAATCTTCCTCTAAATGGGCGTAGCCTGGAGGACTAAAGGGGGCGTGAACGAGACTGGGCCGTTTACATTGCTCTGGGCGGGGGGCTGCTGACGTCAGGTCTTGCTTCAGACGTCAGGTCTTGTTGCCGCGCCAGTGTTGGCGCCAGATTCAAAATTCAATCGTAGTAATACAGGTCGCCAGCAGATGGCGCCTCACAGACGGTTTTAGGCAGAAAGTTTAACTTTCAACTAATTTGCACCAAAGTGACAAAATTATGACCAGGATATGTAGACAACACTATTGGACACTCATTTATACCGTTTATCAGCAAAAAAAAGTGGATTTGAGGGTGAGTTGTCCTTTAACAAGTCTGGTGAACTAGAGTGGCCCTCTTACTAAAAGGTTTGGACACCCCTGACATAAACAGCTGCAATTTAACAAAACCACAGTGGTAAAGATTACCACAGTGGTAACACATTGATCTGTTTGTAATTTATTTCACAAATGCCACTTTCTGAAATCAATATCTAATTTCAATTATAGCTTTTGTAGTAAAACAAAGTATTTTTGTGGCGCCACCTGCATGTGAAACCTCTATGAGACCTCTGAAGCCAAGCGGGGCAGAACTAGGTAAGTACTGTGATGGGAGACATCTGGGAACACCAGGTGCCACAGTGGGGCACTGTAAAGTGCCTAACTGCTGCTGTGTCCTTTAGGAACACACTTCACCAACATTGCCTGGAATGAGTCTGTTGAGTGTGTGAATGGTACGTGGTGGTCAGAGGGGCTGATGGCACAAACTGTTTGTCTCTCGGTCTGCTCCAGGGCAGCTGTGGCTACTGTAATGGTTTATCACTACAGTGTATGAAAGGAATTAATAATGACATGTACAGATCCTGTGTCTTTGAATGTCCGGGAAAGAGGTATGCAAAACCAATGCATCAAACTTTTAGGTTTTTTTTCTCGATACTCACCAATCATAGTCTGTGTAAAAAGAATATTAAATGCTGTAACTGTCAAACACTGATTACCGCTGTAGATGCTTTAGGAGACATTCTCGTCACTTCAGGATTAGCTTCAGGAGAACCCACCTGAAACAAAGAGGTTCTGTCACAAACGATGGCTCTTGGGACTATATCATTTCAGAAAGTTTTTAAGCTCACATAGATGCAGGCACTCTCCCCGGACAGCAGCAGCGTGCATGGATGCCGGTTCTTTTTGACTGTGGAAGACTTGGAGACAGTGAAGCCAGAAGCCCCGACCACGTCCTGCACAAAACACAAGATAAAGACCGGGAAGAACCAGGGATTAAAGGCAAGCACACAGAGATAAGTAAAAGCCTCTCATTTTGAAAGAGGACCGAGCCAGGGCAGCCCCAGATGCATCCTGGGTAAAAAAATAGATGTGGAGACAGATCAGCCGCAGTGAGGAGTGGGTCTTTTAGTTCAGCCAGTCCAATTAGTATTTAACAGAAGGCGATAACAGATAGTATAAGGGTATTAGAATCAGGAAAACCACTTTTGTGTAGGATGCCACAGGGACAGAAGTGACTGAGGAGGATAAGCCAATTGTACATCAGCAAGGGCTGCATTTATAACTCGCTTTTATCAAACAACCATTAAATCAAAACGCACTTTCTAACAATAGCGTAAAACTCTAGAATATTACAACACCTGCTGGACCATTAAGCACACCTGTATAAAAACCGAACAGGCTACATTTTAAGAGAAAGAATGTTAAGTCAACATGTACAGTACAGACCAAAAGTTTGGACACACTTTCTCATTCAATGTTCTTTCTTTTCATGACTATAGACTGTAGATCCACACCACACACACAGTCTGTGTAAGGGCTGTTTGACCAATAGGGAGAGTGATGGTGCTGAGCCAGATGACCTCCTCAGTCACCGGACCTGAACCCAGTCCAGATGGTTTTGTGGTGAGCTGGACCACAGAGTGAAGGCGAAGGGGCCAAAAAGTGCTAAGCAACTTTGGGAATTCCTTCAAGACTGTTGAAGACCATTTCAGATCCAAGAGAGAGTGAAGCAGTAATCGTAGCAAAAGGTGCTACTTTGAAGAACCAGAATCATGAGTTGTTTTTTAGTACGTACATAATTCCACATGAGTTAATTCATAGTTTTGATGCCTTCAGTGTGAATCTACAATTTTCATAATCATGAAAATAAAAAGCTCTTTGAATGAGAAGGTGTGTCCAAACTTTTGGTCTGCACTGTAGATACTATTTGAATATAATCCGCAGGTTGATAGTAATCTGCAGCTGTATTTTACAGTTTACGCACGGCTTTTGACAGCTGCAGCAGCGCTCAGACCTACAACGAACCGATTTGCTATCGCCGTGTTCGCACTTCAGAAGTTGTGAGTTCAGGAGGTTAGAAAAGGGTATAAAGTTTGTGTGGTGAGGGCGGTTTTACAGTTTAAAATGTATAACTGCTACTTTGCGGATTTCGCATATAGCATCTTATTTTTAGCACAAAATCCCTGCGATAAACAAGTGACTACAGTATAACTTTTGCAGTACCCCTAAAATAGCCAAAGTAACTCACCTTTTCCACGCCCTATGACGCTACGCATGACACTACGCATAAAATGTCCTCGGTGTTTGTCGGTGGGTGGAGTTGGCACGATGTTGGGAACAAATCTCGGAGAGCTTTTAGTAAAACCTGCCACTTAAAAAGTTAAAAAGAAACGCCGTCTTTTTGTCCGACCTGTCGTCTTAAACGCCTGGTCTCAGGACGTACAAAACCGCGGGAGGATCATTCGAGAGACGTGCGCACCTGACAGACCGCGGTGAGCGTGCTTTTTGCCTTAAGAACACCACGGAACACGCTGACAGCTGGATTATCCCTGTACCGAGACGTGTAAGCAAACGCCACACACGCAGCGGCTGTGTACTTACGTGTCTGCCAGTTTGTACAAGCAACATGGGGCCAAATTAAATGGTTCCCTCTTCTCGCGACTGGTATAATAAGCTTCCTCTGCCCTTCAAAGAGTGGAGGAACTGCCACTGAGCCTTCGCAACTGATCACACCCTCGATAGGTTTAATTACACTGGTTTGATATTGAATCAGGAGGAAAGAGTGGTCGCAGAAACCATCAGTTTCAATACCAGGACTTTTTTCTATAGATGATTTGACAGACATATTGTGTACTGTACGTTAAACGCCCGGCTACGTTTTAAAAAATACCTGCAACAAGCCAAATCATTGTAGAAGCAGCTCTATGTTTTAAGGCTGTAAATCCCCTCAAACAAAATGTATAGAATCAGAATCATTTTTATTGCCATGTAAGTAACAGGAAGTCACAGACGAGGAAATTGCTTTGGCTCTCAGTGCAAACAAGTCAAAAGAATAAGGCAGAATAAGGCATAATAAAAACCCATTTCTAAACATCTCTATACACTTTTCTAACCACCGGAACTCACGACTGCTGAAGTGCAAAGTTGGAGAAATCAAACTTGTTCGTTGTAGGTCTGAGCGCTGCTACAGCTGTAAAAAGTTGTGCGTACACTGTAAAATAAAGCTCCATAGGGCACAGAATGGCAGGAGCAGGACTGAGGGATACAGAGAAAGACTGCAGTAGACCTCTGAACTACTCACTGCGGTGCACACTACTGCTAAGGTTTTCTTATGACTTCAGGTAAATATAACTGTCATGTTATACCAGCCGTTATATGATGTTGTATATGATGTTGTTGGGGTACACACACGGCACATGAGAAGCGCACGGTGCAAAGACACGCACAATTGGACACAAACAAATGTGAAAAACAGCCAGGCCGTGACAGGTGAACCGTCTCATAGCAAGAGACCACTTTACATTTAAAACACTGCCACAGAAAACTTCACTTTAAGTAAGGGACTTCTCCTCTACACGTGTTGACAGCCTGTCAAAACAGTGCTTACAGTTGTAGAAGTGAGAATGACATTAACAGCCTTCACCGCGCGTTCACACAGTCGTCATACGAGATGTCAGCAGTTTGAATTTTTTAAGTTTAAAAGGAGTAAACTTTCATGCATTGTTCTGCATTTGAGGCGAGAGTTCACAGAATGTTTAATTCATTGCAACCATAAAGTTTTCTGTAAACGCATCACCTACAATTGAATAGACGGATTGGGAAACCTCTGAAAATACAAGGTGCCACAGTGGGGCGGCTGCGTTTGTAAAGTGCCACAATGATGTTCACCCACATAGCAGAGTATGAGTCCAGTGTGTATGTGAACCGTTAGGTAGCCTCGCTTCTCTTTGTCTGTCCCGGGCAGATGTGGCTACAGTAGCAGTAGTAGTAGTTCACCACCACTGTGTATGGAGTGAATGAAAACGGCCAGGTGAAGTGCCTTTGAGTGTCCAGAAAAGCAGAAAATAAAACCGATGCATTTAAAATGACTGTATCACTCCAGGAGGCGTGGCTTTCACTGCAGGTTAGAAAAATAGTAACAGGATTTCTATATTAATCTGTCTTAAATCAATATTGATTTTAATTCAACACACTGCATAAGCCTCATTTCTATTCATCCTCCTTCTCTCCTCTTGTGTGAGCAGTCGGTGTGTCTATGTGAGCCTGTACAAACGCCTGTATGTATATGTGGGTGTGCCTTTGTGCGCCTGTAGGTACGCCTGTATGTATATGCGGGTGTGTCTTTGTGCGCCTGTACGTACGCCTGTATGTATATGCGGGTGTGCCTTTGTGCGCCTGTATGTATATGCGGGTGTGCCTTTGTGCGCCTGTATGTATATGCGGGTGTGCCTTTGTGCGCCTGTATGTATATGCGGGTGTGCCTTTGTGCGCCTGTATGTATATGCGGGTGTGCCTTTGTGCGCCTGTATGTATATGCGGGTGTGCCTTTGTGCGCCTGTATGTATATGTGGGTGTGCCTTTGTGCGCCTGTATGTATATGTGGGTGTGCCTTTGTGCGCCTGTATGTATATCCGGGTGTCCCTTTGTGCGCCTGTACGTACGCCTGTATGTATGTGGGTGTCCCTTTGTGCGCCTGTACGTACGCCTGTATGTATGTGGGTGTGCCTTTGTACACCTGTACGTACGCCTGTATGTATGTGGGTGTGCCTTTGTGCACCTGTACGTACGCCTGTATGTATGTGGGTGTGCCTTTGTGCGCCTGTACGTACGCCTGTATGTATGTGGGTGTGCCTTTGTGCACCTGTACGTACGCCTGTATGTATGTGGGTGTATATCCGGGTGTCCCTTTGTGCGCCTGTACGTACGCCTGTATGTATGTGGGTGTCCCTTTGTGCGCCTGTACGTACGCCTGTATGTATGTGGGTGTGCCTTTGTACACCTGTACGTACGCCTGTATGTATGTGGGTGTGCCTTTGTGCACCTGTACGTACGCCTGTATGTATGTGGGTGTGCCTTTGTGCGCCTGTACGTACGCCTGTATGTATGTGGGTGTGCCTTTGTGCACCTGTACGTACGCCTGTATGTATGTGGGTGTATATCCGGGTGTCCCTTTGTGCGCCTGTACGTACGCCTGTATGTATGTGGGTGTCCCTTTGTGCGCCTGTACGTACGCCTGTATGTATGTGGGTGTGCCTTTGTGCACCTGTACGTACACCTGTATGTATGTGGGTGCGCCTTTGTGCGCCTGTACGTACGCCTGTATGTATGTGGGTGTGCCTTTGTGCACCTGTACGTACGCCTGTATGTATGTGGGTGTGCCTTTGTGCACCTGTACGTACGCCTGTATGTATGTGGGTGTGCCTTTGTGCACCTGTACGTACGCCTGTATGTATGTGGGTGTGCCTTTGTGCACCTGTACGTACGCCTGTATGTATGTGGGTGTGCAGTTTGTTGGCCTTGCTGTTGTTTCCATCGCGCTGTTGTCATCTTTGCATCACTGTTGCATCGAATATTATTGTTATTGAAGTTATTAATATTAGTGGTGGAACGAGAATAATAATTATAATTAATAATGGTTTTCATAATGAATGGAACGTTGAAATCATTAGGTTTGAGCTATTTTTACATTTTTAGTGCCGTTTAGACCATGTACAGTAAATGTCTTTATATAAGAATAGAGTAGGAGGGTTTTTTTTCTTCATCCTCCTGTTCTTATTTTTATGGAATGTATTACTGTTGTATTCGCTGGATTATTGTGATATTTTGTTGAATTACCATGAAATTAAACAAATACTCACTCCTAATTTGACAGTTGTAGAAAAGTCCTTGGCCAGTGAACCCATCAGGAGCATCTGAATGGACACATCCTGAGCAGCGTAAGGAGAGGACTCTACATCTGAAACACAAACAATATACATCAGCTTTGTTTATGGGACGTTTTCATCAGGGACATATTAAGAGTGAAATGAGTTCAAAACACTCCAGCTGTTTTGGTTCTACCCAAGCGCATTATACCGTTAAGCATCTCTTTATCTGTTTTTATATCCTATGCCTTTTTGCCAACTCCGACTTCCTCACTTCCATCGGAACAAAGTGCCAAACCATGGGGGGGCCGAGCCTTTGCTGCAGCTCCCCTCACTCTCAAAACCCACCTGTTCAAAACTGCCTATACCCTTAGCCGCACTGTTTATTAAGATAAGATAAGATAGACTTTATTGATCTCACACAAGAGAAATGTACACAACACTTCTGGCATTGATAGAAACACTCAAGATTGTGCAAAAGAAAGAAATGTGCAACAAGATGAATGCAAGATATATTATGTACAAAAGTGGCAATCAAGAAACAGTGTCAATAGTAGTGCAGGTTTTCCAGTCCTAATGCAAGTGACTTATTGTACAGTCTGACAGCAGTGAGGATAAAGGCCCTGCGGTAGCGCTCCTTGCACTAAGGGTGTCTCAGTCTTCCACTGAAGGAGCTCCTCAGCTCCTCTACAGTCCTGTGCAGTGGGAGGTGTTGTTCATGATGGAGGTGACTATGACTAGCACCCTCCTGTCCCTCACCTCCTCCACAGAGTCCAGGGGGCAGCCCAGAGTGGAGCTGGCCCTCCTGACCAGCTTGTTCAGATATTATAGATTTTTATTTTCATTTTTTATTAACCTGTCTCTTTGTAAAAAGCGCCTTTTAGAGCGCTATATAAGTCCGATTTATTACTATAATTATTGCTGTCATATATGGGGCGACAGTAGCTCAGTTGGTAGAGCATTGGTCGTGGGTTCGTTTTCCCACCTCGACACCGTCTCCACCGACTCCCACTGATGTCTGCTGTCGTTGTGTATTTGGGCAAGACACTTAATCCCACCTTGGCCGAAGCCCCCGCTGAAAGATCTCAGCTCCTGTGGACTCAGCACCTGCAGGAAGATCAGTGAGGGGCTGGTGCTCTGTGTACTAGGTGCAGCTCTGACTGCTACCACCCGGTGAGCCGGTGATTCCATGACTTATGTCTTGTGTATTAAGTGGTGAGAGTTTTACCTATAACAACTTCAGCCGTCTGGTAAGAAGCTGGACAAGGGCACGGTATACCCACCAAGTTAACACAGTCTCTTTCAATTTAAACCATTAACGCTACCGTCAATGCGTTTTGTGGAGCCGACACGCCTCCACTGGTAACCATGACACCCCTTAGACGGAGCACACATTCCTCATTCATGCTATGTTTATGTGACTAGTTCAGAAAACGTGTGAAAATGCTACGGCAGACACACGACACAGAAAGGCCCTGTCCGGAGGTGGAATTAAACCCAGGATCTTCTTGTTGTGAAGCACCACTGCGCCACCCTCTCACATCACTTCAGATCAATTATTTAAGATAATATATTTAATACATGTATTAAGGGCCAAAATGTTCAATGCAGTCAAACTTGTCGGGCAGTTAACGCACAGGTGAAACAAAGTCATGTAAGAATTTAATTTTTTTATAAAAACACCTTTCAGTTTAGTTTTGTAACCTGCGTGCGTGCGTGCGTGCCTGCGTGTGTGCGTGAAAAAAGTGTTTGAATTTGTCATTACCATCGAAGCCTTGGTAACCTAGCAAAATGGCCAACAAAACGTTCCCCCTCCTTTTATTCCAACTTTTTTTTTTTTTTAAGCCCATGTATAATGTTATGTTAATCATCTGCTCCGTGCGCTACTCAAAGCCAGGCGCACGGCTCCATTACCTTGAATGACAGCCTTTAGTATGAAGTCGTCGTCGTCGAGCGGCAGCAGAGCATCTTTGTGCAGCACTCTCCCCTGCAGAGGCAAAACAAGAGCAAAGCGGCGGTGAACGGACTGTTGTTCATGTTTTAGCTCAACGTCAGCTGATCAAAGTCGAGCGGGAAACAGAGCGGTGTTGATGAGCGCCTTTGGGAGACGCGGCAAGAGACGGGAGGGGGATTAGGCCCATACTTCGCTGGAGTTCAGAAAAGGAATTCGCAGTTCTTGTTTTTGTATCCACACAGGATTCAAAAGTGGACGAGCAAAGAGGGGAGATGGCGGCGTGGTTTAAGACTGTGAGAATCAATGGAATCCAGCTGGTGTCAAAATCAATATTATATTGTCATAATCGTTTTGATTTGTAGGTAAGGGCTGGGTATTAACACTGGAAAAGGAAACAAACTTAAATGGAACAATTTGAAATAAATCCAGGCTAGTTGGCCATAGACCACAGGAGTTTTTGGTCTCATGAAGTTTTGAATTTGTGACATAGACCACAGTACAGGGCCATTTTAGTTCACCTGACTTCTAAGGGGCCGACAACCGCAATTGATAAGGGACCACATGATTTAATGCATTTTTATTTGTATTGGGCGGGGCAATATGGAAAAAAAGTAAAATCTCAATTTTATTTCCTGCTTTGGACGATTTTGATTTGAAATGGATTTTCATTAACGTATTATACAAGTCTTGTACAGACTGTGCTGATACTGTATTATAATTCACATGCTGCTGGAACTCTCACAATATCCTTCATTCGATTTCACGATTTTCACATTTTTCACCATTTTTGTTTTGATTTTTTCAAAAGCCGATGAATTGCCTGAATCCGATTTATTGCCCAGCCCTAAATTGTATGTGGTTTTAATCTGATGTTTTGATTATGTTTTGAACTTGCTGTAGCACCTTGAGATGTAACCAATGAATTGCTAAACTATTCTGACTGCATGCGAGACATTTTCATATTGATTTGCATTTGACTGAACTGAAGTTTATATTTCACTGTAGTTTTTTTGTCTCATGAAATTTTTATTCGTGACACAGACCACAGACATAAGGAGAATCCATCCATCCATCCATCCATCCATTTTCTTCCGCTTTATCCGTTGCCGGGTCGCGGGGGCAGCAGTCTAAGCAGAGACGCCCAGACTTCCCTATCCACACACACTTCCTCCAGCTCGTCCGGGGGGACCCCAAGGCGTTCCCAGGCCAGCTGAGAGACATAGTCCCTCCAGCGTGTCCTAGGTCTTCCGCGGGGCCTCCTCCCGGTGGGACGTGCCCGGAACACCTCCCCAGGGAGGCGTCCAGGAGGCATCCGGAACAGATGCCCGAGCCACCTCAACTGGTTCCTCTCGACGTGGAGAAGCAGCGGCTCTACTCCGAGCTCCTCCCGTGTGACTGAGCTCCTCACCCTATCTCTAAGGGAGCGCCCAGCCACTCTGCGGAGGAAGCTCATTTCGACCGCTTGTATCCGCGATCTCGTTCTTTCGGTCATTACTCAAAGCTCATGACCATAGGTGAGGGAGGGAACGAAGATTGACCGGTAAATCGAGAGCTTTGCCTTTCGGCTCAGCTCCCTCTTTACCACAACGGTCCGATACAGAGACCGCATCACTGCGCACACTGCACCGATCCGCCTGTCAATCTCACGCTCCATTCTTCCCTCACTCGTGAACAAGACCCCGAGATACTTGAACTCCTCCACTTGAGGAAGGACCTCTCCACCCACCTGAAGAGGGCAAGGCACCTTTTTCCGGTCGAGCACCATGGCCTCGGATTTGGAGGTGCTGAGATAAGGAGAATCTGAAACGAGAAGTCTCAGTGTTGCAGAGTTCACTTGGGATTTCTATAAAGGACACTGCATCCGAACTGAACAAATACACCTCCCTTCTCTAACCAACTCACTTTTTCTGCAAGATTAGATAAATTAGGGAATTTGAGGTCTTTCCAGAAGCCGAGCCAATGAGAATCCCTGACTTTGAATTCAAAGCCTGCATGTACCTTGACAAAAACATTGGTCCAGTCGGAGCCGGTGCAGATGGCAGAGATGGAGGTCCGGGTGAGATGAGCTGGCATCGGACTGCTCTGAGACAGCACACACAAAGGCATGATGCCAAAGCCACGGCCTAAAACAGAACATTTGTAAGTTGAAAGTTTAATGGTTTTAATCTTTTGTGTGATTTTAATGTTTTAATTGTGATTCTGGTGTTTGTTTTATGTGATGATTTGTGATGTGGACTGTGAAGCGCTTTGTGTTGCCCTGTGTATGAAAGGCGCTCTACAAATAAACTTTGATTGATTGATTGAACATCACACAATGTAGTCTCTCCATTGTCTCCATTCAAATAGATGTAATACTACAGACATTTCGCACCTAAAAGCTCCCACTTGAAAAGGGAAAATGTATGTTGCATATGCTCTCAGAATGACATTTATCAATGAATTGCTTTAGAGTTGTTCCTCGCTTTAATGCGGTTCTTTCACGGCCTCGCAATTTATGTGCAATTTTGCATACTTTTTTTTTTTTTTTTACAGCGTACTTCCCATGTGCCGTGTTTAGTCCAACAACATCATATAACCGCTAGTATAGCATGAGACACCTTTATCTAAAACCATAAGAAAACTTTTGTCGCTTGTGTTGACTACCATGGTCTTCCCGTAACCCTCAGTCCTGTTCCCCTGTCAGTGCGGGGTCTTCTGCAGCTGTATTTTACATGTATACAATGTATTTTTATTCTTTTTGTATGTGTGCTTTGTGGTGTTGGTGCCCCCGGTGTTTCCTGTTTGTATTCCAATGTAGTTTTTTCTGCAAATGGCAATACATTGATTCTGATTCCATATTTGTTTTATAATAAATCTATATTTTAATGATATATATATATATGTGCATGAAGATAACTCTGAGAAAAAAATTTTGTGTCCAGCCCTGACAAGAGACTGATAGTCCAAGTTTGCTCATTCCTGGTCTATGCACTAGTTTTAGTATCAATGTGTATCTGATCCCACTTCTTGACCGGACATTTTTACTCTTCAACTAAAAAGACAAAAGTAAAAACAGGATTTTAAAACTACATGAAGCTAGCTTCAAGTTACATACATTAAAAACACAACAAGACAAGTTGACAGCACAAAAGCCTCTAATGTGACCTTTGCCGACTGGTTCGAGGGTGTGCGCGGTTGCCAGGTTCTGCGGACGCTCTGAAAACTCATTAAGTGAATAAAGAGTGCGACGGCAACATCCAGGTCGAGGGGAGCGCGGCCCGTGTTCGCAGCAGGTAGCGAGTTGCATTCTGTCAGGGCTCATTAGTTTGAAGCGGGCCGAATTTGACGGGTCGGTCCCGTGGTGCGACCTCGCCGTAAATGTGGCGGTGAGGGACGTGAGGTGAGGGGGTGAGGCTGAGCAGAGCAGTAACAGACTGCAAGGCACACGGCTGCTCACCCGACCGAGCGCCGCACTGCTCAGCCAGGCGGAAGAAAAGGACTCCAGTCGTGACGGCAATCGCTCCGGAGGGAAGGGAGCCGCAGGCTTGAATGGGGGACGACGGAGGCCTGATTCATACACGACTTCAGGAGCGAGATGATTTGTTGGCCGGGACTTTCACTAATCGCTGAGGTTCTGTGGGGTTCCGAAAAAATACTGAGTCATGGTTTTAGCGAAAAAAGTCACAGTATTTCCTTGCTGTTGTGTTGTTGATAAAAGCAGCCAAAAGCACGCTTACTCAGTGAGCATTTGCCACGTATGGACCTTACTCAAATCATTTAAGAGCCATAATTGTTTCCCCTCTCGTCAACACACTGAGAGCAGCGAGTTCTCATGTTTGAGTCATTGTGATTCTGTTTGGGCCATCCTGTTTTTACTGCCACATGGCCACTATCTTTAACAAAGACCAGGTGTGTCGAAACTTTCAGTACAAGGGCCACTTTAGTTCACCAGGGACCCGCAACCCAGATGGCAAAAGTATCCTGACTGAATTTGGGTTGTGTTTAAATTGAGAATGACATTTTAAATTGAACCCGTGGCCTGTCCTGCTCCACCCAGAGGCTACACCACCTAGTAAGTAAGTAAGTAAGTAAGTTTTTATTTATATACCGCCTTTTCACTGCAGATCTGAGTCTCAAAGCGGTTTACAATTGTTAATTTTGGGCATTTGTCTCTCACTCCACACAGATGGGAGCGGGGCCAGTACAGGAGGCACATGCCAGAACTATTGGACATATTTTTAGTGGTAGGGGAAACCGGAGTACCCGGAGGAAACCTACGCAGACACGGAGAGAACATGCAAACTCCACTCAGAAAGGCCCTGGTCCGACCGGGATTCGAACCCAGGACCTTCTTGCTGAGAGGCGAGAGTGCTATCCACTCAGCCACCGTGCCGCCTCTTTTTGTTTGTGTGGATGGATGTATTTTTGCTGCTACTGGACACCTAAATTTCTCCTTTGGGGGATCAATAAAGTATCTATAATTGATTCACATTTGACAGAACTGAATCTACTACATTACTATCTCACTTTAAATCACTTTATAAAAATAAAGTGATTTAATTTTGGAGTTTCTGAGCGTTACAAGGATGTACAGCATTCCTATAATTTTAGAGCTGAAGTTGACTGAATAGGTGGCGTTAGCTTCGCACAATTAAGGGGACAGGCATGAGCTAGGTGGTTGCTAGGGTGGTTGCTAAGACAAGCTGGTTTACCCGGCACATAAAGGCATCCGATTATATGGCTCATATCTGAACTTACGAAGATTATATCAGTTTTACATGTTAAATGAATTTGTATGTAATGTCCAATTCTAAAGTCCTTTTGCTCTGCAGCCAAAACATATCAACAAGGTAAATTTTGTTTGCACTCTTTGACATATTTTTTTCGTTCTCAACAAGAACCAATTAAGAATTGAATTTCCAGGAGATTCTTTAAGGAAGTAGCTTATAGCCAGCAGCAGTCACTGTGAATGCACAATCTCCAGAGTACCCATAACAGAGACTACAGAACCACAGAACAGAGAGACGAGCTCAGGCCCATGCACACAGGCAAAAATAAGCACGAGTAGATTTCCTGAGGAGTTCTGACAGATGTCCCTGTACAGGTGCTTGGTTTTGCCTTTAGCGGCTAATGGCGGGCAGTCATGTGAAACGCTACAATGTGGAGAGGAACATGTGGTCTCTTTTGGAAGTGCAAATTTGTCCCAAAAAGTAAGAGCGAGAAGAACAGTTCAACCGGGGGCAAGGAGTGAGGCACAAAAGGAAGGTGTCACACTCGGGATGTATAAATCCCTCATGGAATTTATGGCACTTGCCGGATTATTAGACGCACCTGTAAATAAACCGCACTAGCTACAGGAGAGAAACCTTGGAGGCCCAAAAGGGGTTTAGGACTGTTAGAGCAGAGTTTACGAATGTATTATTTGTATTAGTTTGCATGTTCTCCCCGTGTCTGCGTAGGTTTCCTCCGGGTACTCCAGTTTCCCTACCACTAAAAACATAATGCAATAGTTCAGGGTGAATGAGTGTGTGTTTGTGAGTGCGAATGTGGGACAACGGATGCAAATTAGCCCATGGCTACAATCCGGAGTATTTATTGTATAAACAATAAATAAATAAAATGATACCAAAATAATAATAAAATCAAAATATGGCAAAGTATTTTTTTTTTATAGGATAAAATTGCCTAAGTATTTTGCAACAAAGTCACTCAGGGACTCTTTTTGATAATGCCACAGGGACCAAAATGTATGAATTAATTATCTTTCTAGACAAAAGACAAAGCCGAGCCCTTTAGCCAAACCTGTATCCTTCAATTCAACAACACAGTCCCACACCGCCACCAGGGGGCGCTCGACTATTGAAATGGTAATGTGTGAAGTCATCAGGTAATTTCAGAGATTTTTTTTATCAGGCTTGGAGCAGCGAGCAGAGGGAGTCTGTCATTTAAATGGCTCAAAGAAGCCCATTTATTAAAGGCATTTAAATCCAGTTACCTCGCGAATAGGAACAGGACTATGCAATAGAGCACAGAAATGTTGTGAGCCTGAAATCCACTGCAATGAGACTTTGTTCAGAACTATGGCTTTAATTAGTCAAACCCCCTGCAGTGCTTTTCATTTCATTTAAAACTCTGCACCCTAATTATAACATTTGTTGACATATATTTTTTGTTTGAATACCTCATTGCAGAAGTACTTTCAACGAACGAGAATTTATTCCATTCTATTCTATTTGAGCACATGTTTAAACCCCCATCTAAAGCAGGGGTCTCCAACCTTTCTCAATCTGCCTTTTTCTTATATACAACAGAAGTGGCAAAAAGTTACACATATGTAATTAAAATACACCATAACACTGTATAACCTCACATTTATACACAGTAAAGACTCAAATAGACAAAATAAAATCATTTAGGATTGTGTGTTAAACTCTATTTTGGAGAGCTACTTGAAAGGGGCTGCCTAGCTACTAGTATCTATCTGAGCCAATGGTTGGAGAGATGGAGATGGACCGCTGATGGATTATTCTATCCTTTCGAAAAATATGGCAATCACTTAAAGATCATGTGACCATGCCGAATCTGCCGCTATATATGGGTCTTCTGCAACATTTTGAAATTCATTGTGGCTAAAACAGACCTGGTTCGGAGAAATTCACCAACGTGCTAACTAACTAATTAAGAGTCTAACGTTGAACCGAATTGAACTTGGCTCTAAAGCGGACATGTTGCTAACAAGCCAACAAGACATAAATGCCAGGATCCCAGAGAGATTATAAAGTGCAAAACGGTGAATAACACAAAAGGTTACTGAGCAAGAGGAGTTCACTCTTCATTTTTGAGTCTATGGAAGCCAGAGCGAGTTGGGGCGCCCATGAGCACTTCCCTATTGGACTTCCTTGAGCTAGCGGGTTAGCACTGTCCATCTCCAGTCTGTGGTTACGCTGGAATAAAAGAGTTAGGTACTGCTGGCCTAAAACAAAGTGACGGGTGTCCACAGCTGAACCTCACTGCGTTCACTCAAACAAAACTAACTTCTATGGCCGAGACACTGATGATTTGTCTTTTAATCTTTCATCTGATGGGAAATCTGCCGGGATTTCCGAGGCGCTGGATATGAATCAGGAGTTGGGTGAGAGGAGCAGATACAGCTGCAGTGTGTTATCTTCGCAGCCAAACAACCGTCTCCAGGCTGCAGCCCACTTTACGCACAGGGAATCAGAAATCCTGCCCTGAGGCACAAACACACTGATAACAACAACATGACAAACTTCTTCCACTTCATCGCAAGATGAAGTGACGCAGGACTTCACCAAACACCAAAACCGATGTTTCGCTATACTGCTTACAGGGCGGGGGTATATACACAGACTGAGTAAACATGGACAATGCTGACCCATTGGCTCAATGAAGTCCAATAAGGAAGTGCTTATGGATGAAATGTTACTCGTTCTGGCTCTCATTGGCTTACATTGAAAAGTGAACTCCTCTCGAACAGCAACAGATTTTGTCACACTCACCATTTAGGCCTTAACAAATCTATGTTTTAGCACCCTCTCAATACTGTTGTTTAGAGCTTGATATCGTCCAGATACAAGCCATATAAGGGGTTACAAAGTTGTCGATTTGTCAACACAGATCAGGGAATCAAACAGTTCAAATGTAGGAAATACAACGATAAAAATGTATAGGCATCATTGGTTCAAAAGGGGACCAATGACTAGGGATGTAAAAAACTATGAATGTTCATGACCGACCACCGAGCCTCATTAACCGGTTGAAACCGGTTAACCGCGTAGTTTAAAATAGTCCACGTTCTTTGAAATAACAGCCATTTCAAGCCGCGTACTTTTCATAAGTGCAGCTCTGCGTTCTACTGGATCAGAGCCAAGACAGCGGCGCCCAAACCCGCAACAGCTCCGGCACCTTTGCGCACAGAGAACTGCTTTTTTAATCTTCCCATTCTGCTGTGCTGCGGGTTAATACCAAAACTTTCTAGCAGCAAACGACGGCTCGTTCACATGGTCAGAGCAGCGAGTGACGAGCCGCGTCTCACAGGTCTTCACAAAAGTTTAAATACAAGTGATGTGTGTGGAGCTGATCCCGAGGACCATAAACACAAACATGTTCCATATGGTTTGACTGGAGCCGTGTATTTGTGCGAATCCTTTGGGCTCCGTGACACAGAGGAGCGCGACAGACCGGCGTGTGTATGTGTGTATGTATGTGTGTGTGTATGTATATGTGTGTGTGTGTGTAAATGTAAGCTCCAATGTAGTTCCGACCCGCGCCAGTGTGCAACTTTGACGGTAACAGAGGGGAGAGATGATGCGTGTGGATGTTACGTATGGAGAGGGGGAAAGTGTGTGTGTGTGTGTGTGTGTGTGTGTGTGCGCGTGCGCGTGTGTGCATATGTGGCTCGTGCGGCGTGAGAGTCGTCCCGGAGTTTATAATACATGGGCGCACACAGCTAGATACAGACCCGCTCGTCACACCGTGCAAATAGGGCTTAAAATAGCGTTATTAAGAGACCTCCCCTCTCCCCTTTTTCTCTTTTTTAACCGACAGCTTTGACCGGTTAACGCTGTGACGGTCAACCACCGGTTAACCGGTCGCCGATTTACATCCCTACCAATGACCCAGTAAAAAACAGCAAAATCCTCAAAAACCACTGCTGGCCCAAATTGAGGGAGGGATCCACTCCCACTCAGGCCGTAGAACGAAGGCCGAGAACACGCAGGGCTGGACTGAGGCGGCACCCAGGCAGGAAGCTTATGACGCAGAAACAAATGTATCTAAAAAGAAAATTGGCTCCAACTAGAAAAATTCTTTTCTTTTGCATTCGGCAAACACTACGGGTGACGTGACGTCCATGTAAGGTAATAGGAACGAGTTGGAGCAAAACTTGTCAATGAGCACTTCCCTATTGGGCCTCATTCATATATTTACATAGACACTTCAGGGCCGTTTCCACGGGCTCGTCTAGACTCACGTTTCCATCGGCACGCTTGTGTCCCTCCCTCATCCAAGGAATAGTTTTCTGTACGAACGTGTCCATAGTTTTCAGGAAACTTGAAGAAGTTGTTTGTTATGTTTTTCGCAACAGCTGACTCACCACCTGATGAGTGATTGACAGCGCCTCTTACCAATCAATATTGACATTGGCCAACATCAGATTGTTTTGGTATCGACTCGGCCTGGCTAGAACCAGGGGCAAGCCGATACTAACCCGGGTAGCAGTCAAATCCAGCCGGTGGCAACGGCCGCAAACTGGGGCGGGAGAGTCGGGCCTGTGGAAACAGCCCTTTTGATTAAACAAATCAACTATAGGACTAACTTTGCTAGAGGACAAATGCATACAATTGTAAAAAAGGTTTATATGCGGTTTTGAAAGTCAGCATCATCACATTCACCGACAAACCATAAAACTTGTATGGCAAATAGATCCTCTGGTTTACTTCCAGTAGAGACAAAGACGAGTCTGAGAACAATGACATGAGAATCTCCAGCACGTCCCCACAACACCTTGAGTGAGGAACACGTCTCCTGTCCACACGGTCAGACTGTTATGAGTGTAGCTGCCATGTTTGATTTCACGGCTCTGGTATAAGACCATGAGACACACCAGAGGAGCCCCGACATCGCCGCTTCTCAGGGAAGGACGGACCGGGTCTGACAGGCGCGTAACAACACCTCCATGGTTTTCAGCTGCTCTGACAACAAACCATCAAGGGCGCTGCAGTGTTTCCCTATATTCCCTCTTTCTTGCCAGCACACAGCAGCCATTTCCACAATGTCATCCAGCCAACTTCAGCTCCACCAATATAGTATACTGCCTCATACCTCGCTGCTCAGAAGCTCTGGTATTCAGTCGTTTATATATATATAATAGTAATGATGGTTGAGAAAACTTCCTTTGCTTTATATAATAGTAAATCACAAAAACAGTTGTTCTCGACCTGGTGCGGCTACTCATTCTTTTTAATTCCGATACCACCACTTTATATTCTCACAAGAGCAGCGACACAACAGCCACCAGGACTGGGGGAGCTCGGAGGTCCGCCCCAGGAGTCTGTCTGGAGCTAATAACGCAGTAATAAGTCTTAGGTGTCGAGGGAGCAGGCGGCCGTGTCCCTGTGCTCTCACACCATCACGGCCCTTCGAGGACAAGGCGCTCCTCACACCAAGAGCCTTCATCTGTTCTCCGCCAAAAGTGAGACGAGTTTACTTTGTCCTGCAATGTTTCAACTCCAAAGTGCAGCAATGGAAAGTATGAGGAAGAAGATTTAATGTCTCTTAAAACTTCTCTGTGAAGTGAATTGTGGAAAACAGGAAGTAGTTGAAAGATAATTGATGTTTTCCTACTTGGTGAGAAATTGCGTTTAGTTGAAGCCATTAGGCCACTCAAAGATTTTTTTTCAAGGATGTAGTCCATTTTACATTTTTAGGGAAAAAAATACAATATGGGTGAAATTATGACAGTAACTCTTGAACAGAACTGAAACAGAAAAACAACTTTAAAAAGGTCCCATTTTACGTGTTTTGACTTTTCTCTGCTTTAAGCATCATTACAGTGCTATTTGGCCCAAAGTAGTTTATTTATAGATTGCCTCAAGGTTTAGTTAGAGAAGAAATCTTTCTCTTTCATTCTCTAGAGGCAGAAAAACAACGTGGAAACACACATGTGCTTGGAGGGCCTGTGAAAAATGAAGAAGCGTGAAATATTGGACCTTTAAGAATAAAAACACAGATTGTCAGTCATGCTGCATATGGAGATGTATGGGAACATGAGCACCATCCTGTCCTCTGTATGTACTTCTGTATCGGTTATAACTTCAGCTGGAGTCTGTTCATTGCTGTTCACCTGTTGTCCCATATTTATCTGGGTTCAGTATCCATGCCAATGTGCTAGCTACTAGGTCAGACCAGATTGTTTCTATACCAGAGTGTATCAGAGTTTAGAGGCGTAAAGTACAGCCCTGAGCTACACATATCAATGAGGACTTGATTTCTTTAATAACTGAGGGAGGAATGTTTTTGTTTACCCTTGTCTGTTCAATGTCTAGTAATTTCCTCATTCAGGGCAGGCTGCTTTAGAGCGCTGCCAGAAAATCCACAACGATAGTAATATTAAAGTGACCCAAGCTCCCTCCCCCCTTTCTTCTGATTAGTCTTGAAACTGTGCCTACTTTTCCGTGCAAATATTCATATTTGTGCATATTTCCTCATAATTTGTTATACAGCTCCTCACAGCAGCAGTAGAACGCTCCATTGATTTGAATGTAATTTTAAAACGTTTAAAACGGAACGGATCATCATTTCTTGATAATGGACCTCTCAAACCAAAAATGGCCGCTGCCCTTTGGAAACGCACTCTGTGCTTGTACTTCAGGTGTGTAAAATACTAACATTACTCCGGACAGTAGTTCGTACACTTTATCTGGGTGATATGAAAAAAAAGTAAAATCTCGATTTTATTTCCTGCTTTGGACAATTTTGATTTTAAATAGATTTTCATTAAAGTGACTGAAGACAGACGCCCTTAAAAATATGTTTTGATCTTTCCGATCAATATTCAAGTTTAAAAACTATTTTTAATATGTTTCCCCCAATACGTATTATAAAAGTCTTGTACAGACTGTGCTGATAATGTAAGTATAATTTGTGTTCTGCTGGAACTCTCACAATATCCTTCATTCAATTTCACGATTTTCACATTTTTCACAAATTCGATTTTTTCAAAGCCAATTAATTGCCTAAATTTGATTTATTGCCCAGCCCTACTCACCGCTGATGTTCACTCTTTGATCACTCTTTGTTCAGTTTTCATGTAGTTCCAGAGAGTTCCAGTCAGTTAGCTAGCCCAGCTGTTACCCGTCTTGCCACGTCACGGTGAAACCTTTGGGAACTAACTATTATATATATATATATATATTTATCATTTAAAAAATATAATGCCCATTACAGCTTCGAATATTAAGGGCTGTCTAATATTCGTTAGAATATATACATATATATTTTAAATATTTGAAATATATATACGAACACGATGATTGACAGCCCTAGGCATCACTTGAATGGATGAAGTGGACGGCATAGTGGATTTTGAGATTATATCTAAGATTAGGGAAGGCGGGATTTATTCGTAATATTATAACTCATAAAATGACTTATTTTAAATGTGTAATGCATGTAGAGTTCCAGACAATCACTTTAACACAAGGACTCCCAGAATTCGGAAATAACTAGAACTCCCAAAGCCGTCATTTTGACTGCTCCCATTCAAACTAACGGAATTCTGGATTATTATTTTTTATTGTGTTTATTTATTTCAAACAAAAGATAAACAAACAATAATTCACAGAAAAAATGATAATAAAAGTAAACAAGAGAAAACCTGTGCATAGTTTGAAAATGGATTGGTCGAAGCAAAAGCCTTATTTTAATCCACTCCCCTCCGGAATATCTAATTGTTCACCATATTCATTAAAAGAGAGTAATTTATAAGGGATTTTTTGTTTCTTTTTAATATCTTTACTTACTTTTTCTGACAGTAAACAGTGTGTAGCTATGGTAACGAGCACTTTACATTCTTTAAAATAAGTTAAAGGTAGAACTCCTAATATCTCAAAAGTAAAAGATAATACATAACATAATAATAATGGAATAAGAATAAACAATAAAAAACAGAAAAAGGTACAAAGTTAGGAAGACCAAGAATGCACAATCCAAAACTAGAAGCCGTCAAATGGGATTTATCTGAGAGGTCTAGGGCAGTGTTTCCCAACCACCAACCGTTTTAATTGCAACAAATCTCTCGGCACACCAGCAGCTAAAACTGATGCAAAAATTAAACTCTGCAGCCTTTGATAAGAAAGAAAAGTAATTCTCATCAGACTGAATTATATAGTAACATCAAATAAACCAAGAGCAATAATTTGTTCAAATCTTCTCACCTCATTTTCTTTTCACATTATTTGGACCAATTTGATAATAAATGAATGAATGAGCATGACACAGTTAAAAAACTTAAATTCCTAAACGTTAGAGTAGGGCTGGGCGATATAAACGGTATAAGCGGTATGCGATATAAATTTGGCCCACGGTAGAGATTTTTGTTATACCGGCATATTGCGATAGGTCATTATGTCATCAAATTGCGCAGGCTCTGACGCCAGCAGAAAGGACCAAAACAAACCGGCATTCAGCAGCATTAGCCTAGCACATTAGCCTAGCATTAGCCTAGCACTATTGGACACCACTGGAAACAACGAACAACAGCACGGCATTAACACAGTGTTTCTGTCTATGTATTGTTGTCACAGCGGCCCCAGCAGAGGTAAATACACACACAGTAATCACAGTTTAAGAGTCTACCTTTTGGCCAATCAGTGTCAAAGGGGCGTAAGCTCGAAGCGCCAGCGTGAGCCAAAATAGATCCATGCGTGTGCCGTGTCCGCAGCATCACAGCAGAAGTTTGGGAAAGTTAGCGTCAGATTCGGACCTCCGCGGTCAATATCTCACGAAAGCTACTTTGTTAAACAAAATTATTTGTGCCAAAATGATCATTTACATCAATTGTTCAAATCCAATGCGCTGTTTTAATGAACATAAATCCATTGAATCATCCAGTTCACTGCAAGCGCAGAGAAAAGCGCTTAGGGAGCGTCAACAAATGTCAAGACCAGCTTTGTAAACAAACAGCTTTTACTGAAGCCATGTACCTGCACGAAACTCTCAGACACTATAAATAATGACCATGTCTAACTCCTACAGACTTTGATTTCAACATTTGTGAGTTTTTTATATTTTAAATGAATGCATATGTTTTTCTTTTAAAAAATTGCTGTTACAGTGAATGGTATTTACTGTAACATACATAAATAATGTATGTTATTTGTCTCTTTATTCATCTCACAACTGATTTTCTAACTCAAAAAATATATATATTAGATTCTAATATATAAATAATTAACAATCTTGACTATTTTATGCAAGAACCTGCTAGACCTATATTGAAATTCACACAACAAATTATACCGCAATATATACCGTCTACCGTCTGTGTCCCAAATTATACCGCAATATGAATTTTAGGCCATATCGCCCACCCCTACGTTAGAGTAAACAATATATAAACACAGATTACATTCTCTTTTTTCTTAACAATACAGTAATGCTTTTTGCTTGAAAGGGAGTGAGAGGGAGTGAAATACTTGTTTACTCCCACCCCCAACTACAAACTAAAACTTAATACTGAATACTCGATACTGTCCTGTACAACATAAAAGTACAGAGTTTTACATGATACTATTATACAGATAAGTGCCTAAACACACATACATACGCACATATATACAAATATATACATACACACACATATACACACACATCCATATACCCGTACACACACATAGTACATAATGAATATCCAAAGGCACATCAAGCAAAGTCTCAAGGCTCACAAACAGGCCACGGCACACTGGTTGAAAAGCACTTGTGATAAGTGTTGAGAAACAGAAGGTATTTGACTGTCCACGATATGCTACACGAAACCCCCTTAATATTACACACAATTTACAATCTAACATATAAAAAACACAGCACATAGCGTTAGTACTCTGTAATATTCACATGCAACGTTATCTAGGGACTCTACAGAGCAATACGGCAGACAGGGACATTACTGGGATGATACAATTGTGCGAATATGACGTGTTTGTTTATGCTACGCGTGTGCAGATCACAGACTGCAGTGTGGATGTTAGCTAATGTGTCAAAGTTTAGCGGAAGTGCGTTGGTAAAAGCAAAAAAACGGGTCATTTGAAAGATTGTTAGTTCCGTGTTGTGTTTGGACATCACGCAGAGAGAAAAGCAGTGAAAAGAAAGCGATCATAATAAACGTACTTGTACTTGTTGTGGTTGAGATTCCCTCGCAGCTTTCAAACAGGTCCCACAGCACCGCGGGGTTGCCAGATCCGCGCCGCAATTACCAGCAAACCTACAGGAGTTTATTGAAATGCGAAAACAAACGAAGAAAAATCTAACTGCCGCAGAGGTGGTAAACACAAGTTTTACCAGTATTACAAGAGTTGTAATAGATTTTGTTCCAATCTGCAACATTATTTGACGTTATATTTAATATTCAGGAGAAATGTAAAAATATACAAGTTTATTTTGGTCTAGAATAGTCCTCAGAGTAAATCTATTTTATACATAGTTCCCACATGACGTCACTACATACGGGGATTTGCCGACCCGGCGCCATTTGTGTTGGCATTCTGTGGGCAAAACAATAGAAAAAGAAGCTGAAACGTGTTAATGTCGTGATAAAGTTGAAAATGGTCATCTCCTGCTGGGTCAATGGATGTTCAAATCGTGCCGGAGGTTCCGTTAAACTTGGATTTTACAGTATACCCATCATTAGACTTCATGAATGTGAGAAGACTAAGCTTTTGTCAGAACAACGATGGAGGTTATGGCTTGTGAAGATAAACAGGCAAGAAACTCCCTCAAAACACGCAAGAATATGCTCGGAGCACTTTGTGTCAGGTGCGTATCGTATCTTATAATGTGTTGACAGACGTAATTTACTCAGTACTAACTTGTGTATGCTGATATTTGGTAACTTGAGAGTTTCATTATTTAGCGTTAGATTACTTTATTATGAGGAGGATCGGTGTCGCGTCCGAGGCTCTCGAGGGCAACGTAAATGTATTAAATAGCTAATAATAGTTCTATGGTGGGCTAAAACAATGTTCACAAACAGCATTGCTTCTGTAAAAAGATCTGTGTCATAAAATAAACTGCTCTTTACGCCTGGAAAAATCAGTTGCCCACCATTCACCAAAACATACGGTCAAAAACGCGGAAATAAACAATAACAGCAATCCAGAGTGTCCGTGTGGCATTAGCATTAATTAAATTAATTGTTAATATAATTAAAATAATTAAATGGAGCTCCAACTGGTATTAAATCTAAAGTTTTTGAGAAATGTTTGCATTGCTTGTTAATTTTTGCTGCATAATTTGATCAAATATGTAAAACATGTCCGTAGCACGTTAAACTGTGGTGCCATTGTATTAATATACAATTATTTGCTCAAAAGTTGCCCTTTTTTTCCAATTTGCGTTTGAATATCTACATTTATTCTCATTCTTCTGTTTAATGGAATGCACAAACACAGCAGCGTGCCATCAAAGATGGCGTCTCCGAGGAGGTCATGTGACATTCATTGGTCTGTGGGAACTATGTATAGATAAAGAAATAAGTCCATTCCCTTTATGGTTTTAAAGCAGATCAGAAAATTTTAATTTAGCAAAATGTTAAACTAAAGAAATAAATAAAATAGTTATTATTGTGTATTGGCACAGTCCTGTATGTATGTAAGTATGTTTGTATATAATTATTCTCTGTTCTTTATGTGCAATCAGAACAAGGTTATGTAATTGAAACATTTATTTTTTTGAGACTTCGAAAATATATATATTTTTAAAGACACTTGTTAGTATTAACCAAAGTGTGGACATTTCAATCAGAAATCTTCTATGGTAAAAGTAAAAGTAATTCATTTAACTTTACAAAAGTATATTTGTTAAATTATTAGCGAATCCCATGGAGCATATTTTTGGAGTGATGACATAACCATAATGTTTGCAAAAGAAGCCGATTTCAAGTACAATCATCAATGAAAATAGTATAATATTATATGATGATAAGATGTTCTAATATGAATCAAAGACTGGTCATGTTATATTATGTTGTTCCATAAGGCAATAAAAAAACAAGAAAAAAATAATAGAAATACAAAATGAAAATAAAAAGAAGCCAAGTTTCATCTATCTGGAGCCAATCTCCTTATATGGGCATTTCTTCAGCTGACAAGGACAGACATGTTACTAAGATGGTTGTCAAGGCAAGCTGGAGTTCCATCCATCCATCCATTTTCTACCCCTTAATCCATTTCTGGGTCAGGGGGATGGCAATCAGAGATGCCACCCAAGTCTCATAGCACCAGCCCCTCACTGACCCTCTGCAGGTGGTGAGTCCACAGGAGGACGGCTGCTCTCTGAGTGTGAGCATAGCCTTGATCTTTCAGTGGGGGCTTTGGGCAAAGTGGGGTTAAGTGTCTTGCCCAAGGACACAACGACAGCAGTCATCAGTGGGAGTCGGTGGAGAAGGTGCAGAGGTGGGAATTGAACCCATGACCTTCTGGCCTTAAGGCCAATGCTCTACCAACTGAGCTACTGTCGCCCGGCAAGCTGGAGTTATCCCCACAAATGAAGGCATCTTATTGATCCTTATGTGGCTGATATCTGGATTTACAAAGACTTCAGTGAGCTAGTGGGTTAGCATTGTCCAGACGGATGGTTATTATTTGATATTTTCTTTAGACCTAATTGCCACACACTGCTATACCAACACACACAGTTCAGTCTGCGCAGATTCCGCAGTTTGTTGGAGCAGAACCATCAAGATTTCTTGTCGCTGGCAGCTTTTGGGATAAATCAACCTCTCATTCATGATCGTAACACCTGCAGTCAGCAGCAGTGGTGACAGGACCACAGACTCTCGGCGTGGCATCTGGAGCGCTGGCAGCTTTCTCTTCTTGGCCGCTGTTGCTGACTTGCTGATATGAGCTGTGACTCCTGGCAGGATGTTCCAAAAAAATGTCACCTAAAGCCAGTAGACCTATCATGCATCGTCAGGTCCAACTGCAGTCACAAGGTTGGAAACTTAAGAGTGGACCCAGGGGATGCATTAGCGATATCACCGTCTGCTTTACCAGAAAAAGTCAAGAGCTGGTGTTGCCCATTATACCTCGGACTATAGTTTATTATAGCAGTGGTAACATACAATTTGTGCGCATTTTTATTAAGTAAGTTAGTACTGATTATTTTTACAGACCAAGCCTCCAATCAACTCCATCAATTCAATCACTCATTACATTCATGCCCATTGTACATATTTTCAGTGGTAGGGAAAACCAGAGGAAACCTACGCAGGCACGGGGAGAACATGTAAAGGCCCTGTTCCGACCGTGATTAGAACCCAGGACCTTCTTGCTGAGAAGCGAGAGTGCTAACCATCAGCCACCGTGCCGCCCAACTGTGTAAACTTCGATCGACCAGCGGAAGCTCAGTGATGGAGACTTTGAGAATGGCTGGTAGATAGTTTAGTTTAATTACTCAGTTCAAACTTGAAAATCGAAAGACTGAAACAATAACAGGATACAAACACAGACAGAAAAACACAGTCTGGACAAAAAGAGCTCATACAAACTGCCATCCATTTTCTCGCTGTTTTGCAGATTATTTTGATTGCAATTATGGTGTATACTCTAACATCATAAAACCACTAGTATAAGATGACAGTTACCTTTATTTAAAATCAGAAGAAAACTTTTGTGGCTTGTATAAACTGCTGGGATTGGTTGAGAGGACGGCCGCGGTCTTCCTGTAGCCCTCTGTCCTGCTCGTCTCCTCAGTGTGGTGTCCTCTGCAGCTGTGTTTTACAGTGTATGCACGGCTTTTGACAGCTGCAGCAGCACTCAGACCAACAAAGAATAGGTTTGATATATCTATAACGCACTTATACTTAAGGCGGCACGGTGGCTGAGTGGATAGCACTCTCGCCTCTCAGCAAGAAGGTCCTGGGTTCGAATCCCGGTCGGACCAGGGCCTTTCTGAGTGGAGTTTGCATGTTCTCCCCGTGTCTGCGTAGGTTTCCTCCGGGTACTCCGGTTTCCCCTACCACTAAAAATATGTCCAATAGTTCTAGCATGCGCCTCCTGTACTGGCGACCCCGCTCCCATCTCTATGTGGAGTGAGAGACTAATGCACAAAAAATTAACAATTGTAAACCGCTTTGAGACTCAGATCTGCAGTGAAAAGGCGGTATATAAATAAATACTTACTTACTACTTACTTACTTCAGCAGTCGTGAGTTCAGATAGAAAAGTGTATAAAGTGTGTGTGAGGGGTTTTACAGCCTTAAAACCAGTGGGGGTGGGTCCCGGCTCAAAAGTGGCCAAAATGACGTGCGCTGACATGCTGCAATACCACCCCGGGCCAATGGGGGCGGACCCAGAATAAGAATTAGCCAATGCTAACATATAGCATCTTCTTACCTCTCAAAAACGTCTTTACAGGATGGTCCAAAAGTTGGCTCTTGGCCCAGAGCTCCGTTCCACATGTGTGTCAATGCTGAGGGGGTGAATTTTTTTGGACCACTCTAGTTAACTGGGTGTGAATTTTTGAAGTCTCTCGTTTAAATGAATGGAGCTGCGCCGGCTGACGCATGCGCAGATACGTTATTTCACAATTTTCTAGTGGGCGGGACCACTCACGGACATTTTGGATATCTCCAGTAGAGCAAATTTTTTGGCCCATTTTTGGCCCATATTTTGGGACGGTGGAGATAGGCGTGACTATGTCCGTTAATATTTACAGTCTATGCTTAAAACAGATAGTTTCTACTTAAAGGGTTTGGCATATTATGGGAATTTTTTTATATAACCCCCGCAATAAACAGTGGACCACCATAGTCCTAATACAATTTTGACGGGCAGCTGTTACCCATATCATGCACTACGCAATAATAAGTCAGTTTCACAACTTGTTAGGCGAGCAAGGCCTTCAAAGCCTGATGATAAAGTTACAACCTTGAAGTAGTAAAAGTTTCCTAAAATATACCCATCTTGAGCTTTGCATAAACCTAATCTCTCTTGGTACGTGGTCCTTGAGAATATGACGATGGATCTGGGTTATTATCCGCCAGCAGCAACAATAGCATCCCTCCGTCATCTCAGCTCCACTAATGTCAGGCCATGTTTCATTATAGATGGAGACCTCAGAAGCTTTTACAAGCAGATTACTGACTGTTTAATTAAATTGAAAAATGCCAAACAGTGGTGGTGTGTGTGATAGAGGGTATAATTCTGCGCTGTGTTCGCAGGAGGCTCATTACTCAGCACTAATGAGTTTCTCTGTAGCAGACACTTCACAGACTGGGCCAAGACGCGTTCCCGGGGGCCCCCAGAGCCGCATAAAATACATGTATGAAGCTGTCCGCACTCCACGCAAGTAACACGCATTCCCAGGGATTTGTTTAAAAGCTACTTTGGGTACTAAAATCGAAACGACTCCAAGCGTGAGACCAACTTTGATGAAATGGTAAAAATATGTTGTTTATTCATTTCAATATATTTACAAAGTTGTGGATTCGGAACAGATCAGTTTGAACACAGGAAATGGAATAATTAACACATAGGAGCCATTGGAACAGACACAAACAAGGCTTTTATCAAAATTGTATATTGGTTGCCAATTAACAGACACTGCATGAATTAGAACATACGACTGACGACAATATTTGCAAGATTCCCTTTCTTGCTTTTGTACAAAAAATGTGGTTAGGATTTGGCGCTTAGCCCTGGCAGAGCCTTGCATGGTGATGATTGCAGGAGATTATGAGATGAAATCCCCCGGGGCCTAGATTAGATTTAAAGAGATCCTTTGTTCCTTCGGCTGTCAGACTGTACAACAAACCCGGGTGAGTCTTCTGCTGCTGGACACCTGAATTTCTCCTACGGGGATCAATAAAGTATCTATCTAGCTATCTAGATGGTGGTGGTAGCTAAGAGAAGGGTGAACAAGCTAGCCTGAAACAAGGCGGAGATGGGGAGGAGGAGGGTTGCTGCACAAATGAAAGCTGCTGTTTGAATGAAGCTTCCTCTTGATTTGAAACTTGATGCAGGACTTTGAGTGCAGTGAGCTTGGAAATCCACTTTAGCTCCACTGGTCCAAAGGGAGTAGCATGAGCCCTGTCCATAAATGTTAATACATGTCTATATATTGGCACTGCATTGTCCATTAGCCAGAAGGGAGGAGCTCGGAGTATAGCCGCTGCTTCTTCACGTCGAGAGGAGCCAGTTGAAGTGGCTAGATCATCTTTTTCGGGTGCTTCTCTCAGGAGGTGTTCCGGGCACTTTCCACCGAGAGGAGACCCCAGGGAAGACAGCGTTGGAGGGACTGTCTTTCATCTGGCCTATAAACGCCTCAGGATTCCCCCGGATGAGCCAGAGGGAGTGTATACTGATTCTATTTTATACTATTTATTGCTTTTATCTCCCTTTTTTTAAACCCCGATTTTTATGAAAGTTTTAAACCCCATACTTTTACGCTGCTCTGTTTTGAAATGATTGTATATTTAATTGACGTTTTTTGGTCTGTGTTTTTGAATTGCTTTTGTGAAGGCATTTGAAGTGCCTTGTACATGAATTGTGCTATACAAAAAAATGATAGATTGATTGATTGAGTGAGTGTGTGTGCAACATTTATGGACATCAGTCATCTACCCTTTTGGACCAACGCCACTGTGTTTTTTATCATAGCATTTCTTGTGTTTGAACTTTGATTCTCTGATCTGTGTTGGTAAATTCAACGGTTTTGTAAAGTCATCCAAGATAACTACTGTTCAGAGCTTTACAAAAATAAATTAGAATTGAAATTGAATGGAAATTGGGCATCTGTGCTTCGACACATGCCCGATCAAGCAACGGGTAAAGCGGAACAAAATGGATGTATTGACGGATCTATATGCGGCCAATGGCATCCTGAGGGAGTAAGACTACTTCTATCCATGGCTTGTTGGATCCCTGCGTCTGAGTTATCACCCATGCACCTCGGCACGCCCTCTCCATCTCCTGCTCCCATAAACCACCCAGCACGCTGAGCCGTCTCCGTGGTCTCATTAAAGCTCCTCTCCGATTCTCTCCTCTGGTCTGCGCACCGGTCCTCACTCCCTATAACAACTCTCCCCGGACCCAGTGGCAGCGCGAGCACACAACACTCACTAAAACCTTTATTATCAGCTGGAGGTCGGCTCTGTCAGACTTAGGAGGGGAGACTTTGACATTTCCCCCCCCAAACCTTCTCCTCATGTGGTGTCAGAAGTATGTGGGTCATAGCGGTATGGGGTGCGGGCAGATAGAAGGACGCACAGTGGGCGATCAGGGCGTTAACTATGTGCCAAACCAAGCTCGTGTGCTTTACTGGAGATTTCACATGTGTCTATGATTTTTTGAAAGCGCTGGAAACGGCAGCAAATCCTAAGCAGCTCTGAAACAGCTGTTGCTTTGTGCTTTACAATCCTTATTTTTCTTGTTTTTTTTTTTTTCCCTAGTTGTAGCTTTTACTGCAGTACACTCTTCATGGTTTTACACTGATCCAGAGCAGAGCAGAGAGGATGCAGGAGGGCTCTCAGCAAAAAGGTCCTGGGTTCAAATCCCAGTCGGAACAGGGCCTTTCTGAGTGGGGTTTGCGTGTTCTCCCCGTGTCTGAATAGTGCTCCGATTTCCCCTATTACTAAAAACATGCACTATAGCTTCAGCTCTAGTAGTCCTGACCAAGCCAAAATGTAACGTTTGGAGATGAGTCCCCGGGTGCTGTGTGACGGCGACCACTGCTCCTAACATAGGCCCAAGTGGCATCAGGATGGGTCAAATGCAGAAGACAAAGTTCTCCACGGGGATAAATAAAGCGCACCACTGCTTCTGCGACCAAAAGTGCTGTTACTATTGTTGCTTTTATTATTATGTATCTATTTCTTTGTATGGATGGATCTGTTTCTGCTGCTGGAAGTTTGAATTTCTCCAATGGGATCAATCTATCTAATTATTTATATAATATTACTGTAAAAGCCATATGAGGCCTATTTAGCGATGTGGTCAATGTATGTATTTTTATTGTGGTTGGTCATCCCCCACAGCGCAGGATGAGATTTGGACAAAGACTGTATGGACAATGCTAAACTCATTTTGGGCTTAACAAATTTGTGGTTTATAGTGCCCTCTATGATCCTGGTGTTTATATTATGATATGGTATTTGTAAGTAAGGTTTTAAGTAAGTAAGGTTTTATTTATATACCGCCTTTTCACTGCAGATCTGAGTCTCAAAGCGGTTTACAATTGTTAATTTTGGGCATTTGTATCTCACTCCACACAGAGATGGGAGCGGGGTCGCCAGTACAGGAAGCGCATGCCAGAACTATTGGACATATTTTTAGTGGTAGGGGAAACCGGAGTACCCGGAGGAAACCTACGCAGACACGGGGAGAACATGCAAACTCCACTCAGAGAGGCCCTGGTCCGACCGGGATTCGAACCCAGGACCTTCTTGCTGAGAGGCGAGAGTGCTATCCACTCAGCCACCGTGCCGCCCACGGCACGGTGAGGCATCGAAGGCATCGAAGGCATCTGATTTGTCGATCCTCAAATATGTAAATCCATATTTGAGGATCGACAAATCAGATGCCTTCGTTCGCGAGGTAAACTCCGGCTGGCCTTAGCAACCGTCTTGGCAACACCATATAATGCCCATATAAGGAAATTAGCTCCAGCTGGCCTATGATCAAATCGGCTTTGCTTTAAGGCCAACACTCTGGTGACGTCAGCACTCGGTCAATCCACTCTTGATACACAGTCTATGATTTGGACACAGGTAGTAAGTAGTAGTAAGTAATCTTTATTTATATACCGCCTTTCTCAGACCAGAGTCACAAAGCGGTTTACAATTATTATTTTAAGGCATTTGTCTCCAGCTCCACACAGAGATGGGAGCGGGGTCGCCAGTACAAGAGGCGTATGCCAGACCTATCATACATTTTTTTAGTGGTAGGGGAAACTGGAGTACCCAGAGGAAACCTACGCAGACACGGGGAGAACATGCGAACTCCACACAGAAAGGCCCTGTTCTGACCGGGATTCGAACCCAGGGCCTTCTTGCTGAGAAGCGAGAGTGCTATCCATTCAGCACCGTGCCGCCAGGTCGATGGCTGAGTGGATAGGTCTATCAACTGCTTATGTTTATGTGAACAGCAGGCATGAGGAAATACAGGGACAGTTAAAAATCAACAACATATTTCACAGAATCGTGCGTTCAGTGCTTTTAATTGTAGACCTTTTAATTGACAATAGACCAGACATATTTAAATACATGCTGGGTCAATATAGAACACAGTGAAATGTCAACCCAGCCATCTTTTCTATTCATCGCTAAGATACAGTTATTTCATTGGTAAGCGGAAAATGGATCAGAACAAAGAATAGAGTTTCTTTCATAGATAACAATGCTTAGAATAGTGTAAAAGGTTGCATTTGAGGCAATAGACTTTATTCTTCTGAAGACTTTTTATCTTTTCACATAGATTTCAAATATAGACGGGCGTTATTCATCATGGATTATTCCCCCCTGGCCCTGCTGTGTCTCCACACTTAAAAGTTGGGTAAAAGGAGGTTCTCAGCACATTTTGGGGGTTAAGGCACCATCGGGAGACTGAGATAAAATCATTTGAATCAGCACAGTCGCAGGGGATGAATGGGAACATGGTAGTGAGATTGAATTTAATGGGAGAGGGGACAATGGTGCGCGTAGTGAGACCCGCGGGGGCCTCTAAATGTTTCACGACTTCTCTTATACCTTCACCAGAGCCGGAAGTTAAGGCCAAGAAACTTTGTCTGTTAGATTGAGAAGTAGGAGAATGTCACAGGGGCATACTGCTTTTGCTTTGCTCAAAATGTTACACAGATATATTTATATTATTCAGCACAAGGATTCAAGTACAGAGGTTTAGATAAGACAAGAGTAGAAAAGACAAGGTCAAGCTCAAAATATGGGTATCGACCCCTTGCATGTTACGTCCCGGCCACGCCCACTCTCCATGACAGACGGCAGAAGTCTAACTGGAGCCTACGGACACCTGACCAAAACAACCTGTTTCAGCGCATTACAGCCAAAACTGTGACATTTTGCAGTGCGGTTGATTATACTAACAGGCAAGGACATAATCTTTTTTATCTGATACCTGCTCCTCATGAAGACAGAAGACGACGATGGCGGCAATCAACCAAAAGGACTGGGACCCATCCAAGTACTCTCTAATATGCAGTGAACACTTTTTACAAGATTTATTTTATTTCCATTAATGTGGAGGACAATGACACACGTCAAACGTGTATCTTACTACTGTCCTGTATGTGCGCTGCAACATTGACATTTTTATCTTTTAGGTCAATTGCGTGTTTCACTATTTTCCTCCCTCCTCCGTCAGTACGTATCATGTTTGGCTGTAGACAGAAAAGCCACAGAAAAGTGGACTATTACTAATGCTACCAGCAAAATGTACATATAAATCTGCTCCAGTGTGAGCGGATGCATTGTTAACGATAATGATAAAGATCATGTAGGGTGAATTTGGGCAAAAATAGACATTTTATTTAATCGATAAAATTGACTGGGGGGAGAAGGTACGGGTCAACATCCAGTTAGGCAATCCTTAACTTCTCCAAATACCACTCTTTGTGAGCCCTGACCTGATGTCCTACTTCCACCTATAACGTAATCGAACATGTGCTTGAAGCAGCCACTTCTCGATTTAGGAGAGGAAGCTCCGTTTTTAAGAGTTGTGTCCGTTTTGCTCTCGCAGCAATGCTAGTTTCCAATGCTTCCGCCGTAAGCTCATTCACAATCACGTGACTGGATGACATTCATGCATCTGGTCAATAGGCCTGAAGCTTGTCAGGGCCAATCCAGATTCAGGTGGGATTTACAATGTGGGAAACGTATCGAATAATGATTCAATACAAATTAATGAATAAATAAAATCACATCTAAATGCGAGAAATTAACAATCAATTTTAGATGTCCCACTTGTTTAAATGATGTGGGGCGATGCCAAGGCAAGTTTATTTGTAGAGCACAGTTTTTAAACAAGGAAACTGAAGATAAAACAACGTACAGTAATAATCCTAAGTAGCTCTGAAACAGTTGTTGTTTTGTGCTTTACGATTTTAATTTGTATTTCTTTTTTTCTACCTGAGATGTTGCTGTAGTTCAGTGTTCATGGTTCTACACTGGTCCAGACCAGAGCAGAGAGGATTCATGGTCTGAACCAAGCGGACGCAAAAATCCACTGGAGGAATGCTAACTTTTAGAAAAATGCTAATGAGGCATTTAGCATTTTACTTTGGACTAGAGCAGAGAAAATTGTCCGAACTAAGAGGCTGCTCCACCTTTTGACCTGTCCTGCTCCACCCAGAGGCTTCTCCACCTCTGCTGCTGTGACCTGAAGGGCTATTATTACTAATGTTTTCTTTTTAGAAAATAATTTTTATTTTTTATTGTTGCTGCTACTGGACACTTGAATTTCTCCTACGGGGATCAGTAATCTATCTATCTATCTATCTATCTATCTATCTATTTGTTTATCTATCTATCAACACCGTTTTGAATTTACACTGCAAAACTTGATAGAATATTAGGTGAAAATCGCTCGATCGAGTAGTTTGGATCTTAATTTGAGTACTTTCTGACTGTCATAAAACCAGATTTGACAGTGAAACAAAGCCATTTAGTCTTTTTTCAACTGTTGCTGTATTTTCTTATTCCAAGGGAGACATTTCTTGTATCTTTTTAATGATAAGATAATTTTGCTTTGTCCCGTTGGTAAATCTTGTTTTAAGGCAGTCAACATGTTCAAGTTAAGATACATTTTGCTAAAGATTTAGCAATTTTTAATTTCTTTCATCACCATTTGCAGTGTAGGTACAATGTCATCACAGTCTATCAGACCTAAAGCTACATCTCTCTCTTCCATCAAAATTCATAAAACATTTTTTGTTTTAATTCTTCAATAATGAATTTTTGCTCCAGGCTTTCATGTCGTAAACAGTTTGCATACACTTTGGATAGATAAACGTCGTTGTTAGTGTTTGAGGCAGAAACGTCCACGGTCAAACGTTTAAAGCGCAGCCGGTGGAATAATAAGCAGGGTTGTCTTTGCTCTGTGTGTGCGGTCGTGTAATGGATAATAACAACGTCCTTCTCTCATGCGTAAACACAACCAAAGAAAAGCACCCACACAAATAATCAAAAGTCATCGCCACATCTGAGGAGCGGAGGCCGACGCGCCGTTCATTAAAGACAATAAAAGTACGTTCTGGGGAAATGTTTTTGATTTGTTAGTCTTGTCTCCGGTATGTTTTCACTCTGAGGCTGTGATATTGTTCTTTGATTTCTTCCAAACTTTAAAAAAAACATTAAAAAAGCAAAGCGATTTAATAAGGCAATAACGTCACTATCGTACAAGTGTCTGGTGTTGAAGACGAAATAACTTTTTTTCGGCACTTGTGCTCCCAGAACCGTCATTTTGTCTGCTCCCATTCGAACCAATGGAATTCTGAGAAATTCCCCCCAAAAATGGTATCATAAAAGTTGAACATTTTTATTACTTTATTTTTAAGGACAAGGTTGGTTTCTGTGATATAGTATCCTTTTATGCCTAACGTACATCGGACAGGCAACTGATTATATCCGTCGCCTATGAGTTACTGCCCCGCACACATCGACAATCTGGCGAAAACGGGCGACTCCTAGAAGCAGACCAGTCTGGGGAATAACAGCGCGTACATCGACAGCAACTGGCCTCAACAGTGTGTTTTCTGACATAAACTGTAGAGGGCGCAATACACGCAATACACACATGTTGTCGGAGCGCGCACATCGGGTGATATCTCCGGATCTGAGGACAACTAGTTGCCGAAAAGTAGAACACGGGCAACTGACTGAATCCGGAGATCGACTGTTTATCTCCAGTTGTAAGAGCGCTCACATCGACCGATTTCAGCAACTGATCATCTCCACCATCTACTCTCAGTTGCCAAAAGCCGCCTTGCAACTAGCTGTCTCCAGTTACTCTGTCCATGTACGCTAGGCTTTAGGAACGGAGTATTATTTATTTATTTCAATTGTGGACCAAACAATACATCACATATTTCAATTACATTTCAGATAAGTGTTGTCTTGTCACACAAATGAAAAAGAGCAGAAAGAAGAAAACAAATCTTATGTTGCCTGCCCCTTTCTTCAAACATGTCCAAATTTTAATTATTTTCATGGAAAGTTGGCATTTTAATATATTCTAATGTGTTTTTCTGTGTATTTTTGATTCTGTGCAGCACTTTGGAAACGTGTTTTATAAAATGTGCTATATACTGTAAATAGAGTGGATTGGATTGAACCCTGAACGTGAATCGTATCGAACCTTGAGGTCTACAACACTCAGCCGTCATCTCTTTGGTCCAGTTTGGTTTCAATCCATGCAGCTGCACTCATGTTGTTTATAGAAATACAGTATGTGATATCATTGTATCTATACTCGTATCAATAAAAGTAAATATTTGGTTAATAAAAAGAAAAAAACATTCTCACTAAAGAGTCAAACATAATGGGCTCTAAACAAACCTTCCTCGAACGCTTGCTCCTTTGGTTTTCCGTGTTTGCGTCTCTCTCTTCTGAGCACAAACATTGACTTTCTCGGCTGTTATTGTTAGAGAAGATGGCACAGTTTGAATCTTGTGTATATTTATTCAGGAGCTAAACTCATCGAGCTCACGCTGGATTTTGTCCTCTCCTCAAACTGCGGAAAGTGTTGACCTCATCCAGCGACCAAGGAATTGTTTTCTGTACGGACTTTTTCATAGTCTCCAGCAGGAACTTGATGTATATGTTTTTTTTGCATAGGATGAGGCACCAGCTGAAGAGTGATTGACAGCGCCTCTGACCAATCACAATAGACGTTCGCCGATGTCAAATTTTTTTGGTATCCACTCGGCCCGGTTAGAACCAGGGGCAAGCTGTTACTAAAAAGTACTGGGTAGTTGCTAGAACTAAAGGCAAGGCAAGTTTATTTGGCACCTTTAGGAGGCCAGTCTCTCTGCAGGGAAGATACAGGGGTTGACAAAATACAAAACTAAAATGGAAATAAAACTAAACAGAGAAAAAATGTCTTCTTTAAAATAGCTTTGAGACTCCAGACCTCATCATGGAGACACGCAACCCTCACTAAAAAACACAATAATGCACGGGTTTTATATAATGCTTTTTTGGACAGTCAAAGACACTGCACATGTGATTATTCTCTAACTCCATACACAGAGATGATAAACTAATTCTGTAGCCACATCTGCCCTGGGGCACACTGACAGAAAGGAGGCCATTCACTCATACACCAGACTCATTCCAGGCAATGTGGGTGAAGTGTCTTGCCTAAGGACACTACAACAGTTTGGCACTTTGCAGCCACAGCCGCTCCACTGTGGCATTTTATGTTCTTAGAGGTCTCCCATCACTGTATTAACCAGGCCCTGCCCTGCTTAGCTTCAGAGGTCTGGCAGGATCTGACTTTCACATGCACATAAACACACACAGCTACATTGCTAGGTTTTGTGTGACGGACTTTCGTGTTGCAGTCATAAAGGCCTTTCGCAGTGACCCCAATCAATAATTAATTTTCCTTAAAAACGTTCAAATGGAGCGGCCCGTTCGTCGTTAACTCCTGCTCCTTCAATAATTAATGACGGTTGGAATCAGATGAACCGCTGGCAGCAACACAGAGGAAGTTTACACCCTTTTACCCGCTGATCTACATTTCCCATCAGGCCGAGCGGCACTAAGTTTAACAGACACATAAAGGCTATTGATTACGGGCCTGTGCTAACGCTGGGGTGAGGCTGCACTGTACAGGCATGTGCTGGTGACGATTGCTGCGGCTGGGCAATATTTTTTTGGTCCGTAGCTATGAGGGGGACTTGAAGAAATTGCAACGCTGGGGAGCGGTGGAGTGCGCAGCATGTGAGACGTATCTCCGCTAGAATGTGATTCTAAATGTATTTTGACACCTTTATTTAAACTTTTTTTTGGACACCACTTGTTGCTGATAACAATTACTGTCAGTCGACTCTTGAATCAGCAGTGAACCTTCAGACAATCATGTACACCAGAGCAAAGACCGATGCAGCTAAGGTGGGCCTCACGCAGCCTGAGGGCTCGCCTGAGCCTGGAGCCGTTTCCGAGCAGGATGCTAATAATGCTAACGAGCGGCTGCTAATACGCATGGAGGTAATGATGGAGACTATGCGCACGGACATTGTAAGTCAGTTTGAACAGATTAGCAATAAGAAAGGAAATCTCTGCTGTCTGTGAGCCCTTGCAAAGAAAGATTATTGCGCACGATCAAACCATTGCGAACCTCGAGGATACTGCTACTGACCACGATGCTCAGCTAACTAGCCTAAATGCTACGGTAGCGTCGCTGACTGAGCGTGTTGGTTCCCTGACGCAGAAGTGTGAGGATTGGGAAGGAAGGTCGAGATTGAATAATATTCGCGTGGTGGGTGTCCCGGAAGGCTCCGAGGACTCCCGTCCAACTGTATTTGTGGCCAAACTGCTCCAGGGCTTGCTCGGCTTGGACGTGGAACCAGTCCTGGATCGTGCCCACCGTACCCTCCGCCCTAAACCAAAGGACGGGGAGCTTCCTCGCCCGTTTGTTGTGAGAGTGAATATGTTTCAACAACGCTGCGTAATCCTACAAAAAGCTGGATCATCTGGACCCTTATTTTACAAAGGAAAGAGGGTTTCAATCTTCCCGGATTTCACTACTTCTGTGGCCAAGAAGCGAGCTGCTTTTGCCAAAGTCAAGAAAGAGCTTCACTCGTGTCCTGGTGTGAAGTTTGGACTTTTTTATCCAGCGAGACTGCATATTACTCCTCCGAGCGGACAAACTCACAAATTTGAAGACCTGACATTGGCTATGGACTTTGTGCTGAAACGTTTAAAAACTGTGGTGATCCCGGAGTCTGTTTGAAGTTAGGTAACCTACCGGTTGAAGTAAACATTTTGCTCTGACATTATGACAACATACTATAATTTGAGTGTTCTCATTGTTGTACTGGCATTATTATGTTGGTCCACTTACTTGATATGTCCAGCACCATTTCATGCTTACTAATATCTGTATTTGTATTAGGAGATATTGTTATCCTGACAGGGAATTAATAATAATTATTTTTCTTGATTGATTGATAACTTTTTTAATTATTTTACTTTATTTATTTTTTATTTATTTATTTTATTTTATTTATTATTTTTTGTGTGATCATTAGCCACCGCATTTTTTTGTGTGTAGATTATTGCCTCTCATTTTTTTCGTCTGATTTTTGTTTGTTTTTTCTTTTTCTTTTTTTTCTTTTTCTTATTGCTAATATTTCTTTAGATTGTACTTTAATGGGTCTTATTTGTATTCTTTTATTTTTTGTTATATACTTTATGTATTTAATTTTATTTTTATACCACTGGTTTTTTTTTTACCTAACAAGGTGTGTTCTAATTTTTTAAATTATATTTCACATTCCATTTGGAGGGGTTTATAGTTGAATCTTCCTCCAGGGCCCTTTGCAGGCTAGGTTATGGGTGTTTTGGGGTGGAGTGGGCATCGCGCATCCCGTTTGGGGGGATGCTTCTGCGAGAGTTCTGATGTTTCATGTTTTTGTTTCATTTTGTTTTGTTTTTGCACGCCAACCTCTCTTTTTGTTTTATATTGTCGACCAATTGTCCAAGTTAGCCCTCATACAACCCTACTGTTTAAATCTAAGATGCTATGCTGTCTTCAATAGGACAGGACCTCCGGTTCACAAGCTTTAATTGCAAGGGACTTAATAACCCCATTAAACGCAGTAAAGTGCTTCATCATCTTCAGCAACTTGGAGCTCGGGGTACTTTCTTGCAAGAAACTCATCTTCGGAATGTAGATCATCTGAAATTGAAGAGGAGCTGGGTGGGTCAGATATTTCATTCCTCTTTTTCTGGTAAGGCCAGGGGCACGGCTATTCTCTTACATAAATCTGTTCCCTTTGTTTCGGACCAGGTTATTTCTGATGTTAACCCTTCAAGGTCTAAGCTCATTTTGGGGAACTTTCCTCGCCTGGTTTTCTTTGTGTATAATTGCTCATAAAACAGTCATCTTGTGATGCAGAGTCAAGCAGTAAACTTTGTTTTTTTCAGTACAACCTTGGTGAAATTCAATTTCACCAAAATGTTTTGAAAAACACAATGAAATGCTATTGCTAACTTTTTACACTGTATAGAAATGTTATTTAGGGTCTTGGGGTTGACTATTATAATTTTTACAAAATTCCACTAAAAGTGAAAAAAACGCTGTACTCCTGATGCCCTTCCTGAAGCAGTTTGTCTATGTCTATATATTGCTTCAGTATCACAGCTGTAAGATATGTAAAACAAAAAAATTAAGAAAACAAAGAAAGAAAAACAACATCTTATATTCATATACATCATATCATTATAATGTATTTATCGATGTCAATAATAAATATATAATATAATTACATCAATAATGCGCACTCTTCAGCCCGGTGCTAGCTCTTGTGAGCGCTGCATCTGCGTCTCCTCCTATCTTTGTGTAATGCACTTTCAAGCCCAGACTCTGAACACACACATCACTCGCAGATCACGTAGATCAGTGATACAAAGCTACATTAGCTGTGTCGGGGACGCATTTTCGTAACATTCCGCTAAAATAATGCGTCTTTTACGCATCAGTAATTGCAATCGCAGCTGTAATTTCAACTATGGGACAATAAATACACACAGGAGAGTGAATCATCCTACTCTCTGACAATCTTTGGCAGTCCCTGTGTCAGCGTGTAAGCAAAATAACTTTACTGTTTTGGCTGTTTTACCTCACGGGAGACCGCTCGAAGATCCGATTGGACACCGACTTTCAAACACACGTAGAAAATCCCCCAAAAGTCACACAGTAAAAAACAAAACTAGCGCTGTAATGCCCAAAATGTGTACTTCACGGAGAAAAAAAAAGTAAGTCGCTACGTTTTGCCGTTCATGAGAAAATTGAGAAAAACCGTTGCACCGTCGTATTGCATTAGTTAATATTTACGCGCCAAACACCGACAACGAATCCTTCTTTAAGCGTTTATTCCACTCTATACCGGATATGTCTACGCATTATCTGATATTGGGTGGAGACTTTAACTGTTGGCTCGATCCTAATTTAGACCGCTCCTCGGCAAAACCAGCTGTCGTTTCACGTTCGGCAAAAGTGATCTGGTCCTTTATGGACGAATTCTCTAACTGACTCATGGCGTTTTTTTAATCCTTCTAAAAGAGAATATTCTTTTTTTTCGTCCGTGCATCGTACATTTACTCGCATTGATTTATTTCTGGTTGATAATCGATTACTTTCATCTATAACTTCATGTCGTTATGATGCTATTGTTCTCTCTGATCATGTACCACTAGTAATGGACGTCAAACTGAGCATGATGTCAACTGAACATCCACGGTGGCGATTAAATGTGCGCTTATTGTCGGACAATAATTTTGTTATCTTTGTCTTGGGACAAATTGACTTTTTTCTAAGCACCAATAGAACCCCAGGGGTGTCTGCCTCTCTCCTTTGGGAGTCGTTTAAAGCATATATGAGGGGAGAAATTATGTCATATATACACCATGAGAATAAAGTGAGACAAGAAAAGCTACGTAGTTTGAGAGAGCAAATCTCACAACTCGACAATATATATTCACTCTCACCCTCTCCGAATTTGTATAAGGATCGTGTTTCATTACAATCAGAATTTGACACAATTATGACTTACCGTACTACTGAACTTATGCTTCAATCAGGTGCTCGTTTCTTTGAGCATGGTGATAAGGCTGGTAAATTGCTGGCACACCAAATCCGACAGGTATCTGCCTCTCGCCAAATAACTAAAATCCAAGCAGCTCAGAGTGTAACAGCTGATCCTTCGGAAATTAATGCGACCTTTAAAACATTTTACAACTCACTATATACATCTGAATGCACTCCTACAGATGACGATTTTGAAACTTTTTTCTCAGGTTTAACTATTCCCACGCTCACTCAGGAAACCGCTACTAATTTGGGCAAACCAATTGCTCTCGCTGAACTTAATTCTGCCATACAGTCTCTTCAGGGTGGGAAATGTCCGGGCCCCGATGGCTATCCGTCGGAGTTTTATAAAACATTCAAAGATAAAATTGCCCCTTTGCTATTGGACATGTATAATGAATCATTTAAAGAAGCTATACCCGATTTTTTTTCTAAGTAGTTCATAAAAATGCTTTTTACTACATACAAGTTGTATCATAATACATCATTTAATTGAAAACTTGAGGTAATTGATTCAGCTGTGTAAGAATTACAAGCAGTGAAAAGTGCTGAGTAGAGTCTGAGCGGGCCGCTCTTTCTCCTCCGCTCACAGAACGAGCAGCGAGCAGCCTGCGTCCTCTAGCCTCTACAGCGCTGCTTAACACCAGGGCTTCAACTTCAAAATTCGAATATAATTCTAAAATAAAAAAATATGAACAAAATAATTGAATAAAAAAATGTGAACAAATATTAGACAACCCTTGTAATTCGAAATGTATTTAATGACTGCAAATAAAATAGTTAGCTCCCAAAGGTTTCACCGGGACGTGCTAGGCAGGTAACAGCTAAGCTAGCTAGTTGTTTCATGGTAACTTCCGGGTTTTTCGCAATCGCTTTTTGTCACTTTAAAACAGTATTTTTGTCATGAAAACGTTAACAGCAAATTCTGAAATCATCCGTGCATGTGTGTTAAGGATGTATATGTGTACCGTATTGTCCGATTGACGTTTAATGGTGTTGATTGATAGATATGTAGTTGTTTATTGAGCGTGGCTAGCTCCGCTAGCTCCGTTGGCTTCTCTACACAGGCAAGTGTGTAGTGACAGGTGCTGAAAGCTTCTTGTACTTGCAGAGTAATGGCAGTATTTTACACACCTGAATTACAAACAGAGGTTGCATTGGGGCTTCGGTCATTATTGGTTTGAGAGTTCTGTTATCAAGAAAAATGATCGGAAGAATTGCTGCTGCTGCTTTGAGGAGCTCTATAACAAATTATAATTAAATATTAGAATATATTCTAAGGTTTTAAATTAATACATTCGGACGCGAAACTAGCGGTATTCTTTTACTTATATATTGTGTTAGCAGTGCGTTGCTTTAGTACCATTTCATCTGTGATTGTTGCACAGCTTACAAGTTGTGCTAATGCTAATGTTAGCATACGTATCAGATCGCAAATAAAACTAGGTGGCTCTGTGTTATGAGAGCGCAGGGGAAATGAGAAGCCATTGAGCGAGTTGGGGGGCGGTGCTAAACATTCAAACATTGCAGAAACGGGTATAGCGCCTTTAATTCCGGAGTTTTACCCCAAACACTTAATCAGGCCACAATCTCAGTTCTTTTGAAGAAGGGAAAGGACCCCCTTAACTGTTCATCTTACCGCCCCATAAGCCTTTTAAATGTAGATTTTAAACTGTTATCCAAGGTTCTGGCTACACACCTTGAATCTCATTTACCCACTATTGTTAATCCGGACCAAACAGGTTTTATTCGAAATAGACATTCTTTTTCTAATCTTAGGAGACTATTCAATATAATCTATGATACCTCACCAAGCAACTCACAAGAAGCACTCATTTCGTTAGATGCCGAAAAGGATTTTTATCGCGTGGAATGGCCTCATTTGTTTTATACAGTAAAGAAATTTGGTTTAGGAGACACCTTTTTATCTCGGATCAGACTACTTTACTCCAATCCACTAGCCTCGGTTAGAACTAACACTACTTATTCTGATTACTTCCGCCTTTATCGTTCAACGAGACAAGGATGCCCACTCAGCCCTCTTCTATTTGCATTAGCCATTGAGCCTTTAGCAATTGCATTATGTTCTAACCCCAAAATCACAGGCATATGGAGCTTTCGCGAAAGTTCACTGTGGTAGACCCGGCTGCTGCTTGCCCAGATCTACAGGCTGCTCTTCCTCGGCTCATCAGACCAGCAACGCCCACATCCAGCCAACCAATAACCACCAGGACAGCAAGTTAAAAGCCGGAGACTCCCCCTTTCCCGGCCTTCTGAAGTCTGCAAGGTGCATGTCGCTAACGCACCTGTTCGCAAATGCATGCGTTGTTCTGGAGGGGTCGCTTTCTGCTCACGTGTTGCTCGTGCGCGTGGCCCGGCTGTCCTCAGTCTGGCTGCTCGTGGTCTGCTCCTCTTCCGTGTCCCTGCACCTGCTGTGGTTCGCGTGTCTCCACTGCTCTCTTCTGCGGGCTCTTCTGCGGGCTGCTCCGCGGGGCCCCCTCCGCGGGTTCTGTGCTGCTCGTTCCTCGTGGTCTGCTGCCGCGCGCAGACGGTCTGGCGGTGCCGTGCGTTCCCTGCCTCCGACTGGCGGTGCCGCGTTGTCCCGTTGCTTTCCCCACGTCTCCTGGCATGTGAGTACAGTGAGTGTGCTGACCTGCGGACGGATTAATCCCTGAGTCTGGGCTGCAAGCGGACCGTGGTGAAGTTGGTTTCACGTTGGACGTTGGATATTCGCCTCCAGCACTAAGATCGTTCGAACTTAGGGACCGTCTATGAATTACTGTCTGTGTAAAAAATGTAGTTTAGGTGTAAATCAATAATATGATACAAATAAACAATTTTAATGAAAAGAGATAGAAAATACACCTAAAGATTACATTTAGTCTACCACATTTAATATTTTATTGTATTTCATGGTTTTTTCAAAGACTTTTGATGGAAAAGTATGGGTTTTTCCTCAATAGCTTTTAGAGCATTTGACCCAGTCACCCTAGAATACTTTACAAAATTAGTACTTCCTCTAGGCTATGGGGCTCAGGCAATGAAATTATGCTTAATAGATTTGGTGTATTTTTCAAGGATTTTTTTATATAAAGTATGGGGTTTTCCCTCAATAGCTTTTAGAGCATTTGACCCAGTCACCCCAGAATACTTTACACAATTAGTACTTCCTCTAGGCTATGGGGCTCAGGCCATGAAATTATGCTGAATAGATTTGGTGTATTTTTCAAGGATTTTTTATATAAAGTTTGGGTTTTTCCTCCATAGCTTTTAGGGCATTTGACCCAGTCACCCCAGAATACTTTACACAATTAGTACTTCCTCTAGGCCAGTGTCTCCCAAAGTGGGGTCCGCGGCCCCCTGGTGGGCCGCGAGGGTACTGCAGGGGGGCCGCGGGAGGTCATAAAAAAAATAAAACAATAATATAATTATTTAATGTTAAATTTATAATGTTGTGTTTGTAATATTAAAATATTTGTGTTCATTATTTGACTTGAATAATCCACTGTAATCATTTTTATATTACAATGTTTGTAGCAGAGGCTATTTCCCCAAAATAAAATAACCAGAAGAGCCTTAATGTTGTCTTCTTGGTTATTATGTTGGGGGGCCACGCAGACCCGTCAGATTTTTAAGGGGGCCTCGGTGTTACTGAGTTTGGGAATGGCTGCTCTAGGCTATGGGGCTCAGGCCATGAAATTATGCTTAATAGATTTGGTGTATTTTTCAAGGATTTTTTTATAGAAAGTATGGGTTTTTCCTCAATACCTTTTAGAGCATTTGACCCAGTCACCCAAGAATACTTTACAAAATGAGTACTACCTCTAGGCTATGGGGCTCAGGCCATGAAATTATGCTGAATAGATTTGGTGTATTTTTCACGGATTTTTTATATAAATATGCATTAAATATGCATTATTAAAAAAAAAAAAACATTTTTTTTTTTTTTTAAGGGGCGCCTTGTAACGGCTGCCCTGGTGCGTTTAGCGCATGTGCACAAACGCACCGAGTAAAATTCCTAGTTGTGAACCTGTTCATAACAATGGCAATACAAACCTATTCTGATTCTATTAAAGCAGAATAAACTTCATTTTCTTTTAAAATGTGCAGTTCTTATATTGTCCGCTAGGGGCGCTGTGTTTGAGTCAGTTCTATCGCTTTACCTGCTTTTTCTGTTGACTCTGGCTCCCTCTTCAGTGAAATGTCTTTGTCAAAAAAGAGAAAAGTGGACACAGAGTGTGGGATTTTTCAAGAAAAATGGACCTCTTCCTATATGTATACAGTGATCCTTGTTGAATGTTTTTACATTATTTTATTGATTGATATAATTGATAAATGTTGACATCTCTGTTGAAAAGAGGACCATTCACTCTAATGAATACTATGTAGCACTTTGAGAAACTTGTAAAGTGTAAGCTGTTGTTATTATTATTCATTTATTGGAAAAATGTTTTATTTTCCTGTTTACATTATATGTGGCCCGCGACCCGCAGTGGCAGCTGAATTTCGGCCCACGACCCAAAATGAGTTTGACACCCCTGGCCTAGAGGAAGTACTAATTTTGTAAAGTGTTTTGGGGTGACTGGGTCAAATGCCCTAAAAGGTATTGAGGAAAAACCCATACTTTATATAAAAAAATCCTTGAAAAATACACCAAATCTACTAAGCATAATTTCATGGCCTGAGCCCCATAGCCTAGAGGAAGTACTAATTGTGTAAAGTATTCTGGGGTGACTGGGTCAAATGCCCTAAAAGCTATTGAGGAAAAACCCAAACTTTATATAAAAAATCCTTGAAAAATACACCAAATCTATTCAGCATAATTTCATTGCCTGAGCCCCATAGCCTAGAGGAAGTACTAATTTTGTAAAGTATTCTGTGGCGACTGGGTCAAATGCTCTAAAAGCTATTGAGGGAAAACCCCATACTTTATATAAATAAATCCTTGAAAAATACACCAAATCTATTCAGCATAATTTCATTGCCTGAGCCCCATAGCCTAGAGGTAGTACTAATTTTTTAAAGTGTTTTGGGGTGACTGGGTCAAATGCCCTAAAAGCTATTGAGGAAAAACCCAAACTTTATATAAAAAATCCGTGAAAAATACACCAAATCTATTCAGCATAATTTCATTGCCTGAGCCCCATAGCCTAGAGGAAGTACTAATTTTGTAAAGTATTCTGTGGCAACTGGGTCAAATGCTCTAAAAGCTATTGAGGGAAAACCCCATACTTTATATAAATAAATCCTTGAAAAATACACCAAATCTATTCAGCATAATTTCATTGCCTGAGCCCCATAGCCTAGAGGTAGTACTAATTTTGGAAAGTGTTTTGGGGTGACTGGGTCAAATGCCCTAAAAGCTATTGAGGAAAAACCCAAACTTTATATAAAAAATCCTTGAAAAATACACCAAATCTATTAAGCATAATTTTATGGCCTGAGCCCCATAGCCTAGAGGTAGTACTAATTCTGTAAAGTATTCTGTGGTGACTGGGTCAAATGCTCTAAAAGCTATTTAGGAAAAAAACATACTTTATATAAAAAATCCTTGAAAAATACACCAAATCTATTAAGCATAATTTTATGGCCTGAGCCCCATAGCCTAGAGGTAGTACTAATTCTGTAAAGTATTCTGTGGTGACTGGGTCAAATGCTCTAAAAGCTATTTAGGAAAAAAACATACTTTATATAAAAAATCCTTGAAAAATACACCAAATCTATTCAGCATAATTTCATGGCCTGAGCCCTATAGCCTAGAGGAAGTACTAATTTTGTAAAGTGGTTTGGGGTGACTGGGTCAAATGCCTTAAAAGCTATTGAGGAAAAACCCATACTTTCAATCAAAAATCCTTGAAAAATACACCAAATCTATTAAGCATAATTTCATGGCCTGAGCCCCATAGCCTAGAGGTAGTACTAATTTTGTAAAGTGGTTTGGGGTGACTGGGTCACATAACCATAAACCTATTGAAAAAAATATTGTATTTTTTGGTGATTTTCCAGGATTATGATTTTTCTAAAGTTTCAAAACATGAAAATAGGAATAAAAACGTGTGGTAAATATTATTTACTTTGCTGGTTCACATGATTCCGAATATAGGCTTATTGAAAATATATAGGCTACATTCAACAGTAGGTATAAAATACTATAATATTAAATGTGGTAGAAAATACACCTAAAGATTACATTTAATCTATCTCCTTTCATTAAAATTGTTTATTTGTATCACATTATTGATTTACACCTACATTATTTTTTTTAAACCAACGCCTTTTTACAAAGACAGTAATTCATAGACGGTCCCTAAGTTCGAACGATCTTAGTGCTGGAGGCGAATATCCAACGTCCAACGTGAAACCAACTTCACCGCGGTTGCAAGCGGCTGGTTTTTGCCCTACGCACTTGACTGCAGGCGTCAGTTTCACACGTGTTTGAGCTAACTGAGGGGCAATGCATCTTAAATGGCATCAAATCTCTATTGTCTGAGGGATATAAGAGGAGCAGTGTGCATCAATTCAGATTCATGTTCTGCCACTTGCAGTAAAACCACGTTGGAAGACATGTGCAAAGACTACCCCATCGTGCTCCAGACGGCACACACCAGAGCTCTCGCCACGGCGCCATCTTTACGGCATTAATCTCATTACTCGCAGGTCACTATTGTTAAATGAATGTATTTAAATCCGTCTATCTGCGGGAGGAAAGAGGGGCCATGCATTAAATAGCTAGGTCACTAGTATTAAATTGGGTAACTAAACTGCAGTTGTTGCATCTTGAAAGTGCAGCCGAAAGAAAAAGGGCCAATGTGAATCTGCAATGGGTGTGAATTGGTGTTGGAGCTAATGAACGCGTGGAAAAGTGATCGTTCATGCGTCTCTGCCATAACCAAAGCAGAAGACGGCTCCGGGGGACATCTGTTATTCGCATGGGAATGTTCGGATTCGGGTTGATTTATTTCCTCAGGCTGTTCAACAACCATGGGCATGGTTCTCTGACCGCCGCTGCTGCCGGTGCCTGCTGCCGTTCCTACTGATGCCTGATCCCGCTGATGCCTGTTCCCACTGCCGCTCCTGCTGCTGCCTGTTCCTGCTGCCGCTCCTGCTGCTGTCTGTCCCTGCTGCCTGCTCCTGCTGCTCCTACTACTGCATGTGCCGCTGCTGCTGTTCCTGCCACTGCCGCTCCGCTGGCTCCTAGGCTGCACCTGTCTCTACGGCTCGGCTCTTCAGACACGTATGTAACCTGGCTCACGGAGACAAGCGGGGCACGCATGAATCGCATTGTGGTGCGGCTGCTCCTGCTAATGCTGCTTCTGCTGCTTCATACTGCTACCGCTACTGCTGCTACTGCTGCTACTGTTGCTGCTTCATACTGCATCTGCTGCCGTGCTGCTGCTGCTTCATGTACTTTGACATCTCTCTTCACTTCGCATCTCTTTTTCTGAAACACTAAACAGCTACAACTTATTCTACTGCTCTGGCTTTGATACTGGATTATTGCTGTTATTTTCTATGGATGCTGCAGCTGCTGCTGCTGCTGCTACTGCTGCTGCTGCTTCATACTGCTACTGCTGCTGCTGCTGCATACTGCTGCTACTACTGCTGCTGCTGCTTCACTTACCTTGCCATCTCTCTTCACTTGCATCTCTTTTACTGAAACACTGAGCAGCTACTACAACATTCTACTGCTGTGGCTTGATACAGGATATTACTGTTATTCTCTAAGGACGCTGCTGCTACTGTCGCGGCTTGATACAGGACTATTGCCGTTATTTTCTGAGGTTACTGCTGCTGCCGCTGCTGCTACTGCTGCTTATCCTGCTTCTAATGGATGCAGCCCGGCTGAGCATGCCGCACTGCGCTGGACTCGCACCTATGCTCCCAGGGTCGCTTCGGCGGTCATGCTTCATCTCTCTACTTAATCTTCTGATTCTATCAGATGCAGCTGGCCGAGTAGCTGCGCTGAGCCGTCAATCGGACTCCTAATCAAAGGCATCCATACCTGTATTCTTCACTCTTCTGATCGCAGGCTCCCCATCATGCTGTCCATCCTGCAGCGGCGCTGAACTCCGGCTCATCTCCCAAGTACATGTCCGCCCTCCTCGCAGCATCTTCCTGCTCGCCTTCTATGGCTTCTCTGCGTAGGCGTTTCACCATTGCTCACTCAACCTTCATGCGGTCCGGAACACGGCTTTCCCGACCATCCTACTATCCTGATTATCTACTCTCCAACCCAAGGTTTCAAGCGTAAGGGCGCCTGCAACATCAATGGCCCTCTCCGACATGTCTCTGCCCCTACAGGTCTCCGCTTCTACACGGACGCTGCCCCTTCCGTGGGTTTTTGGGGGATTCTTCCAGGACCATTGGTTGCCGAGCGTGGCCGCTACTTTCCACCGGAGCATCTCCTCTGCCCTACACGTGATATTCCCAGTGGTCGTGGCCTGCGCGCTGTGGAATCACGCGTGGCAGAGAAAGAGGATCTCTGTCACGTGTGATAATCTCGACGTAGTGGAAGCATTACACAAAGGTCGCTCTTTTCACCCAACATAATGTCCCCTGACCATTTCAACTTCCGTCTCAAACATTCAAAAATCAAGGAGCCTGCAATATAGTAACAGCTCGCTCGGACACATCTCTCTGCCCCTACAGGTCCATGATGCGTTACACTCGCCTCCGCTGCAAAAAGGAGATCTTAACGGACCTCTATTTCTCACTCCAGACATTCTTCCCATGACAGCAACCTGGTTCAGAGCTCGACTAAGATCCCTACTGCTCCTTCTGAAGTCTGCAATTTGTCTCCCCAGCTCTATACAGCCCACTCCTTCAGGATAGGCGCTGCCACAGGATAGGCGCTGCCACGCGCGCGACCTCGCTGGGGCTCCCCCACTCTTCTCTGCAACAGCTGGGGCGCTGGTCCTCTTCGGCTTCTCCACCTACATCAGGCCAGATGCGACCGCTATCATGGCAGCACAACGTCTACCGGCTTCCTCGTAAGCTCCCAGCAAAGCAAGTAAGCAATAAGATTCTGGTGGCGGCACGCACTTTCCTCAAACGCTCAAAGACTCCCCTGCTGCGTGCGCGCATGTTCTCAGCTCGCTCAAAGATTCCTCTGCTTCAGCGTCTGGCTGAATATGAGCGTGCGCTCATATTCTCAGCTCGCTCAAAGATTCCTCTGCTGCAGCGTCTGGCTGAACATGCGCGTGCGTGCATGTTCTCAGCTCGCTCAAAGATTCCTCTGCTTCAGCGTCTGGCTGAATATGAGCGTGCGCTCATATTCTCAGCTCGCTCAAAGATTCTTCTGCTGCAGCGTCTGGCTGAACATGCGCGTGCGCGCATGTTCTCAGCTCGCTCAAAGATTCCTCTGCTTCAGCGTCTGGCTGAACATGCGCGTGCGCTCATATTCTCAGCTCGCTCAAAGATTCTTCTGCTTCAGCGTCTGGCGAATATGAGTGTGCATCTCATATTCACAGCTCGCTCAAAGACTCCTCTGCTGCAGCGTCTCATGCTCTCAGGCCCGTGCAGTACGTCCTGCTATACCAATCGCAGGCCCGCTTTTTGGGGATTATGCACGCGAGCAAGCGCCGTGCTCAACAGCATCCCTCCCGGGCCTAGGGCGCCAAACATGCTTAAATCTAAGTCTAATGGCATTTTCCTCATGGGTCTCTCCAATGTGAAATGGAGCTTTCGCGAAAGTTCACTGTGGTAGACCCGGCTGCTGCTTGCCCAGATCTACAGGCTGCTCTTCCTCGGCTCATCAGACCAGCAACGCCCACATCCAGCCAACCAATAACCACCAGGACAGCAAGTTAAAAGCCGGAGACTCCCACTTCCCGGCCTTCTGAAGTCTGCAAGCCTCCGCCGCCCCACCTCCTCCTTTTCTCACCAAAGCGTGCTTACCTACTGCCTCTGCCGCCACCAGTGCCTAGGCCCCGGGGGGGATTATGCACGCGAGCAAGCGCCGTGCTCAACAGCATCCCTCCCGGGCCTAGGGCGCCAAACATGCTCAATCAATAGACTTAGATTTAAGCATGTTTAACGGCATTTTCCTCATGGGTCTCTCCAATGTGAAACGTAGATATGGTTTGGAGGCAAAGGTGTCCCTATATGCCGATGATTTACTCTTATACATATCAGACATAAATACGTCAATCCCCGCTGCTTTACGTCAACGCTCTGACTTTGGCCAGCTGTCAGGTTATAAACTTAATCTAAACAAAAGTGAGATTTTTCCTCTCAATTTAGCCTGTAATGTTTCTTCCCTGCGTCGCTTCCCCTTTAAAGTAACCTGTGACAGTTTTACGTATCTTGGAATTCAGGTCCCTTACCAACCGGAGAACTTGTTTAAAATTAAATTTTCCCCTTTAATGCTGAAGGTAAAAGATGATTTTGAACGATGGTCGTTGCTCAAACTGTCTTTGGTAGCACGCATTAACTGTGTAAAAATGAATATCCTGCCTCGCTTTCTGTATTTGTTCCAGTGTATCCCCCTATTTCTACCCAGCTCCTTTTTTAGTCAAATTGATACACTCATCTCAGAATTTCTTTGGGATAAGAAGATCTCGAGGTTGTCCAAAAATTATTTGCCTAATTTTAGGTATTATTACTGGGCCACAAACATTAGAACTCTTAAATATTGGCTTCAGTCTGGAACATCTTCTCCAGACTGGTTAATCATGGAGAGGAACTCTGCTAAACCATTTTCTCTTGCAGCTTTACTTTATTCACCTATCCAATGTCCGACCATAAAATATGCTAAGAACAAGATCGTTAAAATTTGGACACAATTCAAACGATATTTTGGCCTGCAACTTTACTCGCATAATGCTCCATTAGCAAATAATCACTTTTTTCCCCCTTCGCTTATCGATAGAGCATTTTTAGTTTGGTCCACACATGGTGTACAGTCATTTAAAGATCTTTTTATTGACAATGTTTTTGCTTCCTTCCAGCAGCTTTCGTCTAAATTCTCTATCCCAAAGCAACACTTTTTTAGATATTTGCAGATCCGCAGTTTTGTCCAAAGTAATTTCCCTACATTCCCAAACTTGCCCGAGGATTCTACTTTGGACTTTTTGCTTTTGCCTGCTGCTAATTTGAAAAGATCAATTTCTCTTATATATAATGGGATATCGTTAATACGTTCCGATACTCTTTACTCAATCAAAGCCCTTTGGGAGGGAGATTTGGGGGAGAGCATATCTGATGAAGACTGGTCTCAAATATTAAAGCGGGTTCATAAATCCTCTATATGTGCAAGACATTGTCTTATACAATGTAAACTCCTTCACAGAGTTTATTACACAAAATCTCGGCTATCCAAAATATACCCTAATGTCTCCCCAATGTGTGACAGATGCCAACATTCTCCAGGGAATCTTATTCACACGTTTTGGCTCTGTCCACAACTGGTTACTTATTGGACCGACATTTTTGGCATTATTTCCAAAGTGATTGGCAGGACAATAGACTCAAACCCCTTGAGTGCTTTGTTTGGAATATATAATGGGCCACTTTCCCTCTCCACCTTACATGGCAACTCTCTTGCTTTTATGACCCTTCTGGCCAGAAGGGTAATTTTGCTAAAATGGAAATCTCCGCAACCTCCTTCTGTTACCCACTGGCTTAGGGACGTTTTATATTTTCTTAAGCTGGAAAAAATACGCAATGACGATCCATGGCTTCTCTGACAGATTAATTCAGGCCTGGAATCCCTTGTTTAATTTGCTTAAGCAAATGAACTTTCCTTGTGTTCCGAATTAGCTTGTATTACTCTTTTTTTTCTACATTACTTGTTTTGTTTTATTAAAGTGGGGGCGCCGCACATCTTTACATCCCCCTTTTATACTTTGGACATGCTTTTAATTGGCTGGCTGGTTGGAGTGCTTTCTGTTTTGTTCTGTGTGTGTGATTTAAGGAGATTGTATCAGTGTTCATTTCTCCCTTGTACTGTATCTGACTTGTTTGGAAACTGTACAATTTCTGTAAAACTTCAAATAAACAAAGTTTGAAAAAAAAAAGAAATTGCAACGCTCTGTTCTGGCCCAGAATCGAGGGGCCTGGCTAAGATACAGACCACCTTATCATGGTGCAAAGTACAAGGCAAGTGAAAATCGGCTTCTTATGCTTTTGCGTTTCAGTCCTATATTGCGCAGCTTTAGTCCCAGTTCTACAGCCAGAGTCTTGGATCTACAGTCTACAGTGTGTCTGGTGCACACTGGGGACTTTTGCAAATGTATTCCAATGTGGTTTTACTGAGTCCTGAATATGCAGCCTGAGTCCTGAATATGCAGCCTGAGTCCTGGATCTACAGCCTCAGTCCTGGATCTACATTCTGAGTCCTGGATCTAAAGCCTCAGTCCTGGATCTACAGCCTGAGTCCTGGATCTACAGCCTGAGTCCTGGATCTACAGCCTGAGTCCTGGATCTACAGCCTGAGTCCTGGATCTACAGCCTGAGTCCTGGATCTACAGCCTGAGTCCTGGATCTACAGCCTGAGTCCTGGATCTACAGCCTGAGTCCTGGATCTACAGCCTGAGTCCTGGATCTACAGCCTGAGTCCTGGATCTACAGCCTGAGTCCTGGATCTACAGCCTGAGTCCTGGATCTACAGCCTGAGTCCTGGATCTACAGCCTGAGTCCTGGATCTACAGCCTGAGTCCTGGATCTACAGCCTGAGTCCTGGATCTACAGCCTGAGTCCTGGATCTACAGCCTGAGTCCTGGATCTACACAGCCTGAGTCCTGGATCTACAGCCTGAGTCCTGGATCTACAGCCTGAGTCCTGGATCTACAGCCTGAAGTCCTGGATCTACAGCCTGAGTCCTGGATCTACAGCCTGAGTCCTGGATCTACAGCCTGAGTCCTGGATCTACAGCCTGAGTCCTGGATCTACAGCCTGAGTCCTGGATCTACCAGCCTGAGTCCTGGATCTACAGCCTGAGTCCTGGATCTACAGCCTGAGTCCTGGATCTACAGCCTGAGTCCTGGATCTACAGCCTGAGTCCTGGATCTACAGCCTGAGTCCTGGATCTACAGCCTGAGTCCTGGATCTACAGCCTGAGTCCTGGATCTACAGCCTGAGTCCTGGATCTACAGCCTGAGTCCTGGATCTACAGCCTGAGTCCTGGATCTACAGCCTGAGTGAGTCCTGGATCTACAGCCTGAGTCCTGGAATCTACAGCCTGAGTCCTGAATATGCAGCCTGAGTCCTGGATCTACAGGCCTCAGTCCTGGATCTACATTCTGAGTCCTGGATCTACAGCCTCAGTCCTGGATCTACAGCCTGAGATCTACAGCCTGAAGTCCCTGGATCTACAGCCTGAGTCCTGGATCTACAGCCTGAGTCCTGGATCTACAGCCTGAGTCCTGGATCTACAGCCTGAGTCCTGGATCTACAGCCTGAGTCCTGGATCTACAGCCTGAGTCCTGGATCTACAGCCTGAGTCCTGGATCTACAGCCTGAGTCCTGGATCTACAGCCTGATCCTGGATCTACAGGCCTGAGTCCTGGATCTACAGCCTGAGTCCTGGATCTACAGCCTGAGTCCTGGATCTACAGCCTGAGTCCTGGATCTACAGCCTGAGTCCTGGATCTACAGCCTGGAGTCCTGGATCTACAGCCTGAGTTCTGGTTCTACAGCCTGAGTCCTGGATCTACAGCCTGAGTCCTGGATCTACAGCCTGAGTCCTGGATCTACAGCCTGAGTTCTGGATCAACAGCCTGAGTTCTGGATCAACAGCCTGAGTCCTGGATCTACAGCCTGAGTCCTGGATCTACAGCCTGAGTCCTGGTTCTACAGCCTGAGTCCTGGATCTACAGCCTGAGTCCTGGATCTACAGCCTGAGTCCTGGATCTACCAGCCTGAGTCCTGGCTCTACAGCCTGAGTCCTGGATCTACAGCCTGAGTCCTGGATCTACAGCCTGAGTCCTGGATCTACAAGCCTGAGTCCTGGATCTACAGCCTGAGTCCTGGATCTACAGCCTGAGTCCTGGATCTACAGCCTGAGTCCTGGATCTACAGCCTGAGTCCTGATCTACAGCCTGAGTCCTGGATCTACAGCCTGAGTCCTGGATCTACAGTCTGAGTCCTGGATCTACAGCCTGAGTCCAGGAGCTCTACAGCTGAGTCCTGGATCTACAGCCTGAGTCCTGGATCTACAGCCTGAGTCCTGGATCTACCAGCCTGAGTCCTGTGGATCTACAGCCTGAGTCCTGGATCTACAGCCTGAGTCCTGGATCTACAGTCCTGAGTCCTGGATCTACAGCCTGAGTCCTGGATCTACAGCCTGAGTCCTGGATCTTACAGCCTGAGTCCTGGATCTACAGCCTGCGTCCTGGATCTACAGCCTGAGTCCTGGAATCTACAGCTGAGTCCTGGATCTACAGCCTGAGTCCTGGATCTACAGCTGAGTCCTGGATCTACAGCCTAGAGTCCTGGATCTACAGCCTGAGTCCTGGATCTACAGCCTGAGTCCTGGATCTACAGCCTGAGTCCTGGATCTACAGCCTGAGTCCTGGATCTACAGCCTGAGTCCTGGATTTACAGCCTGAGTCCTGGATCTACAGCCTGAGTCCTGGATCTACAGCCTGAGTCCTGGAATCTACAAGCCTGAGTCTGGATCTACAGCCTGAAGTCCTGGTATCTACAGCTGAGTCCTGGATCTACAGCCTGAGTCCTGGATCTACAGCCTGAGTCCTGGATCTACAGCCTGAGTCCTGGAATCTACAGCCTGAGTCCTGGATCTACAGCCTGAGTCCTGGGATCTACAGCTGAGTCCTGGATCTACAGCCTGAGTCCTGGATCTACAGCCTGAGTCCTGGATCTACAGCCTGAGTCCTGGATCTACACCTGAGTCCTGGATCTACAGCCTGTGTCCTGGATCTACAGCTGAGTCCTGGATCTACAGCCTGAGTCCTGGATCTACAGTCTGAGTCCTGGATCTACAGCCTCAGTCCTGGATCTACAGCCTCAGTCCTGTCTACAGCTGGTCCTGGATCTACAGCCTCAGTCCTCGTTCTACAGTCTGAGTCCTGGATCTACAGCCTCAGTCCTCGTTCTACAGTCTGAGTCCTGGGTCTACAGCCTCAGTCCTCGTTCTACAGTCTGAGTCCTGGATCTACAGCCTCAGTCCTCGTTCTACAGTCTGAGTCCTGGATCTACAGCCTCAGTCCTCGTTCTACAGTCTGAGTCCTGGATCTACAGCCTCAGTCCTCGTTCTACAGTCTGAGTCCTGGGTCTACAGCCTCAGTCCTCGTTCTACAGTCTGAGTCCTGGGTCTACAGCCTCAGTCCTCGTTCTACAGTCTGAGTCCTGGATCTACAGCCTCAGTCCTCGTTCTACAGTCTGAGTCCTGGGTCTACAGCCTCAGTCCTCGTTCTACAGTCTGAGTCCTGGGTCTACAGCCTCAGTCCTCGTTCTACAGTCTGAGTCCTGGGTCTACAGCCTCAGTCCTCGTTCTACAGTCTGAGTCCTGGATCTACAGCCTCAGTCCTCGTTCTACAGTCTGAGTCCTGGATCTACAGCCTCAGTCCTCGTTCTACAGTCTGAGTCCTGGGTCTACAGCCTCAGTCCTCGTTCTACAGTCTGAGTCCTGGGTCTACAGCCTCAGTCCTCGTTCTACAGTCTGAGTCCTGGGTCTACAGCCTCAGTCCTCGTTCTACAGTCTGAGTCCTGGGTCTACAGCCTCAGTCCTCGTTCTACAGTCTGAGTCCTGGGTCTACAGCCTCAGTCCTCGTTCTACAGTCTGAGTCCTGGGTCTACAGCCTCAGTCCTCGTTCTACAGTCTGAGTCCTGGATCTACAGCCTCAGTCCTCGTTCTACAGTCTGAGTCCTGGATCTACAGCCTCAGTCCTCGTTCTACAGTCTGAGTCCTGGGTCTACAGCCTCAGTCCTCGTTCTACAGTTTATTTATTGTTGTAACTTTTTGTGTTTTTAACTATTTTATTGTTTTTAATTACCTTGTGTGATTCTTATGTTTTTAAATTACTTATGTGATTTTAATGCTTTTTAATTACATATGTGTTTTTAATTGTATTTTAATGGTGATGATTTGTGCATTGTGTGGTGTGGACTGTGAGGCGCTTTGTGTTGCCCTGTGCAGGAAAAGCGCCCTATAAATAAAGATTGATTGATTGATTGATTGATATAAAGCCGGTGGAAACAGGACTATACTGTAGATTGGCCAGAGAGCTGCTGGGAGCCATGGCTACCAAGGAATTTCCATAGACACTGGTTTGATGTGGGTAGGTTGCTGGGATAGAAAACTAGATACTAAAGCGTAATGGAAAAACAACCAGGTGGAGGAGGGCCAATTGGAGTAGAGCCAATTAGTACCTTCTGTCTGGTATAGAAGAACCTAATACTTAATTCTACTACAAAGACCAGATGGATCTTCATAATCTAGAATAGAGTAGTAGAGATAGAGTCGAGTAGAGCAGAGTAGAGTAGAGGCTTATGAACGAAGGATACATTCCAGCTTTGATTGAGCCATCTTAGTAGTTATTGTGTATTTCTCGAGTGCTCAGGTCAAATGTTATGTTTTCACCTGTCCCCTGTCCCCGCCCCCTTCTTTCCAGGATAATGATAGCTCTGTGGCGGACCAGCGAGCAAGTACGCGGGATTGGATTTTTAATTTAGGTTTACTCAGGTCACACCGCCGGCGAAGCTCCGACCGAATAATTAACAACTGCAGTAATAACAGGCTGAAGAAAAGAGGCTGATTGGAACGCTCCGCTCGTCAAGTTCATGTCAAGAACTGCTGCCGAAGAGGGCGGCTTTGGTCTTTGTCTGAGTTTGGGTCTGCACAGAAGTAGATGCACAAACAATTTCTGTAAGAAGAGTGTTTGTTTGCGGTGTATGCATCACACAGCTGAAAATGAACCAGTCATGTGACCACTAGACTCTTAACTTGTCCCTGTGCTGTCTGTATTGTATTGTGTTATTTTGTATTGTATTGTATGTTGTCGTTTCCTATGTATTTTCATGCCTATAGGGACTACGGATGAAAACTAGCTCGGTAGCTATAATCAGGCATATTTACATTTGATTTATTCTGATGTACTGGTTTAAAATAGTGCTTTTTTAGATTTTCAAAGACACTTTTTTATGCTTTTCAACTGTTTTATTGTTTTAATGCATACATGTTTGAATGGATTTTACATGATTTTATTGTAAAGCACTTTGGTCGCCTTGAGTGTTGTAAAGGGGTCTATAAAAAAAATTTATGGATTGATTTAATTATTCTTTCACTCAATACACGTTGGTGATAAACTGCCAGAGCCACAGCTGCCCTGGGAAAACTGACAAAAGTGAGGCAACCACCATGTGCCATCAGCCCTTCCCACCAACACCAACCATTTAGGCACACCCCAGGGTCTTTCTAGGCAATGTGGGTGAAGTGTCTTGCCTAAGGACACAACAGCAGTTTGACACTTTACAGCCGCAGTCGCCCCACTGTGGCACCCGGTGTTCCCAGAGGTCTCCCATCACAGAACTAACCAGGCCTTGATCCTAATGCAATATGGCTTTCACCTGCAGCTAGTGCCACATACTGTTTGTAGCGTGTACGAATGTGTGGTTAGGGTTAGCATGAAGTTACTGCATGTAATATATGGTGTATATATTATATATATATGCTGTATTATGTTATGTATTATGTTATATATTATACAATAATGTATTGTGTTATGTTGTATATTATGTTATATATTATGCTGTATGTTATGTTGTGTATTATATATGATATATATGGTATGTATGGTATATGTGATATATATGATATAATATATAATTGGGTTTGCTTGGATCGGTTTGCACACCTGGTGTGCAATCCATGAATCTCTTTATTCAAGGCTAGGTTTAAAACAGTCCTCCTTAAGTTTAGCATATGGTTAGGAAGGTAAGACTCAGGGAAGGCTAAACTCCTCAGACTGTCAGTCAAGCTGCATAGGGAGTCAGTTTGCTGGGAGAAGTATGGTAACTTGAGCACTATCCTCTCCCCCTTCCTACTTTATCTACTTTATCTGTTTAGCACTTTTAGGATTCTGACTGTAGTTTGTTCATTGCTATTCACCCGTTGTCCCATTGTCTGTTTCATGGTACGATGACGGGATCTCTGAGCCTGGCCTCCTCCATCTACACCTGCGGACTGCCCCGCCCGACCCGCCTGGGAGTGCTTCAGTCCTGCACCGGACCTGTCCACGTTCAGCGGCCACTGGTCCACGTTCTGTAGCTAGCTTAGGTCCTGGATCATCAGCCTGTCCGTCCGGAGGAGCGGATCCCTTTCTCAAATGGGTCTCCCTCCCTGTGGGTTTCCCTTGTGCTCCCCAAGGTTTCTCACTTTTTCCCACTGGGTTTTTTAAGAGTTTTTCCTTGTCGATGCAGGAGGGTCTTGTTGGACAGTTAGTGTCCAACAGAAAGGATTGGTGATGATCAGGACACTTTAGCATTCTACAACATGTATGGACATTTTCTTCTGTGTGTGCTTTATATTCTTCATGTGTTTTAACTGTTGATTCTCTGACCTGTGTTGGTGATTTCAATGGTTTTGTTAAGTCCTCTGAAATGACTTCTGTTGTGACCTAGGGCTATACAAGAATAAATTGTATTGTATTGTATTGTATTGTATGTATGTAGTATATGTGTGTGTACTGTATGTGTATGTGTGTTGGTAAATATATGTTTGCAAAATTAAAATGTATTTACTCTTTATTAAATATCTATGACCTCGTGGCTCTTTATTAAAAGCATGGTTCATATTTATATATTTATTCACAGTTTCTTTACTATTATCAGTAACAGGAATAGCCCCTTGAGATGAAGTTATGGTAAAGATAGAGCTGAAAACCATTTGATACGCGTAGCCAAAAAAGTAAAGTAAAACATAGATAGATAGATACTTTATTGATCCCTCGTAATGAATCTCAAGTGCCCAGTAGCAGCAAAAATAAAAGATAAAATGTATCATTCTAAAAAGCTAACAATAGTAATAATAAGCAAGAGCCCTTCAGGTCACATGGGGAAGGACTTGGTGTGGTGGTCAGAGGACTGAGGAGAGAGCAACGGCGGCGCAGGTATGTGAGGATATACATAACTCAAACCTGCATGAATTGCGCTTACAACAGCTTTGTGTAAATGACAAGGTAAAACACCAGCAGCAGAGACAAAACTGAGAATTTTCACATGTAATATTAAAACAAACACAACAGGAGCCTTTTCCCCGTGTGTCCCCGCTCCTCCGGCTCAGCTGCTGTGTGTTCCTGGCAGCAGACGCAGTTCCGTGTTCCTAACTGGACTTTGTTGTCACCATAAACACCCACACAGATCTGCTGCCACAAACAGAGCCATTGTACGGGATTAAAGTCTGCTCTGTGCCCAATGTTGGTAATAACTTTTCTGCTTAATTAGCTGAAAATATGAAAGTGCATTTCTTCACTTGAAATATATGTACTGCACACTTTCATTATTAACCGTGGCTATACTTGTAAGCTTGAATCAGTCTGCAGCACAACACTTCCCTGCTCAACAGTAGAGTAGACACCAGAGAAGTCAATTTGACGGCTTGTGTTATTGCGCTGCTTACATACTGTACATTTTTGGTCTTCATAATTGTTTCTGTCTCTGGGACCAACAGATTCGGAGATCCTTGTCAGACACTCATAGATGCATGCACTGAAAACTCCTGACTCATCTTTCACTCCAGGTACTTAAAAAAAATCCTAATTTTTGCTCCAAAATCTAATTCAAATCAGAGTGCATATACTTGATTAAGGCAACATTAAAGCTGGGGTACGGAACTTCCAGACAACAACATAGATAGATATTTTTTTATTATAGTGTCTTGAATACAAGGATGCCCGGCCCACATGGGTTTATGAGACACCATTTACACTAATACAGAGACACAGGCCAGGATCAGACACAAAGATAGAACCCTGTAATAAAAACCATGTCACTAGTCCCTGGATCTAAAACACTTCCCTTCTATCACTAAAAGAACATTCATTAATAATAATTTAAAACATAATAATAATGCATCTGTTTTATTTAGCGCTTTTCTGGACACTCAAAGACAATTCACATGTTATTACTCATTCACTCCATACACGGGGCGAAAACTACTACTGTAGCCACAGCTGCCCTGGGGCACACTGACAGAAGTGACGCAACCAGTATGTGCCATTAGTCCCTCTGACCACCACCAACCATTCACATGCACACACCAGGCTCTTTCTAGGCAAAGTGAGTTAAGTGTCTTGCATAAGAACACAACAACACCACTGTGGCACCTGGTATTCCCAGAGGTCTCCCATCACAGTACTAACCAGGACGTGCCCTGCTTAGCTTAATAGGTCTGTCAGGATCTGGCTTTTGCATGCAGGTGTGATCATGATACGTCAATGGAACAAGCAGATCTCATCTCTCTCTAGTCTCTAGTTTCTCTGGTGTCTCTTTCTGTTTTTTCTGTTTTCTCTGGTCTCGCTGTTATCTCTCCCTGGTCTCGTATCTCGCCCATGCCTCGGCCATTACATCAAAACCCGCACAGTCCCGCCTTTGTTGCTCCTTTACGTCATTCCTTGCAGGTGTATTTGGGAGCTGAAAGCCATTTTGGATCCCGGCGGGTTGCACGCCGACGGCTGTGAAGCGGCGCTCATCCCCAGAGTGATGAAAGCACTTTAGGAGTTTGTGTGGGTTCAAAGGCGGCTGCGGATCCCTGAAGCGCGTCACATTTTCTGCACGGCTGGAGCGGCTGCTGCTGTCGGACATGTGAAACTGCCCACAACGTCGGAACAGGGAGAGAAACCTCGCTAAACACATGAAGGTTTTCAGATTGTAGAACTGAAGAAAATATATATCGAAATGACGCTGACAAAGCAACTCCCCGGCTGTCAAAGCTGGAAAAGTACTGAAATGACGACCACGTTTTACAGCGAGGTTAGAAAATATTATGAGAACTTTCTTGAATAGACAAAAAATTTAAGCGAAAAGATGGCACTGTTTTGAAATTTAGTCTCTGCATCTCAAAGACAGTAGAAGGGTGAAGTAACAGCAGTGTTTCGGCACGATGCCATCCCGAGGGATCTATGCAAGTGTATTACATGGTTTTCAAGTATTATCTAAAGACTGTACCCAGTTGGACAGTATTAACCAAGAAACCATAAAGAAGTCGGAAGAAGATCATTGCTCTACAAGGCTCCATCTGAATAGGTTACCCAGATCCATGAGACCCTTAGCCTCCTTTGCATTATTTTACTTGGAATTATCTGGACACCACACAAATACTTTTTTCCCTATGATATTTTTTGAGGCAAGGAAAGATCCCTATGTAGAGATACATATATAGATACTTTATTGATCCCCGTCGGAGAAATTCAGGTGTCCAGTAGCACCAAGAATAAAAATAAAACTGATCTTTTTAAAAAGATACAATACAATACAATACAATTTATTCTTTGTATAGCCCTAGGTCACAACAGAAGTCATCTCAGAGACTTAACAAAACCATTGCCCAACTGCTTAATGTTACAACCAAAAATATAGTTTTTGCTTCATATGCGAAGCCCAAACCAGATAGATATGAAAGAGGACATTTACAGACACTAAACATAGTCACACAATACACACAAAATAAATCATACTTCCACCTAAGGAGACATGAAGGAGACAAGGTGGAGAGAGAGAGAAGACCTTAGCAGCAGACCTTCTTCTACAGATCAAGAGACCCCTAAATACACTGCAAAAAGTGATGAAATATAAGTCACAAATAGCAAAAATTTGGACACACTCTGACTGCCTTAAAAAAAATTGCCAATGAGACAAAACAAAATTATCTTGTTTTTAAAAGATACAAGAAATGTCTCCCTTGGAATGACAAAATAATAAAGCAACAGTTCTTTGAATAAAACTAAAAGGCTTCGTCTCATTGGCAAATCTTGTTTGAATCAGTGGGGGCGGGTTCTGGCTCAAAAGTGGCTAAAATGTCGTGCACTGACATGCTGCAGTACCACCCCGGGCCGATGGGGGTGGACCCGGAATAAGAATTAGCCAATGCTAACATATAGCATCTTCTTACTTGAAAGCTCAATATTTGGCCCATTAGTAAGAACGGCGGAGAGAGGCGTAACTACGTCCGTTAATATATACAGTCTATGGTTTAAATACGTACAATGTACTCAAAATAAGATAATAACCACTAATTTCAACCAATTATTACCTCATATTTGATCATTATTTGCTGTGTAGTCAATCCCAGCTCCATATACCGGCCGTTATGTCGCCATGAGATCACACTTGATTGGGGCAAATACACTTGACACTTGACAAATTCCATGATAATGACTAATTTCGTAGTACTTTTTGTTTTGTTTTCTTGCAGTGCCTCCGCCTAAGATGACCTACGTGAGCTACGCCAACCACAACATCTGAAAGCACCATCCGGACCAATGTCTATGGGATAGTAAAAAAAAAAAAACACTGAAATCGTCCGACAGTGGCTCCGATCACACGTTGAAGACGTCTTGATGTTTACAGACTGCACCGCGCAAATCAACGAAGGATCCAAACGCTGAGAAGACTTGAAACTAGGAACTACGGCGATTTTGATATTTAAACAAAAAAAAGACGTGTGTGTGTCATGAATTTACTCGTAGCTAACGTTGTGATCGTGAATCTTTCTTGTCTCATGTCGTCCGTTTCGTCGACCTGCATTTGAGACGAGCCCGCTGTGTTTGGCTGACTCTTCTCGTGGTCCGCTTTTTTCGGTTGTGAAATGGTTCCAAATGAAGCATGCCAGTTTTTTATACAAAAGATCTATTTATAATAAAGGAGGACTGTTTCACAAAATTGCCTTCTTTTATTGTCTGCGAGCAAAACTACCAGCGGCGAGAGTGCCAACCAACCCGGTATAGTGGATACACTGCCAAAAAAATCATAAAATATTAGGTAATTCTTGGGTTTCATACTGTATGACGTCAGGGCAGTGGTGTGAATAACAAATGTAGGACAGAACGTGACGTATCCTGGCGGTGCAGTCTGCCGGGTTTATACACGGAGATATAGTAGAAGAAGAAGCGCTGTCAAAATGCCAGCTGTTTGTGCGGTGTACGCTTGTAGCAACCGCACAAATAGAGAGAAAGACCAGAGTTTCTTCCGTGTTCCAACTGTGGTCTCATATAAAGGAGGACACTTTGAAAAAATCGCTCGAATGAGGCGGGCGAGGTGGATCAAGGCTTTCCCAGATAAGCGCCCCCTGCAGGCCACCCCAATGAAACACATACATTTCTTCTGTTTTTCTTTCCAAAAATGCTCAAATTGAAGACTCTTTTTGTAGTACTCCCTTAGAATTGAGTGTCCCCGATTAAGACTGTTCCAACAACCGTACACCGCACAGGAGGAGAGTTTTTCAATGGGAGCAAAACTGAGTTGTCCCACCTCTGCTCATTCGCCCCCTACAGGCCAGTTTAATGAAAAGAAGAATTGCTTGAATCCAGTGGATTTTATCAAAAATTGAGTACATTCTGTCTTAAAACTAAATTTACCGATGTGAAGAAGTCATTTGGTCTTATTTCATTTCACGGTAGACATTTCTTGTGTCTTTTCAAAACACGATAATTCTGCTTGTCCCATTGGCAAATCTTATTTTAAGGCAGTCAAAATATGCTCAAATTAAGATATATTTTGCCAAATTTTAGACATTTTTGACTTACTTTTCATCACTTTTTGCAGTGTATTTCTCTGACCCACGAAGGCATCTGATTGGTCAAGCCTTATATGGCTTCTATCTGGATTAACAGAGGCAATGTAAACACTAGGATCCTATGAAGCACTAAACCACAGATTTTCTAAGCCCAAAATGGTGCTGTAACCAGGGCGGACATGTTGCTAAGACAGTTGCTAAGGTGTAAGCTGGAGTTTCCCTGTGAAGGCATCTGATTGATCAAGTCAAGATATATTATAAATAAAATTTATTATTGTTATTATTATGATCTGAGTTCATAACTGTATTTTTAAGACCAAAGTGGAGAGTGGGACACAAATAGTTACTGAGCTAGAGGATTTTACTTTTCAGCGTAAAGCAATAGGAACCGGAGCAAAACTTCATCCATGAGCACTTCCCTACTGGGCTTCATCGAGCTAGCGGATTAGCATTGTCCATCTGTACACAGTCTATGTTTGAAGAGAGAGGAACGAGTAACATGGATGTTATTACACAATTATTTCTCCATGGTTCCGAGGATACTCTACAGCTTTAAAGGGCCAGTTCTAATCCATTTCTCTTGTCTTTTTAAACACATAATAAAGTCTTCAAGTCATCTCTCACGGTCGTTAAAGAAGAATGACTTTGTCCTGTTGAATACATGCACACAGCAGCAGTTTGCATTTGCCCTTTTAGCTGAGCTCCTCCGTGAAGCTGACAGGATGCAGGCCCATAGCATCATTACACTAGAAGAAACACAGGCATCAATAGGCGATCGATGGCGCGTATGGAGCTGGGGCGCGCCGGTCGATACGCGCTACCACGAGAACCGCTCAAGCGTGTGTGAAAGATTTCTGCAGCGTAGAGGAGAGTTGAGGGGGGGGGACCAGGGGAGCTAGCCACAAGGAGTATGACTGTGGACTTTCACCTGCATGCATAAACGTAAGGTAAGCTGCAAATGTACCTGTGAGTCCAGAGACTGCAAGATGTCTGCTCGATCAATAACGAAATATAAATACATTAAAATATACGAGTTTCATATTAAAAGAGTGCAGCGTAAGAGAACTAGGGCTAAAGCTTGTATTGAAATGAAGGTTGAAAGTCTAGTAGAAAATAGAAATAGTTATCAACTATCATCAGCTAAATTCAACATAGTTTAACCAGAGTCTCAGCAGGAGGCCAGTCCCTGTGCTCTTCAGAGTCCCAGCAGGAGGCCAGTCCCTGTGCTCTTCAGAGTCCCAGCAGGAGGCCAGTCCCTGTGCTCTTCAGAGTCCCAGCAGGAGGCCAGTCCCTGTGCTCCTCAGAGTCCCAGCAGGAGGCCAGTCCCTGTGCTCCTCAGAGTCCAAGCAGGAGGCCAGTTCCTGTGCTCCTCAGAGTCCCAGCAGGAGGCCAGTTCCTGTGCTCCTCAGAGTCCAAGCAGGAGGCCAGTCCCTGTGCTCCTCAGAGTCCAAGCAGGAGGCCAGTCCCTGTGCTCCTCAGAGTCCAAGCAGGAAGCCAGTCCCTGTGCTCCTCAAAGTTCGAGTTGGTTCATATAACAGTACTATCACAGTGATGTACTTTAGTACGAGGTCATGGAGAGACTTGGCAGGTGTCGAGGGTGACAGCGGTTGCCTCCAGAGATGAAGGTACTTAATGCACACTCAACTTTTAAAGTATACATATCTTGAAAATGTTCTCAAGCTGAATAAATTGTATTAATACTTGCATGCTAAAGCCAGATCTTGTCAGACCTTATTTTTAATAATTATAATTTCAAATGTGATGGAATAGTTACACCGCTTGCACTCGCACTTTGCTTTAGTTTCACTGCAATCCCCTAATTCAACCTGTGCTCTGTAATTCCAATGCAACAGTAACAAAAGCACTTCAATGTTTCATTGAAAAGATCAAGGCTGTGTCGTCAAAAAAGGGATGGATGGATTATTTTTGTGCTATTGTGTAATTTCATACTGACATTTCCCATCACATTCATTTCACTGAGACTCGAGGCCCACAGCAGTTGTTTGTAAACCACTCTGCCACTACTCACCACTGTTCCACACATCCTGTTACTGTAAGTGAAGTATCCCACACGTCAGCAGTGATATAAGTTTGACATTCTGCTCTGTTGTAATCCATCGCTCTGTGATAAGCCCCTCCTGCTGCGGCCTGTGTCTATAAACTCTACAAACTGTAAAAGACGGCCTCGATCTGCACGTTCAGCTTAATTGGCGTTTGACAGACACTGAGTTCATCATTACGCAGCAGTAGTGAGAGCAGCAGGGGCCTCATTACGCTCCTCCACTTTTCTCCACGGAGCGAACGTCATCACGGCCCGGGCTGATTCAGGCCATAGACTGTATATTGATGGGTTACAACCACGTGACCAAAAGGGGGCGTGGCAAGGGCCCGTAGGACAGGAAGCTATTACATCCTATTAGTTTGGACGGGCATTGCAAAAAAACCACACAGAGGAGCTTCACGCAGCTTTCTTTCACTGTTATTTTAAGTAAAAAGTTCAATAGACCCACGTCCATGATGACAGTTCTGATCAATAAGAAAGATAGATAGATAAACTTTATTGATCCCCGTGGAAGAAATTCAGGTGTCCAGTAGCAGAAAAAACACATCCATCCAAACAAACAAAACAAAGAAATTGATCATTCTAAAAAGCTAGAGCAACAGAACTTCAGGTCACAGCAGCAGAGGTGGAGTAGGCAAGGCAAGGCAAGTTTATTTGTATAGCACAATTCATACACAAGGCAATTCAAAGTGCTGAACAAAATAAGAAAGCATTAAAATCATAAATGATCACAGAACATTAAAAAGAAAGCTAAAAATATCAAATCCCTGTTTTTCCACCCAGAGTAGCCTCTGAGTGGAGCAGGACAGGTCAAAAGATGGAGCAGCCTCTTGGTTCGGACCATTTTCTCTGCTCTAGTCCAAAGTAATAGCATTTTTCAGAAAGTTAGCATTCCTTCGGTGGATTTTCACCTGATCCGCTTGGTTCGGACCATGAATCCTCTCTGCTCTGGTCTGGACCAGTGTAAAACCATGAACACTGAACTGCAGCAACATCTCAGGCAGAAAAAACCAAGAAAAATAACAATTGTAAAGCACAAACAACTGTTTCAGAGACTCTTGTTGCCGTTTCCAGCGTGTGTCTGCGTGTGTTATGGTACCACATACAGTCTATGGGTACCACCCGCTTGTGAAAGCCAGATCCTGTCAGACCTCTGAAGCTAAACAGGGCACGGCCTGATTATTACTATGATGGGAGACCTCTGTGAACACCAGCCACAGTGGGGTGGTTGCAGCTGTAAAGTGCCGAACTGTCGTCGTGTCCTTTGCCAAGACTCTTCTCCCACATTGCCTAGAATGAGTCTGATGTGTGTGAGAGGTTGTTGGTGGTCGGAGGGGCTGATGACACAGATTGGTTGCCTCGCTTCTGTCAGTGTGCCCCAGGGCAGCTGTGGCCACAGAAGTAATTTAATATCACTGTGTATGAAGTGAATGAATAATGACATGTGAAGCCTTTTTCAGTGTCCAGAAAAGTGCTTTATAAAACCGATGCATTATTATTACATACTATATGTGTAGGTGTGTGTATGTCTACGTGTATGTGTGTAGGTATATGTATGTGTGTGTGTGCATGTCTATGTGTATGTGTGTGTGTATGCATGCGTGTGTGTGTATGCATGCGTGTGTATCTATGTGTACGTGTGTGTGCAGAAGCAGCAGCATCACAGGATATTTTTTACCCCTACCTGGTCAGGCGGTGGGAGGCGGCCCGGCTCCTGTCCCTCTCTCTAATTGGCTGCTGCTGCGTTGATTCTCGGGGTCCCTCGGCATCACTGCGTCACATGCGTCAATCTAAGCAGCACCGACCTCTTCATGTGCAGTAAACACCATTCCCCATGAGAAAATTCATGAGGTATAATTCTAATCAACCCAACAGTAGTCCTTGATTTGAGAAACACATTTGCCTGTTACAACGAGGTGGTTAAGAATTCACAGCAGTAAAGAGAATTCCACCGATGAAAAAGTGCTGAAGAGCCTGGTTTCATACTTTTGATATATGGCCTGAGTTTCCAGTGAAAAATGTGTAATACTTGGGACCTGGACTGAAAATGCCATCTGTGAGAGGACTGCAGCGGTCACAGGATGTTGAGAGGAGATACTCAAGTCTTAAAGCCATTATACGAGCGCCGTAAAATCAGAGCCACGGGAACAGATTTACCACCGCGCCTCTAAAATATAACACTTACCACACCGGCTTCATCCCGAGACATGTTCAGGGACTACTGGTGAGTTTTCCAGGATGTGTAGGAACAAGCCAGGTCTTTAGATTGGAGGTTTGAGACAGACGGCCCTGACAGTTAAAGGGGACTGGTGTTGTGCTTATGCTCTGGGTTTGTGTTTCTGTGAAGATAAAGCCGGCCTCTTTCATCGGAGCCTGTGGATCGGTCTCCCACGTCCCGGGCTCGTGGGCTGCACTCGCTTCCCAATCTGGAAGCCTATTTGTACATACAAGACTGCATGTACAAACTCAGTCCTGGATCTAGAGCCTCGGTCCTGGACCTGCAACTTCAGTCCTGGATCCACAGCCCAAGTCCTGGGTCTACAGCCTCAGTCCTCGATCTACAGCCTCAGTCCTAGTTCTACAGCCTTAGTCCTGGATCTGCAACTTCAGTCCTGGATCTACTGTCTCAATCCTGGAACTACAACTTCAGTCCTGGATCAGCCTTGGTTCTGGATCTACAACATGTCCTTCCGTGGGAGTGGATCCCTCTTTTAACGTGGGCCTCCCCAAAGTTTCTCACAATTTTCCCACTGTCCCTTGCCTTGGCAGGACAGTGGTGTTCCAGAACATTTATGGCCATTATCAACATTTATAGACAGTAGTCGTCCCGCTTCCTATGGCCCAATGCCTCTGAGATGTTTTGCTATTATTGCATTTTCTGTGTTTTGAACTTTTTGACTCTTTGATCTCTGTATAACGTTCTCTGGGATGGCTGTGGTTGCGATTTACGGCTATACAAAATAAAAATCGAATAGAATTTAAAGTATATTTTGTCTGTGACCAGATTCGTCCTGTACGAGATCACCAGGACTCAGAACCATGTGATGCAGCTGTGCGTTAGCGGTCAGCACACCTCACACCTGCCCCGCCGCTGCCGCTGTAGAAGGCGTAATCAGTCACCACCAGCACTGACCGCTTCTGCATGCTCTGAAATTAATGATCCACTGTGGAGCGGTGCACACGCCACATTATTTACCGCTCACTCGGCTGAAGCCAACGCGGCCTTTCTCTTCATTAGGACAGAGGCGTGTTCGGATTTGTCCAGGAGGCCGCCATCAGAGAAGGACCCTCCAGACTCTCCCAACCCAGACACCACCGGGTCATTAAGACAAAAACTGTGAAATACAAAGAAAGGTCTGCACTTTTCCTCGAGACACAACAACTTTTCATACCTGATTCAGACAACACACGTTCATGTCTCTTTATGCAACAACATGTACGGCTGTTTAGGGCAAAAGTTTGTGAGTAATGACACATATCCAGGTCTGGTTCTGTTCACAGGGCCCGGAAGTGTCAAGTAATAACAACAAAAGATGTACAGCAATTATTGAACCGGATGTTTTCCATTTAAATACAAAAATAGAACTCAAAATGCCTGGTGTCATTAGATAATTTCAAGAAAGTGGACTGAGTAATGTTGGCTTTTGTAGGTTTTTTCAGAGCAATGGATTCATTTAGAATCGTTTTCATTTAATTTGAATGAATGAATGATAAGCATTGGACTAAGTGTAATGTTAACCAGTAAGTGTAATGCATTGTACCATATATATTTTGTTTTTGACCTTCTTGTGACCACAGAGCCCTATTCTGCTGCTTCCTATAGCGCAGGGGTCCCCAAACTAGTTAATAATGAAAAAAGTTCATAAGGAACTTTTTATAGCAAAAGTCCAACTTTATTATCAAATACACACATGAGTGTGTTCACAGTAAAGTATCAATTAAAGTATCTGGACTTTAAAAGGTTTTAACTCAAAAACTAAAATTACTATCATAGATTAGAATTTTTTTTAAAACATAGACACATTGAAGAGATAGTGTGGATAAAATCAAAAGGAAAGATTCACAAAAGAAAATAAAATGTCATCAGTCTGAAAAGGCGGCAGATGAAATCCCACAAGATTTAACACAACATCAGTATTTCACTTGATTTAAAAAGGAATCGTTAAAAAAAAAAAAAAAAGACCCTTGAAAAATGTGTAACGGACGTGATGGTTTCTGTACATTTTTCTCTAACAATTAAACTTGAGGAAAAAAAAATCTGGTCTGGTTTTACATTTAATTGGTTTATTATATGTAACTATTTTTACTTTGTTTCTACTCTGTGTAAAAAAAATGTTTGAATCAAATGTGGACATCTAAAATACTTCCGCAGCTCATTCCGTCGAATCATCACGTCCTTTACATAAAATAAACAATGGCGCTTTAGGAAACTTGTCTAAAGTATAAAACAGAGGTATTTGGATACATGAAAAGCATAATATATCTTCTGATTATTAAAATCACATTTTTGGCCTTTTGTCACACTTTTATATATGAAAATACTCTGGAATTGTTCAGGGGGCCGGAGCAAATGTAGAGGTGGGCCGTAGTTTGGGGACCACGTTTACAGAGCCTCCTCTGGTTCTGTCCACTATGATGCACTTTTCAAATTCCTCTAACTCTGTGATACAGTATGTGTTTTAATTTGTTAAGAAGGGGTTTGGACACACCTATATCAGCTTTTAATCTCCGGAGCTCAAAGCAACATTCCTGCTTCTCGTGTGTTTATGTGAACAGCAGAGACACAAGGAAGTGCAGGGATGTACACAGGATGTGGTTTTATGTGATGATGGCTGCTGACCGAGTTTCAGGACCCATTATTTTGACTTAAAAATGTTTGCTTATTGTCAAAAGACAATGGATTGTAAAAGAGTGATTTTAATAAAGTCTAATTAACAGTGTGACAAACACTTGTCATTAAATAACGTTGGTCTATCGTCTAATCCATCAGCCGTGGGTTAAGATTTACATTACAACATGCAAACCTACGGCTTGTATTCAAGTGTGTCCTATATGTGGACAAAATGTACTTTGCAAATGTAGCTCGAGCAGCTTACATACAGGTGCGCGTGATAGTCCAGCAAGTACTTGTAAACACATATAAACAAACACACGTACACACACACAAAACACATGTCGTGGGCGAGTGCTGCGAGGATTTGGCTATAAGCCCCACTACTGTATGAGAGTTTGTTTGGATTTTTTGTGTCTGTCCCTACTCAAATAAACCAAATGATAATAAATATTATGCACATACACACACACACACACACACATTTAAACACACACACAAGCACAACCACACACACAGACACAGGCGCTCCCACACACCCAGAGACAGACAGCCACACACAACACAAAAACCATATTTTCACAGTAATACTTAAAAACACACATACGCACAGACAGACTCTGACAGGCCTCTGACTATGTCCTCAGTAACACATCCACAATGAGGCCGGGAGCGAGGCCACGGTCACACAAACACCATGACTAACCACGAGACGCAAACACTCCATGTTTATTATTCCCATCGAGCCTCGGATTCACGTGGCCTCAGCCTTTTATTCACCGAGCGCCCAGGTTCCAGCTATTTGAAATGCTAAATATTCACAAGATCGAGAATGTCAGGAGGGAACGACGGCAGCCACATCGGGAGAAGGAGTCTGTTCTCCGGAAGAATAGAGTGTTACAATTTTATCCCGGATGTTTTTGAGGAGGCTGTAAACTTATGAACGCACTGAAGCATCTCAGAGAACTGTGAGGAACTGTACGCAACAACAGAAGTGTGAAATCAAAACTGCAAACACAAGAAAATGAATACAAAAAGCAAGTGACTGTTGTGTTGTGACCAGAGACTCTATATATGCTAACACAGACCGTATACAAGTAGACAATGCTAACATAGACTGTGTATAAAAATAGACAACGCTAACGTAGGGACAACAGTAGCTCAGTTTGTAGAGCATTGGCCTTTGAGCCAGAGGGTCGTGGGTTCGAGCCCGACTTTCACTATCGACACCCACTGTTTTGCTGTTGTTGTGTCTTTGTCAAGACACTTAACCTCTGGGAACACCAGCCACAGTGGGGCGGCTGCGGCTGTAAAGTGCCAAACTGCCGTTGTGTCCTTAGGCAAGACACTTCACCCCCATTGCCTAGAATAAGTCTAGTGTGTGTGTTGGTCAGAGGGGCTGATGGCACAGACTGGTTGCCTCGCTTCTGTCAGTGTGCCCCAGGGCAGCTGTGGCTACAGTAGTAGTTTATTACCACCGTGTATGGAGTGAAAGAATAATGACATGTAAAGTGTCTTTGAGTGTCCAGAAAAGCGCTATATAAAACTAGTACGTTATTATTATTATTATTATTATTATTAACATAGACCGTGTACAAATAGACAATGCTAACATAGACTGTATACAAATAGATAATGCTAACGTAGACTGTATATAAATAGACCATGCTAGGCAGAGCTTCTCCGGTTCTGCTTCTCCAGCAAAAATGTTGAAATCAACCAGTTTGAGGAGAGGACACCAGCGTGAGCTCGATGGTTTCACCAGAAACCAGAAGGTGTTTGTGGAGCTAGCGCTAAGGACGAAGCAGAATGATTCCCACGAACATCACAATGCAGAAAAAAATTTAAAAGCTTAAAAGTGACAACCGTGACATGAAAGATCACAGCAGCAGAAGTACAGGCAGAACCGAAAAGTCTGGAGGTGGTTTGACCAAATGGATTACATTTACGGACATCGGCTAACACCGGCTAACATGCTAAAACCAGCTAACATGCTAAAACCAGGAGATAAGCCTCAACTCTGCCTGGTGAGTGTCTGTCTTCAATCAAATGCAAACGTATCTGGTCTTATACTTAACATGTGTCTGTGGTTCTAAATCAGCTAAAGTGGTGCTGGTGTTTTGTGTCAAATCTATATCTTTTACTAAACGCAGTCAGAGTGAATCATGGTTCGATAAAGACAGTTGTGTTTCTGCTGAACACTGGGTTGAAACTCGATTTTTTTTCTTAGTTAGAGATTGAAAGCATTCATTTCGGAATCATAATTGATGTTCGCTGACGTGAGATTGTTCTGGTATCGACTCGCCGGGTTAGAACCAGGGCCAAACCATTCATAAAAAGTACCGGGGAGCGGTTGAAGCGAGCGGTAGAAGCGCCCGCAAACCGGAAAGAGTCGAGTCCAGCCCTTTAGTACTGTACGAGTCCATTTCTGTCATTATCATGTTGATGACATTTACAATACATCTGTCTGAGCAGAGCACACCTCTCTCTGCTCAGACAGATTGCATGTGTGTGCGCGTGTCTGCTCGTGTGCGTACAGTACGTGCGCGTGTGCGTGCGTGTGTAAGGGTTGGGGTGATGTTTATGTAGTGCACACTTGTATGATGTGGCTCTTTGCTGTAACACAGTAAAAAAAATGGCTCTTAGTCTCTGACTGGTTGGCCACCCCTGGTCTACAGCCTCAGTCCTGGATCTACAGCCTCAGTCCTGGGTCTACAGCCTCAGTCCTGATCTACAGCCTCAGTCCTGGGTCTACAGCCTCAGTCCTGATACCCGCAAGCGCCCCATCATACACGTGTGCACTCCATTAACTTCATCACCGAACCTCTACACACGCACGCACACGCGCACGTACTGTAACGCACACGACGCAGCCACGCGCACACACATGCCAATCTGTCTGAGCAGAGAGAGGTGTGCTCTTGCTCAGACACTGATCTGTATTGTAAATGTCATCAACATGATAATGACAGATCTGGCCTCGTAACAGTACTTTAAGGGCTGGACTCGACTCTTTCGGTTTGGCGGGCGTCTTCTCCCGGCTCGCCGTCAAAAAACGCTCCCCCGGTACTTTTTATGCACTGGTTTTGGCCCTGGTTCTACCCCGGCGGAGTCGATACCCGTAACCAATCTCCCGTCCCGCCGATCCATCATTTATGATTCCGAAAATGCATGCCTTCCCATCTCTAACTACGAAAATAACTCGTGTTTCAACCAGTGGATGTTCAGCAGATGAAACACATCTGTCTTTATCGAACCATGATTCCTCCTCTGACTGCGTTTAGTAAAAAAGTATATAGAATTGCGCACTACAAACACCCCAGCACACCACTTTTAGCTGATTTAGAAACCACAGACACCTGTTAAGTATCCACGGCAGATCCGTTTGCATTTGATTGAAGACCGGACACCTCACCAGGCAGATGTTGAGGCTTTCTCCTGGTTTCTTGCATGTTAGCTGGTTGTTAGCATGTTAGCCGGTGTTAGCCGATGTCCGTAAATGTTAGTCCCCTGTTGGTCAAACCACCTCCATGACTTTTCGGTTCTGCCTTGTACTTCTGACTGCTGTGATCTTTGTCATGTCACGGTTTGTCACTTTTTAAGCTTTTAAATTTTTTTCTGCCTTGTGCTGTTCGTGGGAACTCATTCTGCTTCGTCCTTAGCGCTAGCTCCACAAACAGCCTTCTGGTTTCTGGTGAAACCCTCGAGCTCCGCTGGTGTCTCTCCTCAACCTGGATGGATTTCTCAACATTTTTGCCTGGAGAAGCAGGACACTCTGCCTAGCATGGTCTATTTATATACTGGACACTCAAAGTTAGCATTGTCTTTACATGTCATTATTCTTTCACTCCATACACGGTGGTAATAAACTACTACTGTAGCCACAGCTGCCCTGGGGCACACTGACAGAAGCGAGGCAACCAGTCTGTGCCATCAGCCCCTCTGACCAACACACACACTAGACTTATTCTAGGCAATGGGGGTGAAGTGTCTTGCCTAAGGACACAACGGCAGTTTGGCACTTTACAGCCGCAGCCGCCCCACTGTGGCTGGTGTTCCCAGAGGTTAAGTGTCTTGACAAAGACACAACAACAGCAAAACAGTGGGTGTCGATAGTGAAAGTCGGGCTTCGAACCCACGACCCTCTGGCTCAAAGGCCAATGCTCTACAAACTGAGCTACTGTTGTCCCTACGTTAGCGTTGTCTATTTTTATACACAGTCTATGTTAGCATTGTCTACTTGTATACGGTCTGTGTTAGCATATATAGAGTCTCTGGTCACAACACAACAGTCACTTGCTTTTTGTATTCATTTTCTTGTGTTTGCAGTTTTGATTTCACACTTCTGTTGTTGCGTACAGTTCCTCACAGTTCTCTGAGATGCTTCAGTGCGTTCATAAGTTTACAGCCTCCTCAAAAACATCCGGAATAAACTTGTTTCACTCTATTCTTCCGGAGAACAGACTCCTTCTCCTGATGTGGCTGCCGTCGTTCCCTCCTGACATTCTCGATCGTGAATATTTAGCATTTCAAATAGCTGGAACCTGGGCGCTCGGTGAATAAAAGGCTGAGGCCACGTGAATCCGAGGCTCGATGGGAATAATAAACATGGAGTGTTTGCGTCTCGTGGTTAGTCATGGTGTTTGTGTGACCGTGGCCTCGCTCCTCATTGTGGATGTGTTACTGAGGACATAGTCAGAGGCCTGTCAGAGTCTGTCTGTGCGTATGTGTGTTTTTAAGTATTACTGTGAAAATATGGTTTTTGTGTTGTGTGTGGCTGTCTGTCTCTGGGTGTGTGGGAGCGCCTGTGTCTGTGTGTTTGTGCTTGTGTGTGTGTTTAAATGTGTTTTGTATTGTGTGTGTGTGTGTGCATAATATTTATTATCATTTGGTTTATTTGAGTAGGGACAGACACAAAAAATCCAAACAAACTCTCATACAGTAGTGGGGCTTATAGCCAAATCCTCGCAGCACTTGCCCACGACATGTGTCTTGTGTGTGTGTACGTGTGTTTGTTTATATGTGTTTACAAGTACTTGCTGGACTATTACGCGCACCTGTATGTAAGCTGCTCGAGCTACATTTGCAAAGTACATTTTGTCCACATATAGGACACACTTGAATACAAGCCGTAGGTTTCCATGTTGTAATGTAAATCTTAACCCACGGCTGATGGATTAGACGATAGACCAACGTTATTTAATGACAAGTGTTTGTCACACTGTTAATTAGACTTTATTAAAATCACTCTTTTACAATCCATTGTCTTTTGACAATAAGCAAACATTTTAAAGTCAAAATAATGGGTCCTGAAACTCGGTCAGCAGCCATCATCACATAAAACCACATCCTGTGTACATCCCTGCACTTCCTTGTGTCTCTGCTGTTCACATAAACACACGAGAAGCAGGAGAAGTTGCTTTGAGCTCCGGAGATTAAAAGCTGATAGAGGTGTGTCCAAACCCCTTCTTAACAAATTAAAACACATACTGTATCACAGAGTTAGAGGAATTTGAAAAGTGCATCATAGTGGACAGAACCAGAGGAGGCTCTGTAGCCGTGGTCCCCAAACTACGGCCCACCTCTACATTTGCTCCGGCCCCCTGAACAATTCCAGAGTATTTTCATATATAAAGGTGTGACAAAAGGCCAAAAATGTGATTTTAATAATCAGAAGATATATTATGCTTTTCATGTATCCAAATACCTCTGTTTTATACTTTAGACAAGTTTCCTAAAGCGCCATTGTTTATTTTATGTAACGGACGTGATGATTCGACGGAATGAGCTTTGCAGAAGTTTGTTACGTATTTTAGATGTCCACATTTGACTCAGAGATTCAAACGTTTTTTTTACACAGAGTAGAAACAAAGTAAAAATAGTTTCATATAATAAACCAATTAAATGTAAAACCAGACCAGATTTTTTTTTCCTCAAGTTTAATTGTTAGAGAAAAATGTACAGAAACCATCACGTCCGTTACACATTTTTCAAGGGTCTTTTTTTTTTTTAACGATTCCTTTTTAAATCAAGTGAAATACTGATGTTGTGTTAAATCTTGTGGGATTTCATCTGCCGCCTTTTCAGACTGATGACATTTTATTTTCTTTTGTGAATCTTTCCTTTTGATTTCATCCACACTATCTCTTCAATGTGTTAAAACCTTTTAAAGTCCAGATACTTTAATTGACACTTTACTGTGAACACACTCATGTGTGTATTTGATAATAAAGTTGGACTTTTGCTATAAAAAGTTTCTTATGAACTTTTTTCATTATTAACTACTAGTTTGGGGACCCCTGCTCTATGGGAAGCAGCAGAATAGGGCTCTGTGGTCACAAGGAGGTCAAAAACAAAATATATATGGTAAAATGCATTACACTTAGTCCAATGCTTATCATTCATTCATTCAAATTAAATGAAAACTATTCTAAATGAATCCATTGCTCTGGAAAAAACCTACAAAAGCCAACATTACTCAGTCCACTTTCTTGAAATTATCTAATGACACCAGGCATTTGGAGTTCTATTTTTGTATTTAATTGGAAAACATCCGGTTCAATAATTGCTGTACATCTTTTGTTGTTATTACTTGACACTTCCGGGCCCTGTGAACAGAACCAGACCTGGATATGTGTCATTACTCACAAACTTTTGCCCTAAACAGCCGTACATGCTGTTGCATATAGAGACATGAACGTGTGTTGTCTGAATCAGGTATGAAAAGTTGTTGTGTCTCGAGGAAAAGTGCAGACCTTTCTTTGTATTTCACAGTTTTTGTCTTAATGACCCGGTGGTGTCTGGGCTGGGAGAGTCTGGAGGGTCCTTCTCTGATGGCGGCCTCCTGGACACATCCGAACACGCCTCTGTCCTAATGAAGAGAAAGGCCGCGTTGGCTTCAGCCGAGTGAGCGGTAAATAATGTGGCGTGTGCACCGCTCCACAGTGGATCATTAATTTCAGAGCATGCAGAAGCGGTCAGTGCTGGTGGTGACTGATTACGCCTTCTACAGCGGCAGCGGCGGGGCAGGTGTGAGGTGTGCTGACCGCTAACGCACAGCTGCATCACATGGTTCTGAGTCCTGGTGATCTCTTAAAGGACGAATCTGGTCACAGACAAAATATACTTTAAATTCTATTCGATTTTTATTTTGTATAGCCCTAAATCGCAACCACAGCCATCCCAGAGAACGTTATACAGAGATCAAAGAGTCAAAAAGTTCAAAACACAGAAAATGCAATAATAGCAAAACATCTCGGAGGCATTGGGCCATAGGAAGCGGGACGACTACTGTCTATAAATGTTGATAATGGCCATAAATGTTCTGGAACACCACTGTCCTGCCAAGGCAAGGGACAGTGGGAAAATTGTGAGAAACTTTGGGGAGGCCCACGTTAAAAGAGGGATCCACTCCCACGGAAGGACATGTTGTAGATCCAGAACCAAGGCTGATCTAGGACTGAAGTTGTAGTTCCAGGATTGAGACAGTAGATCCAGGACTGAAGTTGCAGATCCAGGACTAAGGCTGTAGAACTAGGACTGAGGCTGTAGATCCAGGACTGAGGCTGTAGACCCAGGACTTGGGCTGTGGATCCAGGACTGAAGTTGCAGGTCCAGGACAGAGGCTCTAGATCCAGGACTGAGTTTGTACATGCAGTCTTGTATGTACAAATAGGCTTCCAGATTGGGAAGCGAGTGCAGCCCACGAGCCCGGGACGTGGGAGACCGATCCACAGGCTCCGATGAAAGAGGCCGGCTTTATCTTCACAGAAACCCAGAGCATAAGCACAACACCAGTCCCCTTTAACTGTCAGGGCCGTCTGTCTCAAACCTCCAATCTAAAGACCTGGCTTGTTCCTACACATCCTGGAAAACTCACCAGTAGTCCCTGAACATGTCTCGGGATGAAGCCGGTGTGGTAGGTGTTATATTTTAGAGGCGCGGTGGTAAATCTGTTCCCGTGGCTCTGATTTTACGGCGCTCGTATAATGGCTTTAAGACTTGAGTATCTCCTCTCAACATCCTGTGACCGCTGCAGTCCTCTCACAGATGGCATTTTCAGTCCAGGTCCCAAGTATTACACATTTTTCACTGGAAACTCAGGCCATATATCAAAAGTATGAAACCAGGCTCTTCAGCACTTTTTCATCGGTGGAATTCTCTTTACTGCTGTGAATTCTTAACCACCTCGTTGTAACAGGCAAATGTGTTTCTCAAATCAAGGACTACTGTTGGGTTGATTAGAATTATACCTCATGAATTTTCTCATGGGGAATGGTGTTTACTGCACATGAAGAGGTCGGTGCTGCTTAGATTGACGCATGTGACGCAGTGATGCCGAGGGACCCCGAGAATCAACGCAGCAGCAGCCAATTAGAGAGAGGGACAGGAGCCGGGCCGCCTCCCACCGCCTGACCAGGTAGGGGTAAAAATATCCTGTGATGCTGCTGCTTCTGCACACACACGTACACATAGATACACACGCATGCATACACACACACGCATGCATACACACACACATACACATAGACATGCACACACACACATACATATACCTACACACATACACGTAGACATACACACACCTACACATATAGTATGTAATAATAATGCATCGGTTTTATAAAGCACTTTTCTGGACACTGAAAAAGGCTTCACATGTCATTATTCATTCACTTCATACACAGTGATATTAAATTACTTCTGTGGCCACAGCTGCCCTGGGGCACACTGACAGAAGCGAGGCAACCAATCTGTGTCATCAGCCCCTCCGACCACCAACAACCTCTCACACACATCAGACTCATTCTAGGCAATGTGGGAGAAGAGTCTTGGCAAAGGACACGACGACAGTTCGGCACTTTACAGCTGCAACCACCCCACTGTGGCTGGTGTTCACAGAGGTCTCCCATCATAGTAATAATCAGGCCGTGCCCTGTTTAGCTTCAGAGGTCTGACAGGATCTGGCTTTCACAAGCGGGTGGTACCCATAGACTGTATGTGGTACCATAACACACGCAGACACACGCTGGAAACGGCAACAAGAGTCTCTGAAACAGTTGTTTGTGCTTTACAATTGTTATTTTTCTTGGTTTTTTCTGCCTGAGATGTTGCTGCAGTTCAGTGTTCATGGTTTTACACTGGTCCAGACCAGAGCAGAGAGGATTCATGGTCCGAACCAAGCGGATCAGGTGAAAATCCACCGAAGGAATGCTAACTTTCTGAAAAATGCTATTACTTTGGACTAGAGCAGAGAAAATGGTCCGAACCAAGAGGCTGCTCCATCTTTTGACCTGTCCTGCTCCACTCAGAGGCTACTCTGGGTGGAAAAACAGGGATTTGATATTTTTAGCTTTCTTTTTAATGTTCTGTGATCATTTATGATTTTAATGCTTTCTTATTTTGTTCAGCACTTTGAATTGCCTTGTGTATGAATTGTGCTATACAAATAAACTTGCCTTGCCTTGCCTACTCCACCTCTGCTGCTGTGACCTGAAGTTCTGTTGCTCTAGCTTTTTAGAATGATAAATTTCTTTGTTTTGTTTGTTTGGATGGATGTGTTTTTGCTGCTACTGGACACCTGAATTTCTTCCACGGGGATCAATAAAGTTTATCTATCTATCTTTCTTATTGATCAGAACTGTCATCATGGACGTGGGTCTATTGAACTTTTTACTTAAAATAACAGTGAAAGAAAGCTGCGTGAAGCTCCTCTGTGTGGTTTTTTTGCAATGCCCGTCCAAACTAATAGGATGTAATAGCTTCCTGTCCTACGGGCCCTTGCCACGCCCCCTTTTGGTCACGTGGTTGTAACCCATCAATATACAGTCTATGGCCTGAATCAGCCCGGGCCGTGATGACGTTCGCTCCGTGGAGAAAAGTGGAGGAGCGTAATGAGGCCCCTGCTGCTCTCACTACTGCTGCGTAATGATGAACTCAGTGTCTGTCAAACGCCAATTAAGCTGAACGTGCAGATCGAGGCCGTCTTTTACAGTTTGTAGAGTTTATAGACACAGGCCGCAGCAGGAGGGGCTTATCACAGAGCGATGGATTACAACAGAGCAGAATGTCAAACTTATATCACTGCTGACGTGTGGATACTTCACTTACAGTAACAGGATGTGTGGAACAGTGGTGAGTAGTGGCAGAGTGGTTTACAAACAACTGCTGTGGCCTCGAGTCTCAGTGAAATGAATGTGATGGGAAATGTCAGTATGAAATTACACAATAGCACAAAAATAATCCATCCATCCCTTTTTTGACGACACAGCCTTGATCTTTTCAATGAAACATTGAAGTGCTTTTGTTACTGTTGCATTGGAATTACAGAGCACAGGTTGAATTAGGGGGATTGCAGTGAAACTAAAGCAAAGTGCGAGTGCAAGCGGTGTAACTATTCCATCACATTTGAAATTATAATTATTAAAAATAAGGTCTGACAAGATCTGGCTTTAGCATGCAAGTATTAATACAATTTATTCAGCTTGAGAACATTTTCAAGATATGTATACTTTAAAAGTTGAGTGTGCATTAAGTACCTTCATCTCTGGAGGCAACCGCTGTCACCCTCGACACCTGCCAAGTCTCTCCATGACCTCGTACTAAAGTACATCACTGTGATAGTACTGTTATATGAACCAACTCGAACTTTGAGGAGCACAGGGACTGGCTTCCTGCTTGGACTCTGAGGAGCACAGGGACTGGCCTCCTGCTTGGACTCTGAGGAGCACAGGGACTGGCCTCCTGCTTGGACTCTGAGGAGCACAGGAACTGGCCTCCTGCTTGGACTCTGAGGAGCACAGGGACTGGCCTCCTGCTGGGACTCTGAGGAGCACAGGGACTGGCCTCCTGCTGGGACTCTGAAGAGCACAGGGACTGGCCTCCTGCTGGGACTCTGAAGAGCACAGGGACTGGCCTCCTGCTGAGACTCTGGTTAAACTATGTTGAATTTAGCTGATGATAGTTGATAACTATTTCTATTTTCTACTAGACTTTCAACCTTCATTTCAATACAAGCTTTAGCCCTAATTCTCTTACGCTGCACTCTTTTAATATGAAACTCGTATATTTTAATGTATTTATATTTCGTTATTGATCGAGCAGACATCTTGCAGTCTCTGGACTCACAGGTACATTTGCAGCTTACCTTACGTTTATGCATGCAGGTGAAAGTCCACAGTCATACTCCTTGTGGCTAGCTCCCCTGGTCCCGCCCCCTCCACTCTCCTCTACGCTGCAGAAATCTTTCACACACGCTTGAGCGGTTCTCGTGGTAGCGCGTATCGACCGGCGCGCCCCAGCTCCATACGCGCCATCGATCGCCTATTGATGCCTGTGTTTCTTCTAGTGTAATGATGCTATGGGCCTGCATCCTGTCAGCTTCACGGAGGAGCTCAGCTAAAAGGGCAAATGCAAACTGCTGCTGTGTGCATGTATTCAACAGGACAAAGTCATTCTTCTTTAACGACCGTGAGAGATGACTTGAAGACTTTATTATGTGTTTAAAAAGACAAGAGAAATGGATTAGAACTGGCCCTTTAAAGCTGTAGAGTATCCTCGGAACCATGGAGAAATAATTGTGTAATAACATCCATGTTACTCGTTCCTCTCTCTTCAAACATAGACTGTGTACAGATGGACAATGCTAATCCGCTAGCTCGATGAAGCCCAGTAGGGAAGTGCTCATGGATGAAGTTTTGCTCCGGTTCCTATTGCTTTACGCTGAAAAGTAAAATCCTCTAGCTCAGTAACTATTTGTGTCCCACTCTCCACTTTGGTCTTAAAAATACAGTTATGAACTCAGATCATAATAATAACAATAATAAATTTTATTTATAATATATCTTGACTTGATCAATCAGATGCCTTCACAGGGAAACTCCAGCTTACACCTTAGCAACTGTCTTAGCAACATGTCCGCCCTGGTTACAGCACCATTTTGGGCTTAGAAAATCTGTGGTTTAGTGCTTCATAGGATCCTAGTGTTTACATTGCCTCTGTTAATCCAGATAGAAGCCATATAAGGCTTGACCAATCAGATGCCTTCGTGGGTCAGAGAAATACACTGCAAAAAGTGATGAAAAGTAAGTCAAAAAATGTCTAAAATTTGGCAAAATATATCTTAATTTGAGCATATTTTGACTGCCTTAAAATAAGATTTGCCAATGGGACAAGCAGAATTATCGTGTTTTGAAAAGACACAAGAAATGTCTACCGTGAAATGAAATAAGACCAAATGACTTCTTCACATCGGTAAATTTAGTTTTAAGACAGAATGTACTCAATTTTTGATAAAATCCACTGGATTCAAGCAATTCTTCTTTTCATTAAACTGGCCTGTAGGGGCGAATGAGCAGAGGTGGGACAACTCAGTTTTGCTCCCATTGAAAAACTCTCCTCCTGTGCGGTGTACGGTTGTTGGAACAGTCTTAATCGGGGACACTCAATTCTAAGGGAGTACTACAAAAAGAGTCTTCAATTTGAGCATTTTTGGAAAGAAAAACAGAAGAAATGTATGTGTTTTCATTGGGGTGGCCTGCAGGGGGCGCTTATCTGGGAAAGCCTTGATCCACCTCGCCCGCCTCATTCGAGCGATTTTTTCAAAGTGTCCTCCTTTATATGAGACCACAGTTGGAACACGGAAGAAACTCTGGTCTTTCTCTCTATTTGTGCGGTTGCTACAAGCGTACACCGCACAAACAGCTGGCATTTTGACAGCGCTTCTTCTTCTACTATATCTCTGTGTATAAACCCGACAGACTGCACCGCCAGGATACGTCACGTTCTGTCCTACATTTGTTATTCACACCACTGCCCTGACGTCATACAGTATGAAACCCAAGAATTACCTAATATTTTATGATTTTTTTGGCAGTGTATCCACTATACCGGGTTGGTTGGCACTCTCGCCGCTGGTAGTTTTGCTCGCAGACAATAAAAGAAGGCAATTTTGTGAAACAGTCCTCCTTTATTATAAATAGATCTTTTGTATAAAAAACTGGCATGCTTCATTTGGAACCATTTCACAACCGAAAAAAGCGGACCACGAGAAGAGTCAGCCAAACACAGCGGGCTCGTCTCAAATGCAGGTCGACGAAACGGACGACATGAGACAAGAAAGATTCACGATCACAACGTTAGCTACGAGTAAATTCATGACACACACACGTCTTTTTTTTGTTTAAATATCGAAATCGCCGTAGTTCCTAGTTTCAAGTCTTCTCAGCGTTTGGATCCTTCGTTGATTTGCGCGGTGCAGTCTGTAAACATCAAGACGTCTTCAACGTGTGATCGGAGCCACTGTCGGACGATTTCAGTGTTTTTTTTTTTTTACTATCCCATAGACATTGGTCCGGATGGTGCTTTCAGATGTTGTGGTTGGCGTAGCTCACGTAGGTCATCTTAGGCGGAGGCACTGCAAGAAAACAAAACAAAAAGTACTACGAAATTAGTCATTATCATGGAATTTGTCAAGTGTCAAGTGTATTTGCCCCAATCAAGTGTGATCTCATGGCGACATAACGGCCGGTATATGGAGCTGGGATTGACTACACAGCAAATAATGATCAAATATGAGGTAATAATTGGTTGAAATTAGTGGTTATTATCTTATTTTGAGTACATTGTACGTATTTAAACCATAGACTGTATATATTAACGGACGTAGTTACGCCTCTCTCCGCCGTTCTTACTAATGGGCCAAATATTGAGCTTTCAAGTAAGAAGATGCTATATGTTAGCATTGGCTAATTCTTATTCTGGGTCCACCCCCATCGGCCCGGGGTGGTACTGCAGCATGTCAGTGCACGACATTTTAGCCACTTTTGAGCCAGAACCCGCCCCCACTGATTCAAACAAGATTTGCCAATGAGACGAAGCCTTTTAGTTTTATTCAAAGAACTGTTGCTTTATTATTTTGTCATTCCAAGGGAGACATTTCTTGTATCTTTTAAAAACAAGATAATTTTGTTTTGTCTCATTGGCAATTTTTTTTAAGGCAGTCAGAGTGTGTCCAAATTTTTGCTATTTGTGACTTATATTTCATCACTTTTTGCAGTGTATTTAGGGGTCTCTTGATCTGTAGAAGAAGGTCTGCTGCTAAGGTCTTCTCTCTCTCTCCACCTTGTCTCCTTCATGTCTCCTTAGGTGGAAGTATGATTTATTTTGTGTGTATTGTGTGACTATGTTTAGTGTCTGTAAATGTCCTCTTTCATATCTATCTGGTTTGGGCTTCGCATATGAAGCAAAAACTATATTTTTGGTTGTAACATTAAGCAGTTGGGCAGTTTTGCTCTTTGTTCCACTTGAGAATTGGTGTCAAAGCAGTCCTCAAAGCGCCGGAGTATTTGTGGGTTTTCATTTTAACCAAGCAGGAGCCAGCACCAGACCCCACCTATGTCCACAAGTGAGTCCAGTGGAGGCATGAGGACTTATTCTAGAGAGGAACAAAGAGAAAAACTGTCTGACCGCTTGATTTCTACATTGAAAATCTAGGCCCTTCTCTGAAACCAGTTTAAGATTGCCAACATGCTTTAGAGTGCAGTGAAATTCCAAATATTCCTGACAGACTTTCACCACATTCATGTTTTTTGAAAGTAAGAATATTGCTTTGTCTCGTGTCTGCAACTTTGATTGTATTTTGTCTGTAAAAGAAAGCATATTATTGACCATATGACGATGTTTCGTCCAATGAGGAAGCAGTAAGAGCGAGAATGTGCGGGTCCAACCGTTGCTAGCTTCGGGAAAAAGTCTCTCTTGCCGCTTTCATGCGACCTCGGAAACTGGGATATTTTCAAGAGAGAACCAAGTGCTCTTTGCCAAAATGTAATGCACTTCTTGGCATTACATTTCTTGGAAAAGATCGCTTCGTTCTTTCTTCATTTGAGAACAAACTTCCTCCTGAAGGTCTTCACATGTCACTCCTGCTGATCAGAAGCTGTGCACCTGTTCTCCTGACTTGTGAGAGCTATAATTGGGTTAAGATTCCAACTATTCAATTCAATTACATTTATTTGCGTATAGCCCTAAATCACAACAGCTGGCGACATCTCGGAAGACTTTACAAAGCTGTCGAATAAAAACAAACACATAGGAGCCGAGCCGTTGGTCCAAAGGGAGCGAGATGACCAATATGTATAAATGTTAGTCATCTTCTTAAAAAACCTGGATTATGACTGTCCATAGACCCTTCTGAATCGCCAAGGAACGACAAACAAAAAAAATTGTGGGAAAAGGTGAGAAATTATCCATATTGAGGAAGGGGTCGAATCCCGGGAATCAAAGACAAAGACTTTCTGCAAATTTACTGGAAACTTTCCTGAAAATGTTTTGTCCCTTTGCAACTCTAGTCACAACATTATTTAATGATGAGGTGTTTAACAGCTTAACCTCTTGCTTCATGCTGGTTTTCATACAACTGAATCTATTTTAACCATAAACATGTGTGCTGCTGCAAATATTAACGGACGTAGTGACGCTTGTCCCCGTCGTTGAAACTTATGTGTGATCAGTTTCCAAAATGGCCACGGTGAGAACTTCCCGCAGGAAAATGGTGAAAAAACATGTGTGCGCATGCGTTGGCCGGCACACACGCCATTCATTTAACGAGTGCATTGACAACGCCACAGCGGCTAAACTAGGCTGGTCCAAAAAAACCACTCCCCTCAGCATTGACACGTATCTGGAACGTTGAGCCAAGAGCCAACTTTTGGACCAAGCTGTTTTAGAGAAGAAAAAGGAGCCATAAGAATTCAATGGATAATTCTGTTTCCGGGTACACCACCACCGGCAAGGAGTCCGATTACAAGCATTTGTGGGGGCGGATCCCAGCTCAAAAGTGGCCAAAATGACGTGCGCTGACATGCTGCAATACCACCCCGGGCCGATGGGGGTGGACCCGGAATAAGAATTAGCCAATGCTAACATTTAGCATTAGCTGACCTCTCGAAAACATCTTTACAGGATGGACCAAAAGTTGGCTCTTGGCCCAAAGCTCCGTTCCACATGTGTGTCAATGCTGAGGGGGGTGAATTTTTTTGGACCAGTCTAGTTTACTCGCTGTGAATTTTTGAAGTCACTCGTTTAAATGAATGGCCGGGACCCGCCCCCATTGGTCCTATAGCTAGTATAACTCGATGGAGTCAAACTAATAAGTCCATAAACTCTGCTTCGACCACTCTAACACAACAAAAATACACTCAGTAGTCGCATCGTTATTAATATAGAAACTATAAAAATGTTGCATCTTATAGTCAGGAAATGTCGGTAACATAGTCCAAATCTTGTGTTTTTACGGTTAGGTAACCCCAGCTTGTCTGCATTATAGACGGTGAAATAAAATGAATACTCTTCTTTTCCTCTTTCCTCCACAATAGTTTAGACATGTCTTACAGTCCTGCGTTCTTTAGCGTAGACTTTTACTAAATGTGCCACTTTTGTTTCTGCTTCGGCGGTGTGTGTTTGGACTCGGCATGACACTAATGAGAGGTGTGAGGCTTCCAAACAGCTTACACTTCAAACAGCTTTGCAGCGTCAGCCCCAAACTTCAACTGTTTATTTGTCAGATTTGGATCTCACCTCAGAGCGCTCACAGCCTTAAATAAAGGCTTTTATCTGCTCCGAGAAAAGAGGGGACCGAGGCGATTAGAGATGCAGCACTGAGCAAACCTGGGAAACATCTGTAGTCTTTCAAGATTGGAAGTCACGGGGGACGAGGAGCACTTTGCATCCAGCTGTGCGTGTGTCTGTGTCCTGTTACAGCTGAGGAGGGGGCCTTGTTATTACCGTAGACTGTATATAGATGGACAATGCTAATCTGCTAGCTCAATGAAGCCTAATGAACAAGCTCCAACTCACACTAGCTCCAATTGACTTACATTGGAAATTATGCTACTCAAGCTCCTTATGGACTTGTTTTTTCATAATTGCATTTCTTGTCCTCAAACGGTTTGATTCTCTGATCTGCGTTGGCAAATTAAACGGTTGCATAACTACTGTTGTGTTTTAGGGCTATACAAGAATAAATGTATTTGAAATGAATTGGTTTAGCACTCTCTATGATCCCGTCGTTTACATTTTGTTGTAAATCCAGATATGGGCCTTAAAAAAATTTACCAATCAGGTGCCTTCATTCGAGGGGGAAACTCCAGCGTGCCTTAGCAACCGTCTTAGCAACACTGCCCCTGTTGCAGCACAAAGCTAAGGGCGCAGAGCTATGAGCGCAAAGCTAACCCACCTAGCTAACACACAAAGGTAACGCCTTGAAGGTAACGCCTCAAAGGTAACGCCTCGATGGTAACGCCTCGATGGTAACGCCTCGATGGTAACGCCTCGATGGTAACGCCTCGATGGTAACGCCTCGATGGTAACGCCTCGATGGTAACGCCTCGATGGTAACGCCTCGATGGTAACGCCTCGAAGGTAACGCCTCGAAGGTAACGCCTCGATGGTAACGCCTCGATGGTAACGCCTCGATGGTAACGCCTCGATGGTAACGCCTCGATGGTAACGCCTCGATGGTAACGCCTCGATGGTAACGCCACCAAGGTAACGCCTCGATGGTAACGCCTCGAAGGTAACGCCTCGAAGGTAACGCCTCGATGGTAACGCCTCGATGGTAACGCCTCGATGGTAACGCCTCGATGGTAACGCCTCGAAGGTAACGCCTCGAAGGTAACGCCTCGAAGGTAACGCCTCGAAGGTAGCGCCTCAAAGGTAACGCCGCGAAGGTAACGCCTCGAAGGTAACACCGCGAAGGTAACGCCGCGAAGGTAACGCCGCGAAGGTAACGCCTTGAAGGTACTGGGCCAAAGCTAATGGCTCAAAGATACTGGCCCAAAGCTAATGGCTCAAAGCTACCGGCCCGAAGCTAATGGCTCAAAGATACCGGCCCAAAGCTAATGGCTCAAAGCTACTGGCCCGAAGCTAATGGCTCAAAGCTACTGGCCCAAAGCTAATGGCCCAAAGCCAACACCGCGAGAGAAACAACATCGAAATTGGCTCCAGCTAGCTTATGATACATCAGCTTCTTCCACATTAAGACTATGGACACTAAGGTGACGTCACACTCGGTCAGTCCCGTCCTAAGATAAAGTCTATGGTCCTGTCACTCACCGCTGGCCTCCACCGCCTCGCACTCTTTCAGCTCGGTCTTCACCTCTCCGTTGGGGCGCTCCGCAGCCAGCTGGGACAGTTTGCTGGTCATGGTGGCGACGGTGACGATGGCCTTGAAGCTGCGTTTGCGTTTGGGGACGTTCTGCTCCGGGTGGAAGATGATGATGTAGACTTTGTGGATGTAGAGCATTCCCAGTGACACAGAGGCGCTCAGGCTGAGAGACACGGTCAGGGTGGCGGTCTGGATGTACATCTGAGGAGAGACGAGACGGTCAGGATTAGCGACTGTTTGTCTGACTGGGGAAGGGTTGACACACACATAACAATAACGAAGAGCTCTGGACGAAGGGAGACCGAGCCTTCTCTGTCCACGCTCCTCGGCTTTGGAACGACCTGCCCGAGCAGATAAGGCACGCTCCATCAGTAACCTCTTTTAAATCACTTCTTTGTTTTTAAAGTCAACATGTATTTCACTTTTCCACATTTAATTGTCTTTGTCTTGTCTTTCTTGTTTTCAGGTCGCTTTAATTTCCTGTTTTTCTTTTTGATGTTATATTTTTATGACTATTGTGTTTTTATTGCTTAATGGGCGGGACAGGACCTTTCTGAGTGGAGTTTGCATCTTTTTTCTGTATCCCCGTAGGTTTCCTCTTGGTGCTCCGGTTCCCCATACCACTAAAAACGTGTGGTGTGAGAGACAAATGTCCAAAAAAAAAAAGATAATTGTAAAGCGCTTTGTGACTCTGGTCTGTGAAACGCGCTATACAATAAAGATTACCTACTTACTTACTTAATGCAATGACTGTGCAGCGCTTTGTAAACACTGTTTATGAAAAGTGCAATACAAAAAAATATGTATTATTATTTATTATACATAAGGCAACTCAAGGTGTCTAACAAAACAAGAAAATAGATTCAAACAAAAGTGAAGATACAATGTTAACTAGTTTGAACTGTTTCTAATCTGGATTCAAATATTCAAACATAGTAAGAGTAGAACCTTGTCACACATTTTCAGGAAGACTGTTTCGGGTTTTACCCACATTAATCTGAAACGCTGCCTCCCTATGTTTAGTCTTGACTCTGGGCAGCAGCAGGAGGCCAGTCCCTGTGCTCTTCAATGTCCCAGCAGGAGGCCAGTCCCTTTGCTCCTCAGAGTCCCAGCAAGAGGCCAGTCCCTTTGCTCCTCAGAGTCCCAGCAAGAGGCCAGTCCCTTTGCTCCTCAGAGTCCCAGCAAGAGGCCGGCCCCTGTGCTCCTCAGTCCTGTGCTCCTCAGAGTCCCAGCAGGAGGCCGGTCCCTGTGCTCCTCAGAGTCCCAGCAGGAGGCCAGTCCCTGTGCAACTCAGAGCGCGAGTTGGTTCATATGGCACTAACATGTCGATTGGAGAGACTGCTTTAAGAGCTGATTTAAAGTCTATTCTCTGAAAGCGACTCACAGGGCTCTTTCTCACACAAAAGAGTTACGTGTTTTCTGAAGCAGCATCTTGTGGTCTCATTTGTTCACAACATTTTACTCTTTCCAGACTCCTTCAACTGGGACAAACAAAATGCATTATTTATGACACACAAAAAAGGAGACAGGTACCACAGCTTCCATTCTTAGCGTTTGGAGAACTTTACAAGACAGTAACTTTTTGTGAATGATTCAAATTCAGACCTCAGCGTAAATCCAGACTAAGTCCAAGAATCCCACGATGCAAAGAGTAAAAATGATTGCCAAAACTAGTGAAGTTTCCCCAAAATGGTTAGACCATGTTTGGGTTTGATGGTGTGATGATATTTTTGCAAAGCAGATGCGGCTTTTTCTGCACATACTGCGGTTAACCAGGCGGCACCACGTGGCCCACAGCATCTGTCACCGCACACCTGTACTCCCAGCATGCATCGCTGCCTGCTCAGCCCGTCGCCATGACAACCGCAGCCACGTCAAAAGACCGGGACCCCGACTAATAGCCGGCGTGCTGAGCGGCGGCGGGGACGCTCTGTGGGGCTCGCGCCGACAGGAAGAGGAAGTGTGGAGGAAACAGTGTGAGGACCAGGAGCCTGGAAAAGCCGAGAAATAGCAACGCAATGTTACAGGGTTGTAATGTTCAAAAGGTGATTGCTTTCAAGAGATTTTAGCAGTCTCTGTATAAAATATGGTGAAATAAAATCGTTGTATGACCAAACAGCAACAATCTGTAGCATTGAGTGAAAGAAGGAGATACATGTTAATTATAGCTGAGATAACTAACAAAACACCACGACATTGACCATAATAATCAATGGATATGTTTTTATTCGTTGTTCAAAGTTGTGTCTCTGCACGGCTAACAAGATCAACTACGGAAAAAACTAAAGGCTCAAGTTTGTAAAATCTGTCCACTGCAATTAGAAAATATATACTGGACTGGGACAATGCAAGAGTAGTAGGAACGGAAGAACATGAACACAATAGATCGGATCGAGAGGCGATTCAAATGAGGAGGCGGGATCTCAGGGACCATCAACAGAGACGAGGGGGCCTTCACCCCTTGGGACTCACTTGACCAGAGATAACAGCGTGCCAGGGGGTGTGGTCAGTCTGACTCGCAGAATTATGAAACTACTCGAACTCTCAGAGCCGTTAACTGCTCCCATTCAAACCAATGGAATTCGGAGTATTTTACAAACTATTTACCTTTACTGACTTTAAATAAGTGCTAAAACTAGTGAATATAACTTGAAATAAATGCTGACTTCTGACAGTAAACAGTGTGTTGCTATGGCAACTAGTACTGGCTCTGCTCTAAGAGTTATTGGTAGAACTCCTCACATTACTAAAATAAAAACAAAAAATTCAAGAAAAAATAATGACATAGAAAGAAACCTAACAGAAGAAGTAATGAAGTCCAAACATGTGTCGAGTAATTAGACTTTCAAAACTGAAACCCGTCAAATTGACTGCTCCGGGAGTTCTAGGGTAAAGAACATTTATGGACATTTATTGAGACCGTGTAGACTGTGGTCATCTCGCCCCCCTATGGTCTATGTGTTTGTTCTCTGATTTGTTGTTGGAGAATTGACAACTTTGTAAAGTCCTTTAAGAAGACTACTGTTGTGATTTAGGGCTGCACACAAATTCAATTGAGATATTTCCCTGTCAAAGCATAAACTATGAAAAAAATCCTTAAATATGTTTTTGAACACCCCATTTTTTGTCAGTAAAAACGCCATCAAGTGTCTCTGTGTGTTTTGATGTTTTACTTCTGTTTACGAGTGCAGGTATGACAGATTGACTGCTGGTCTGGGGACTATTGAATGGTTTTTGAGTCACAACGATCCAGGCTCTAATAGTTTACGATCCCACGGTTCTCATGGGACCCCAGAGTCAATACCGTGTCAATCCACAATCCATCTTGATCCAGCTTCCAAACAGTCATAGAGAATCGTATAAAGACACTCTCGCTCCTGCTGAAGACATTTAACCTCTCAAAATTCCATTATACCTGAAATTATTATGACATCAACTCGGTAAGCTAATCCAAAAAGAAATTCCAAATGACCCTCGCCTTCCTCTGTTGGGAGACAAAGAAAATGTAGACCAAAAATCCATTAAATTGGAATCAAAAGAGGCATACTTTGCTCGCTATGGCCGCAGGAATGAAGATAATATCATGTTGGAAAGATAGCACTCGTCCAACGCGGCAACACCGGTGGAATGAGTTTCTATCCTACTGCACCTCGGGATAAAAATATGGTTAAAGGTAAATCAGATATTTGAAAGAAAAGTTGTGGTGGGATTTTTGTGACGTTCAGTTGCCTTGTGTGTGAACTGTGCTGAACAACTAAACTTGCCTCGTTAAAAGACTTATGGGGAGTGCGGATGATTGGGATGTATTAAGAATGACAATAATCTATTAAATCTATGTATATAACAGAATAGGGCGATAGTAGCTCAGTTGGTAGAGCATTGGCCTTTGGGCCTGAAGGTCGTGGGTTCGAGCCCACCGTAAGACCTACTTCACGACTCCCACTGATGACTGCTGTCGTTGTGTCCTTGGGCATGACACTTAACCCCACTTTGCCCAAAGCCCCCACTGAAAGATCTCAGCTCCTGTGGACTCAGCACCTGCAGGAGGATCAGCGAGGGGCTGGTGCTTTGTGTACTGGGTGCAGCTCTGACTGCCACCCCCCCGACCCAGAAATGGATTAAGGGGAAGAAAATGGATGGATGGATGGATAATAGAATGTATGAATTTCAGCGTTTACAGTATATTGCTGGATTTTTATTGTTTGGTCTGTATTTGGTGTGTAACTGGTGTGTACTTTGATAAAATAAGGACTATTTTTGTTTTGTTTGTTAACCCTGATCTGTCGAGCATGTGTATTTCACTCGGGAATTTAGGCACGGACTAAAACAAATACAAAATCAGCTGAAACTTTGGCATTATGAATGTTGTTGTTGTGATGCAAATTTTGAAAAACACAAAATCAGGACCCATGCCTGTTTGAATGTGTGCGACAAATAAGAATCTTCCTTCGGTGACAAATCTCGCTCCTATAAGCACTATTCACCGATGCAATCCACCTACCGGGGTTTGGACGGAAAAGCTACAAACCCTGTCTGTTAGGTGTGATACTTATTTTTGGATCCTTTCGAAAATGAGATGCTTTGCCTCAAGGAACTTTCCCAAAAAAAAGTCAAATCCAATCTGAAATTTCATTAAAACAAATGTGCAGTGCTTATTTTTTGTTTGTGAAATTTGCAACAAAAAAAAACAGCCAATCTCAGCGAGATTTCACCAAACGAACACGCAACCCAGAGAGCCTCATTCTCCTCTCTGATTGGATAAACCTCTCGTAAATTGTAAACATAATAATAATAATAAGTTGTTTTTCCGAAAAGGTTAAATAGGATGGGTATATTTGACCTGTTATGCGAGGACATGTATAAAAAATGCATTTAAAATCAAAATTATGACATAAATGATTAAAAAAAATGTATATCCAAAAGTCTGTTTCCTCTTTTCTCTCCTCTTGCATATTTTAAACTCTGTATTTCATTCAAGCTCTGATGACGCTGCCGTTTAGTTGCGTTCTCCTTTTTGAGGCGTCTCTCGTCACGTAAGCCTGCGATTGGGATTCGGGACGCGGCGCCTGTCCCTGGGATAATTGGGAGTGTCAGCAGGTGTTGCAGGTCACACATCCATCAGAAGAGGGCGCTGTCCCATGGGGCGTTAACAATGGCAGCTGTGACCGGAGGATGGAGCGCTGCCAGACACCAGGCTTCAGCAGACCACAGTCCACCAGCTCTGAGAGAATTTGCACACTAATATTAGAGAGGATGTGAAATAGCCGCCAATAAGAGTAGGTTTAAAGCTGGGGTACTTAACTTTCAAACTGCAAAAACGGTTTGGTTCTATAGTTTTCACATTCATGTATTTTTGGGCCCTGTCACGTCTGTATATCAACATATTCAGACAGAGGCCATACCTGCATGTAAAAGCCAGATCCTGTCAGAAGTCTGAAACTAAGCAGGGCAGGGTATGGTTAGTACTGTGATGGGAGACCTCTGGAACACCTGGCGCTACATTGGGGCGGCTGTGGCTGTAATGTGCCAAACTCCTACTGTGTTTTTAGGCAAGACGCTTCTCCCACATTGCCTAGAATGAGTGTGGTGTGTGTGTGAATGGTTTGTGGTGTTCTGAGGAGCCGTTGGCACATACAGGTTGCCTCTCTTCTGTCAGTGTGCCCCTGGGCAGCTGTGGCTATAATAGCAGTTTATCACCACCGTGTATGGAGTGAAAGAATGATGACATGTCCAAACAAGCGTGATATAAAACTGATACATTACTGTTATTGTTAAAAAGTCTTAAAGAGAGAACCACCCACACTAGTTATTCAAATAGTGACTCCCAAGATGAAAAGGGTGTATGTTGGTTTAAGCTAGTGCAGTCATAGCAACGGTGCAGCCAAACCCCGGTGATCCAAGATGGCGCCCGATTCAAATGAATGTCTTGTGCTCAGTAGCTCATGGGACTTCACAGGGGCCGGGAGCTGGAAGAACTCGCCTGTATTTGGGCATCGTCTGGTCCTCCCGGTTCTGCGCAGTGGACGAGCTCCCATGATGCGTTGCGCCAAATACGCGTGTGTGGCTGTCATGCACGTGCACAGAGGGGCTCGGCTGCGCTTTGACCAATCAGAGCTGCTCCTCAGAGCAGCAGCAGAGCGGAGTCAGAGCGGGAAGGAAAGGAGCAGAGTTTGTGGCAGTAAAGTGTGGATTTAAAGAAAGCCGAAGGATTTAAGAAGAAAAAAAGTTCAGGATGACAAGGGACACAAAAATCCAATCTATATGAAAGCTGTAGGTTCTCTATCAGCTGAGGTCGAGCTGGTTTAGTTTACATTGAGTTCTATGGGACTTTTTTCTGGGTAGCCCACGTGAATTTAGTCTGCAGTACCACGGGCGCCCCCTGTACCCATGGGTGGGACAGCTGTAAGCTAGTAATACCCTATCCAGTTATTAACATAGATCCATGGGTGCAGCACATTAGCCGAGCGTTGGAGGCACAGATACAGGCGACTCGGCTCATTTTCCTCATGTCTCGCCTCGGAGCGCTCTGTCTCCCCGCCTCAGAGGTTTTAGATCAGAGGTGTCCAAACTAGTCCAGAAAGGGCCGCTGTGGCAGACTGCTTAGCTTCAATGCCGGGTCTGGAACAAAACCTGCAGCCACAGTGACCCTTTCTGGACCGGTTTGGACACCTCTGTTTTAGATCTCTCTTCACCCACATGTACTGTAGTTTGGTTTGCTACCAGCCTGTGCTACGTATTCTCCCAAGATGCATTGCCTTGTTTGTTGTGGATAGGTTTTCTTCACGTGCTGGTATTGAAACCATACTCACTATCGCCCCTCATTGTGTATTTCATTTGTACCCACGTGGGAGTACCTGTGACTGTGTGAATGAGAGCAGGAGGCACCACTGTAATTTCCTCCGGGATCAATAAAGTTTATCTTATCTTATGTTAGTGCAGACTGATTTACGCAGTTACACCTTATCCACATAATATCACACATCCATGGTATGGATAGGTCTGTGTTTTGGGGACATTTTTTTAACCCACTCCCACACACTCATATCATCAAAGCTCAATGGGGCAATAAACGGCAGCCGTCTGCATCTTTAACCGACTGAAAACACACATTTCTTTACCGTTATATTTCCCCCGAGTGGGTACTGTTTTGAGAGCGAGGAACTAGTTTTTTTATCACATTGTTCCATTTTCCATCTTTTGGCCTCTGACACATTTTTAGACCAGGTTTTTTCAGCAACAAGATATAAAAAGAAAATCTAAATCAACCCCAGGATCACAGCGGAGATGGTTGACACGCACATACCTAGATACTTACCAAAGTATGAGAGTATATGAAAGAGTATTGTTGATCAGTTTACAGATTAATGTTTTGGACAAATTATTATTGGGAATGGTCAATAAAGAGTTATGACTTTTGGAAACACATACATCTACATTTGTGGCTGGGCTGGCTGCAGCAGGTGGGGCGTCCAGAGGGAGCTGATTTCATTCACACAGAAGAGAGAGGGAGAGGGGGAGAGACAGAGAGAGAGAGAGAGACAGAGACAAAGAGAGAGACAGAGAGAGAGAGAGGCAGAGACAGAGAGAGAGAGACAGAGAGAGAGAGATAGAAAGAGAGAGACAGAGAAGGAGGGAGAGAGAGAGAGAGAGAGGCAGAGACAGAGAGAGACAGAGAGAGAGAGGCAGAGACAGAGAGAGAGATAGATAGAAAGAGAGACAGAGAGGGAGGGAGAGAGAGAGCAAGAGACAGCGAGACAGAGACACAGATAGAGAGAGAGACAGAGAGAGACAGAGGAAGAGAAAGAGAGAGACAGAGAGAGAGAGAGAGGGAGAATGACACAGATAGAGAGAGACGGAGAGAGACAGAGGGAGAGAGAGAGAGAGACAGAGGAAGAGAAAGAGAGAGAGAGACAGAGAGAGAGAGAGAGAGGAAGAGAGACAGAGACAGAGGGAGAGAGACAGAGAGAGAGACAGGCAGAGACGGAGAGAGAGAGACAGGCAAAGACAGAGAGAGAGAGACAGGCAGAGACAGAGAGACAGAGAGAGAGACAGAGGAAGAGAAAGAGAGACAGAGAGAAAGAGAGGGAGAGAGACAGAGAGAGACAGACAGTGGCTCCATACAAAGGAGCAGTGCTCTCTCATCTGTATGCCGTTTGTCTGTCTCTCTCTTTAACACGGCGGCTCCTCGGAGACCAGAGCTCCTGACCCGCACTCTTCATCTTCATAACGCGCCCATTACTTTAGCATCAGTCTGCGCTCGCCGCTTCATCCGCTGCATTTTAAAGTAGATTCATGGGAAGTTTTAGATGCTGCGCTGCTCATGTCAGTAAGATCTCTACGCTTGCTCAGTCTCAAATTTGTTGTGTGTTTTTCATGCTGCTTATATCTTGACTTGATTTGCTTTTGTATGTGGGAAGCATTGTGGCAAGGCAAGTTTATTTGTATTTTTATCCCCACTGCTGTCAGACTGTGCAATAAGTCACTTGCACTAGGACTAAAAACCTGCACTACTATTGCCACTATTTCTTTAATTGCCACTTTTTATTGTACATACTATATCCTGAACATACTATATATATTTTTTGCTTTTAACACGTCGCACACTTCTGTCTTTCGCACAAATCTGAGTGATTCTATCCGTGCCAAATGTGACATCAATGAGATCAATGAAGTCTATCTTATCTTATCTTTTAGCAAAGTTTGTACACTAGCAGTGGGGGCAGGTCCCGGCTCCAAAAGGTCCGGGCCAGTGGGGGTGTTCCCGGAAAGAGAATTACCAAATGCTTTTGTATGGTGTATTCTTTCCTCTCGAGAACGGCTTTACAGGATGGTCCAAAAATCGCTCTTGGTCCAATGCTACGTTCCAGATGTGTGTCAATGCCGTGGGGAGTTTTTGTTTTTGGACCAGCCTAGTTTAGCGGCTGTGCGACTTTTGAATGCACTCAAAAGTTAGCTAGTTCCGGCCATTTTGAAAAAGCCCACAAAAGACACATTAGTTTCAACTCTGGAGATAGGCTTCACTGCGTTCGTTAATATGTACACAAGACAACTCAGTTCAGCATAAAGTGATGCGTTCGGTCCAGCTCTGGTTCTCCTGGTCTTGTGCTGTTGGTGTGCAGTGGTTCTACTTCCACAGGACCGAAGAGACATTTGAGCGTTCTGACCAATTAGAACTGACTGAGGGGACGACGGTGCTCGATCATATACTCAGACAAAAACCAATGGAATCCAAGAGAAAAAAAGTTGAGAATGAGAAGAGACACAAAAAATCCTGACCAAATTCAGCGTTTGTAAAAGCTGTAGGTTCGCTTTCAGCTGACGATGAGCCGTTTTAGTTAATACCGAGGTCTATGGAAAAATCTCCTATACAGCCCATGTGGGTGTAGGCTGCACTACCGAGGGTGGCCTCTAGTTCATGTTGAGACAGGTTTAAGCAGCAACACCCTATCCACATAATAGCATACAACCATGGTGTATTTACAGTCTGTGGAGTGTAAGTCGGTGAAGTTTGTCCACAATGGAACGAGAAACCGCTGCTGTCACATTATTTTACCATCACATTCTCGGCTTCTGCGTTATTTGCAATATTTACCCCAGTGGGTGACCATCGGTGGTCCGGGATACGTAACATTCATACTGTAAATATGAAATTATGTAACAAAATCTAGTTCCTCAATCTCAATATAGTTTTCACTAGTTTCCACATACATCTATATTTGGCCTCTGTCACATCTTAAGACCTGGTTTTTTTCAGACAGAAACCTAGACAACACCAAAATCAACACCAGGATGATGGAGAAGGCGAAACCATAGATTTTTCAAGCCCAAAATGAGTGTGACACAAACAGTAACTGATGTTTACTTTTGTGTTACTTTTCAATGTAAGTCAATAGGAGCCAGAGCGAGTTGGAGCAAAACTTCATCCATGAGCACTTCCCAATTGGGCTTAAGTATTAGCATTGTCCATTTATCGACAGTCTATGTGGCTGATTCCATCTTTTTCACTCATCTGTCTGAAATAACTGCTCTAAAATTGCGACAGAAACCCAAAATACATTCTCTATCTGGTCTCTCTCTCTACTCTCTGGTCTCTCTCTCTGGTCTCTCTCTCTACTCGCTGGTCTCTCCCTCAACTCGCTGGTCTCTCTCTCTCTGGTCTCTCTCTCTACCCTCTGATCTCTCTCACTGGTCTCTTTCTTTACTCTCATGGTCTCTCTCTATTCTCTGGTCTCTCTCTCTACTCTCTGGTCTCTCTCACTGCTCTCTCTCACTGGTCTCTCTCTCTGGTCTCTCTCTCTGGTCTCTCTCTAGTCTCTGGTCTCTCTCACTGGTCTCTCTCTCTACTCTCTGGCCTCTCTCACTGGTCTCTCTCTACTCTCTGCTCTCTCTCTCTCTGGCCTCTCTCTCTACTCTTTGGTCTCTCTCTACTCTCTAATCTATCTCTGGTCTCTCTCACTGGTCTCTCTCTACTCTCTGGCCTCTCTCACTGGTCTCTCTCTATTCTCTACTCTCTGGTCTCTCTCACTGCTCTCTCTCACTGGTCTCTCTCTCTGGTCTCTCTCTCTACTCTTTGGTCTCTCTCACTGGTCTCTCTACTCTCTGCTCTCTCTCTCTCTGGTCTCTCTCTCTACTCTTTGGTCTCTCTCACTGGTCTCTCTACTCTCTGCTCTCTCTCTCTCTGGCCTCTCTCTCTACTCTCTGATCTCTCTCTGGTCTCTCTCACTGGTCTTTCTCTACTCTCTGGTCTCTCTCTCTCTACTCTCTGGTCTCTCTCATTGCTCTCTCTCACTGGTCTCTCTCTAGTCTCTGGTCTCTCTCACTGGTCTCTCTCTCTACTCTTTGGTCTCTCTCACTGGTCTCTCTACTCTGCTCTCTCTCTCTCTCTGGCCTCTCTCTCTACTCTTTGGTCTCTCTCTACTCTCTGATCTCTCTCACTGGTCTCTCTACTCTCTGGCCTCTCTCACTGGTCTCTCTCTACTCTCTGGTCTCTCTCACTGGTCTCTCTCTCTACTCTTTGGTCTCTCACTGGTCTCTCTACTCTCTGCTCTCTCTCTCTCTCTCTGGCCTCTCTCTCTACTCTCTGATCTCTCTCTGGTCTCTCTCACTGGTCTCTCTCTACTATCTGGCCTCTCTCTCTACTCTCTGGTCTCTCCCTGGTCTCTCTCTCTACTCTCTGGTCTCTCTCTACTCTCTGGTCTCTCTCTACTCTGGTCTCTCTCTACTCTCTGGTCTCTCTCACTGGTCTCTCTCTACTCTCTGGCCTCTCTATCTGGTCTCTGTCACTGGTCTCTCTCTTTACACTCTGTCACCAAGTCTAAATCCAAAAAGACAACAAGGAAGCCTCTAATGAAGCAAACACATGTGCAGAGTACAGGACTGCACTGCATTTTTTTTGCAGGAAAACTATTTTTATAAAGTCAGCTGAACTCTGCCAGGGAATATTCTCCAATCCCCGCGCTCTCCCTGTTAAACCTATTTGCTGGATATGTTGGGAGCCCTCCATGGGGGCCGATGGTGGTCTCTCATCTGCAGCCCGGGGCCTGGGGTTACAGAGACTCCGGAGAGGTTTCAAAAATCCATTCTAGGCAGTGCTTGTTATGGATTTAGGACAGATTTACCGCACGGGAGGAGAGGGGTGGGCAGCTCATGTCCGACTTAGGATTCTTGTTTGTCTTGCAGCTCAATAAGGCAATTCCTCTCGGGTTTTTACAGATTCATTAATCCACTCTCTCGAAATTCAGCTGGACATAAAAGCCGGGGCACCTATAACTTTCAATGGATAAACAATAATGGAACAAAATCCAGATCTTAGCGAAGCAGTTTGGTGCAACTGATAGTTTTTACATGGGCTTGACAAGGCAAGTTTATTTGTTGACTGAAAGTGCATTAAAATACTAAATAATCACAGTACATTAAAAAGAGTAAAGATAAAATCCTTCAGTTGTCTGCACAGTTAAAAAGTGTTAGAGTAGAAGACTGTCTCACACTTTTTCAGATTTTAGCTGCATAAAACCGAAATGGATGGTGCTCTGTGGACTGGGTGGCATCTCTAGCCACCCCCCCGACCCAGAAATGGATTAAGGGGAAGAAAATGGATGGATGGACGGAAAACCGAAATGCTGAATCCCCATGTTCAGTTCTGACTCTGGGCACCAGCAGAAGACCAGTCCCTGTGCTTCTCAGAGTTCCAGCAGAAGGCCAGTCCCTGTAATCCTCAGAGTCCCAGCTGAAGACCAGTCCCTCTGCTCCTCAGTGTCCCAGCAGAAGATCAGTCCCTGTGCTCCTCAGTGTCCCAGCAGACGGCCAGTCCCTGTGCTCCTCAGAGTCCCAGCAGAAGATCAGTTCCTGTGGTTCTCAGAGTCCCAGCTGAAGACCAGTCCCTCTGCTCCTCAGTGTCCCAGCAGAAGATCAGTCCCTGTGCTCCTCAGAGTCCCAGCAGACGGCCAGTCCCTGTGCTCCTCAGAGTCCCAGCAGAAGATCAGTTCCTGTGGTTCTCAGAGTCCCAGCTGAAGGCCAGTCCCTGTGCTCCTCAGTGTCCCAGCAGAAGATCAGTCCCTGTGCTCCACAGAGTCCCAGCAGACGGCCAGTCCCTGTGCTCCTCAGAGTTGGTTCATATAGTACAGCTAACAGATGTAATTAGGTTCTTCCTGGTTCTTGTCAACTCGAGCTGCTGTGTTTTGGATATACTGCAGATATTTCACATACAGTACAGTATATTTATGACTTTTGACTATTGCTGTCCCTATGGCAGGTCAGAGGTCAGACACAATAACAACCATTCTGTTATTTACTGAACTATAAGTCAAATATTTGTGTGTAAACTGCATCGGAGATCACGGCTAATGGATATTATTACAACACCACATCATCAGTGGGGTAAGGAGAGCAGACAGGAAGGAGCGGACTGAGAATGAGGCCGCCAATCGCATTCGGTTCCAGGAAAGAAGCCAATTCTCGTGGCTTGAGTGGAGCCAAGTTCCACATTTGGATTCCAAGTCACGCAGGAGTGAAAGTGCACCTGATTGGTCACTTAATGTTCAGTATTCGATTTACACAGAGGCATGTGTAATGGAGAGGTACGAGGAAAGGAAGCAGAGTAACTGTTTTTGTGTGGTATACTGTACTTTCTGGACCATTAAGCGCTCCTCTAACCGGACAAGCTGAAATTGAAAAGAAAGTTTTTTTTCCCCCCATATAGCACCAGAGATCCACTTGTTTCAATCGCGGTGACGTCTCTGCTAAAAACAGCTATAATTTGATTGTTGTATGGTGTTCACCCAAAATAACATTTATCAACATTTATGGACATTGGTCATCTGCTCCTTATGGACCAATGTCTCTATGTGTTTTTTTTCAGTGCATTTCTCGTGTTTGAACCATAGACTGTAAATATTAAGACGTAATCACGCCTGTCTCCGAAATTGAACCTAATGTGCCACAACTTTTGCCTTCTCAAAATGGCCGCGGGGCAAGAAATAATTTAACGAGTGCATTCAAAAGTCCACAGCGGCTAAACTAGACTGGGCCAAAAAAGAAACCTCCCCTCAGCATTGACACACATTGAGCGTTGGGTCAAGAGCAACTTATGGAATATCCTGTTAAGCCGTTTTCGAGAGGAAAGAAGACGCCATATAAAAGCCTTGGATAATTCTCTATCCGGGTACACCCCCACCACCTCGGAGTGAGATTGCAGCATGTCAGCGCACATGCTCATGGACTTTTTGGAGCCGGGACCCGCCCCCACTGGTTTGAACGGTTTGATTCTCTGCTCTGTGTCGGCAAATTCAACGGTTTGTGGAGTCCTCCGAGATGACTACTGTTGCAATTTAGGGCTAAGATAAGATAAGATAGACTTTATCGATCTCACAATGGAGAAATTTACATGTCAGAAGGAAGTGAATTGAATTGAAAATGAATTATCAACACACATGTGTAAAGGATGGACTGTGAGACATGAAGAAGAGCGAGATATGGAAGCTTTTACCAACAGCTGATGGCGCAAAAAAAGCCAATAGTTTTAATGCACTGATTGTCAAAGCTTTGTAAATAACACAATGAGCTTTGAGGAGGCAGACTTTAGCATGGAAACCCTCTTGTTAGCTTCAATGTGGGACTCATTTACTATTATCTAAACCTGGATGGAGTCAAAATAATAAGTCCATTATCTTTAGCACTAACCACATAAAAAATGTCCTCGTGCTGGCTGTTGGCACGTGGGAAAATTGAAATCTACCACAATAACAACACATACATTAGCCACATTGGTATATACTGTAGACCACAGGGTTTGAAGATTTGAAAGAAAAAAGCATAATCAAAAGTAAATTAATTGTATCGATAATATACATCAATCAATCAATCAATCAAAGTTTATTTATAAAGCGCTTTTCATACAGCAGATGCAACACAAAGTGCTTTACAGTTTGGCTAAAAAACAATCCTGCCCATGCCCTCCCCCCGACCGCCCAACAGACCCTCCCCAGACCGCAAGCAAACAAGCCACAAGCAATAGCAATATAATAAATAATAAAAGATAAATAGAATATATAAAAATGGACTAATAAATACTAATCAAAAGCTAATCTAAAAAGGTGTGTCTTGAGCCTGCTTTTAAAAATATGAACGTTCTATACGGCCCTGAGCTCCTCCGGCAGACTGCTCCAGAGACGGGGGCCGTAGTGCTGGAAAGATGCCTCGCCGTGAGTGTGTGTCCTGACTTTGGGGATGGTTAGAAGTCTGCTGCCGGAGGAGCGCAGGGGCCGGGAAGGCTCATAGGATAAAAGCAAATCTGAAAGATAAGAAGGCCCAAGACCATTAAGACATTTGAAAACCATTAGGAGAACCTTAAAATCAATCCTGAAACACACGGGGAGCCAATGCAGCGATTTTAAAACCGGTGTAATGTGGTCCCGCCCCCTGATCTTAGTCAGGACACGTGCGGCCGAGTTTTGAAGTAATTGAAGACTTGCAATGTTCTTTTTGGGAAGACCAGAGAGCAGGCATTACAGTAGTCAATGCGACTGGTGATAAAAGCATGCATCAGCGTCTCCGTGTTGCCCCGAGAGAGAATGGGGCGGACTCTGGCGATGTTCTTCAAATGATAAAAACCTATTTTTGTTATATTCTTAATGTGAGGAATAAAAGTCAGCTCAGAGTCAAAAATTACGCCCAGGTTTTTCACATGTGGTGATGGATTAAAAGAGTGTGATTGGAGTTTTGGTAAAAGTTTCTCTCTCTGGGCCTCAGGACCGATGACTAAAACCTCAGTTTTGTCCTGGTTGAGCTGGAGAAAGTTTTCTGCCATCCAGGATTTCAGATCTAAAACGCAGTTAAAAAGAGCATCCATTGGCCTGGTGTCATCAGGAGACATGGAGATGTACAGCTGTGTATCATCTGCATAACTGTGGAAGTTAATTCCATGTCTCCTGACGACACCGCCAAGAGGGAGCATGTACACGTTAAAAAGGACTGGACCTAAAATGGAACCCTGGGGCACACCACATGTGATTTTATGGACCTGAGAGGAGCAGGTATCCAAACTTACCATGAAGGATCTGTCTGTTAAATAAGAAGTGAACCATTTGTGGACAGCACCAGAGAGGCCGAGGTGTTTCAGGCGGGATAAAAGAATGGTGTGGTCTACTGTGTCGAAGGCAGCGCTTAGATCCAGTAGAACCAACACGGTCACCTTTTTAGAATCATAACTTAGTCTAAAATCCTTTAAAATCTTTAAAAGAGCCGTCTCTGTGCTGTGGTTCACCCTAAAACCTGATTGAAATGTCTCTAAAATTTGCTGTTGATCTAAAAAGGCATTGAGCTGGGTAAAAACAAGTTTTTCTAAAATGTTGCTTAAAAATGGTAAGTTGGATACCGGTCTGTAGTTGTTAAGATCATTAAAATCTAAATTGCTCTTCTTCAGAAGGGGCCTCACCACAGCCGCTTTGAAGGCTGCAGGAAAGACTCCAGTCTGAAGAGAGCAATTCATCAGGTTTAAAAGCTCCTCTCTAAAAGATTCATAAAATGACTTAAAAAATGGAGTGGGGACTGGATCTAAAAGACATGTGGTGGGCCTCACTGAGGAGAAAACTTTATCAAGCATCTCAGCATCAACCAGGACAAAACTGTCCAGTGTTTCCTCTGGCGAAGACAAACAATCAGATGTGTTAAAAACAGTAGTACGATTGGATAAAATGTTACATCTGATTGTATTTATCTTCCCCATGAAGTGGACTGCAAAATCCTCACAGAGGGAGTCTGTGGGGGTTAAAAGAGACATGCTAAAATCAGGGTTTAAAATGGTGTCAATGGTTGAAAATAGGACTTTCGCATTGTTTTTGTTTTGGGTGATTAGTTTTGAGAAATAATTGTTTCGGTTTTTCCTAATTGTTTTGTTGTACTGTATGTTTTTTGTTGGTTACTGTACATTTCGTAATTGATTGTTGTTTTGTTTTTCCTCCACCTACGTTCCGCCACCCTGCACTCTCTTTTCATTCTCCTTACTTCTTCGTTCCTCCATGGGGGTACAGATTTTGTTCCAGTAGTTTTTGTTTTCAAAGGAGCAACCTGATCTAACGTAGTTTTGAGTCTACTGTTAAAATCATTTGCTAACAGATCACAGGGGGCGGGTAAAACCAAGTGAGGAGTGTTATTAAGAATGTCTATAAAATTTGCAGCCACTTCAGGGGTTAGATGTCGCTTCCTCACGGTTCTCACAGAGGTCTCACGCTGGATAAAACCAGTGATGTTAAAAAACACGCAGTAGTGGTCAGAGACAGCCAGGTCGACAACAGAGGACACACCCGCAGTCAAGCCATAAGTAATGACCAGGTCGAGGGTGCGTCCTCTGTCGTGCGTTGGCTGTGTGACGTGTTGGGTAAAATCCATGTAATTAAGGACATTTAAGAACTCATTGGAAAAATTATCTGAGGGATTGTTGATGTGTATGTTAAAATCACCGGTTAGAAGAATCATATCATAAGAATTGTATATAACTGATAAAAACTCTGAGAATTCCTTAATAAAACGGCAGCACCTCTTTGGTGGCCTATAAATTATGACTGCTAAAATTTTGGGGTTGCTAAAAACAAGAGAAAGATATTCAAAACTTGAGTATTGGTTAAAAGTGATAGGTTTGGTGGCAAGAGTATTAGTGCATAGTGAGGCTGTGCCACCGCCCCTTTTCCCTTCTCTTGTGGTAAAAGCAAAGCTAAAATTTGGGGGAGAGGCCTCTGTGAGAATAGCCGATGCATCTGAACCAAGCCAGGTCTCAGTTAAGAACATAACATCCAGGTTTTTTTCTAAAATAAGATCATGAATGATAAAAGTCTTGTTTAAAAGAGAACGTACATTTAAAAGAGCTAGGCTTATGGTTAAAAGAGGTGTTGGCGGTGTACCTTTTGAGGCAGATTTATTTTTTGCAAGTTCAGAGTTCGGAGGGACGTGGTGAGGATCAGAGGACGTGGAAGGAGGGAGGGCAACAGGGATGAGGTTGGTGAGACATGGTTTCCTGGAACTGGAGGGTCTGTAGGGACGGGGTCTGGATATGGCTGGGATCTTGTGCTGGGGAGAAGAGGGGCTGGTGTTGAGGGGTGACGGAGCAGGTGAGATGGGGGATGCGGTAGTGGGTTGTCAGAAATATATGGAGCGGGATTGAACTGTGTGGATTATGTTGGAGGTAATGTACTGTACATATATCAAAAGTGTAGATTTTTGTATGCATGCCATTAGATATATCTTTTTGCTTTACTGTTTGCGTTATATAGAGAAAAACAAAACAAAAACAACCACAAAATAGGATAGTATGTTAGATTCATGTAGAATGCTTTAAGCCCAACATTGTGAGTCTGACAGCAGTCGTTTTCAGCAAAAGTAATAAAAAAATCGAATTGGAGCCAGATCTGATGAAGCCAAATCTCACCCGCGCTCATTTCCTATTTGGCCCTCGCAGCTAATGGGCTAAAGCTCCTCTTTCATCCAGGCTTTGCTACAACACATTCACCCTGTATTAGCAGTGGACCATGGATGCAGTATATTATCTGGATAGAGTGTTGATGCTAAAGCCGGGCCCCACATGGAGATGGACCACCCGGAATTCAAGTAAGTTAGTGTTCTTTATCTGTGTAGCACCTTTCACAGACCAGAGTCACAAAGCGCTCTACAATTGTTGCGGAAAAAACTGGACCATATTCTGGAGCACCCGGAGGAAACCTATACAGACACAGGAGCAGAGTAAAGTGTGAGCAAAGGTAAATGTCCACTTTAGCTCATTTGTGCAATAATCATTTGAATAATGTCAGAATCTGTTGCTTCCTTATGAAACTAAAGCTAGAGATTTTATTTTATTTTATTTTAGTACAGAGTAATTGTTCATTAATCGTGTGCTGTGTGCTCCTCATTCCTAATGTTCTGTAACTTGTGATGCCATACTGAAATTTCCCCACTGTGGGACGAATAAAGGATCTCTTAGTCTTATTCTTAATAGAACATGACTCGGAGGAGGAATCGAACCCAGAACCTACTTACTATGAGGTACAAGCGCTAACCACTGAGCCACTATGCCGCCCAATTTTCCCATAGACCTCAATGTTAACAAAAAAAGGGACGGAGAATCTATAACCCTCTCAGAGGTCGGATTTGTGTTTATTTTCCTCATTCAATTAATACATTTTCTGAAAATGTACACGTTTGTACAATTTCGGTTCATTCTCATCTGCTCTGATCTGTGCGAGCCATTGATTTAAATGGGAAGAAATGTAAACTGGCCAGTAGGGGGCGAATGAGCAGAAGTGGGACGACTCAGTTTTGCTCCCATTGAAAACCATGTAAATCGTGTCTGTTTTGGAGTCAAAGTCTCTCCTGTGCGGTGTACGGTTGTTGTAACATTCTTAATCGGGGACACTCAATTCTAAGGGAGTACTAAAAACATTTTTCAAAAGAGTCTTGATTTCGGGCATTTTTGGAAAGAAGAACAGGATAAATTGCTGTATTTCATTGGAGTGGCCTGCAGGGGGCGCTTATCTGGAAAAACCTTGATCCACCTCGCCCGCCTCATTCCCTAATTTTTTTCAAAGTGTCCTCCTTTATATGAGACCACAGTTGGAACACGGAAGAAACTCTTGTCTTTCTCTCTATTTGTGCGGTTGCTACAAGCGTACACCGCACAAAAAGATGGCATTTTGACAGCACTTCTTCTTCTACTCTATCTCTGTGTATAAACCCGGCAGACTGCACCGCCAGGATACGTCACGTCCTGTCCTACGTTTGTTATTCACACCACTTCCCTGACGTCATATGAAACCCAATAATAGCTCGATCTGGAATTACAACGTCAAAACATAAATACCACTTTAACCAAATGTGGTTTTTTAGGGTATTTTTAAACCCCAAAAATTGTGAGTGTGGCGCAAGTTGTTACTCCACAGTTGCCGATCGCTCTACGTGCTTTCGGGGATACAGTTTGCCCGGCGATTGAACCTGGACCGCCCCGGAGGCAGCGATAGTAGCAATTGTGAAATGACCATGCACCAATTTGCGCAACAATTATGCAAATGTCGAAGTAGAAAGGATCCATTACTTATTTCTCTGTTCAAAGTTTAGCATGAAGCCTTCGTCATAATGAAATACACAACTGCGGCTCTGCTCCAGTCTCCGCACATTACAGAGGCAGTTTTTATTTTTTTTTATTTTTTCTGACAGTGCGTCTCTTTTATGCCCAGAGCTTCCGTAACCACATAAAAGTTGAGCTGTATAACGCTCGATATCCGCCCCTGGGAAGGCACTTTTTCTCTAAGTTTCATCATTGTATTCCTCAGGTGAAGGTAAAAAGTGCAGTCATTTTGTCAACAATCTCTCATGTTACTGCAATATGCACATTTCCACGACTCAAGACTAAAACAGAAAGGCTTGCCAGAAGAGGTTGGTAAATAGTGATGGAGAGCAGACCTGGAGTGGGCCAAGTGGGACACAACCTGAAAGCTATTTTGGTCGTACTTTGGCTGGTGATGGATGGAAGTGAGCGCAAACAGACGATTATTTAAACACTTTAGTGGAGCTGCCGAGGAAGCAAAGTCTTGATAGATAGATAGATAAGTAGAAAGTCAGACAGACAGATAGATAGATACAGTAGATAGATGGATGGATTATAGATCTATTAGATAGATAGACAAACACCTAGATTGATAAATGAGTAGATAGATAGATATACAGTAGAAAGATAAGTAAAACGATAGAGATAGATAGATGTGTTAGATAGATAGACAGATACATATATTGATAAATGAGTTGACAGATAGATAGATACAGTAGATACTTTATTGATCCCCCATAAGAGAAATTTAGGTTTCCAAACTCACCTGCGTGACTGTTATATTGGTTGGCAATTAACTGACTGTGCATAGATACACACACAAGTGCAAACAACTCGAAAGGCAATATTTGCGATTTATTTATTGTTGCTGTACGAGAAATGTGGTTAAGATTTGGCGCTCAGACCCCGGCAATGGGAAATGAAGATAGAGATTCTGAGAGCCTAGACCCTGGTGGTGGGAGCTTGGAGAAGGGAGAAGAGCTGGCACGGAACGAGGCGGTGATGGGGAGGAGGAGGGTTACTGCATGAATGAAGCTTCCTCACGATATGAGGCTTGATGCAGGGCAATGTTTTATGGCTACCAGGTGAGGGCATAAAACGGTCTTAGCTCCACAAAATAACCGCTAATATAACATCACAATTACCTTTTAAATAGTCTCTCTGATCTGTCTCGGTGGTCTCTCTAATCCAGGGGTCTCCAACCTTTTTCAGAGAGCTACTTTTATACATCAGAAGAGGCAGAGAGCTACACCTTTATGCTGTCATAATAAAAGTTTATGTAATAATTATGACAAAACATAGAAGACAGATATAAAAAAATACCATAAGACTGTATAACCCTATATTTATACTTGTAATAGATGTGTAAAGACGTAAGATCATGCGTTCAATTCTAAATCCTTTGGGGAGCTACCTGAAAGGGGCTGATGAGCAACTGGTTAGAGACCCCTGCTCTAATCTGTCTTGCTGGTTTCTCTCTGGTCTCTCTCTGGTCTCTCTCTGGTCTCTCTCTGGTCTCTCTCTGGTCTCTCTCTGGTCTCTCTCTGGTCTCTCTCTGGCCTCTCTATAGTCTCTCTCTGGTCTCTCTCTGGCCTCTCTCTGGCCTCTCTATAGTCTCTCTATAGTCTCTCTCTGGTTTCTCTCCGGCCTCGCTCTGGTCTCTCTCTGGCCTCTCTAGTCTCTCTCTGGTCTCTCTCTGGTCTCTCTCTGGTCTCTCTCTGGTCTCTCTCTGGTCTCTCTCTGGTCTCTCTCTGGACTCTCTCTGGACTCTCTCTGGACTCTCTCTGCTCTTTCTCTGCTCTCTCTCTGCTCTCTCTCTGGTCTCTCTCTGGTCTCTCTCTGGTCTCTCTCTGGTCTCTCTCTGGTGTTTACTCCACAAATAACCACTAGTATAACATGATAGAGACTTTTATTCCAAGTGGGAAGAAAACGTTTAAGGCTTGTCTGAGGTAATTTGTCTCTTTCAGTGTAATTTACTACACTAAAGTCAGAGGTTTAATACTTCATTCTTGCGTCTTTATGCTAGTAATAATAGATTTCATTTTAGTTTCGTTATTGTTCACCTCATTCACCTCACTCCATGGTGTTACTCATTCCTACTGGTCTGTAATAGCAATGCAGCCCTGAAATGTCCCCACTGTGGAACATATAAAGGATCTCTCAATCTCAATCCTAATCCTAATAACATAAAAAACGTTTCTCTTTTATCTGAATCTCCCATTTCAGATTCCAGCTCATAGAGTCACGGCAAACCTTTGTGCGGCCGCTGCCTCGTGTGTGTTTGTGAGTTGATTCGCTGCAGGTCATTGTACCGTCGACCAATGAGGCGAGTCCGAGCTCATTCTCATAACATCACAATACTTTTCCGATGTGTGGCCTGCTCTTCCTCTGTCCATTTGGAAAGCCTCCCTCCACCGACCATCTGTGAAAAAACGTGTTGGCTGAGGCATTGAGTTCATATGGTCCTCACTTTCATTGCAGAAGAATGTCCTGGAAATGTATATTTGAAAGACTGTGATACTTGTGATACATGATTTGGTTTGAATAGATTTGAACACAACAGCGCAACTTTAAAGGGGACATAATGTGCAGATAGGGGGCGACAGTGGCTCAGTTGGTAAAGGATTGGGCTTAGAACCTAATGGTTGTGGGTTCAATCCCCATGTTACATGTTACCGGCTCCCACTGATGTCTGCTGTCGTTGTGTCCCTGGGCAAGGCCCTTAAGACACTTAGACCGAGCAGCCATCTTCCTCTGGACTCAGAAATTGACTAATAAAGAGGATGAAATGGAATGAATATTGTGCAAACAGCTTTAAACCACATCAAAAGCAACCTTGACTTATTCTTGATGCGCTTTCACACTTGTTAGTCTGGTTCACTTTAACTGGGCCAAGTATGGTTCACTTTAACTGGACCAAATTCTGGTTCACTTTAACTGGACCAAATTCTGGTTCACTTTAAGATCAGATAAGAAAAACCTTTATTTGTCGCTCATTAGAGAAATGTCATGTTCTGGGCTTCGCATTTGGCCATACTTGCATGCGAAAGCCAGCTCCTGTTACACCTCTTATGCTAAGCAGGGCAGGGCCTGGTTAGTGCTGTGATGGGAGACCAGTATGGAACACCAGGTGCCACAGTGGGGCAGCTGTAAAGTGCCAAACTGTTGTTGTGTTAGTAGGCAAGACACTTCACCCACATTGCCTAGAATGAGTCTGGTGTGTATGTTAATGGCTGGTGGTCGAAGGGGCCGATGGCACAGACTGGTTGCCTCGCTTCTGTCAGTGTGCCCCAGGGCAGCTGTAGTGTGTGGAGTGAAAGAATAAGGACATGTGAAGCGCCTTGAAGTGTCTTGAAAAAACACATTACAGCAGAAAAGGAGGTATAGGAGCTTTCGGATTATACACACATCAACGGGATATATTATTTAAGATAATAGTTCATAGTTGCACCTGGGTCAAGGATGAGTCACTTGCGGAGAACACGCAGCAGGAGTCAGCTGCAGTCATGAGATTTCACATTTACAGATGGTTTATATTGTACTTCAGCAGCAAAGAACACGAGCAGATAAAACAATAGTAATACTAGCAGCAGGCAAAATGACTAGTGACTTATCATAACAGATGGATGGAATATGGACAAAGTCTGGTTCACTTGGTCCAGTCACCTGATCCATGTCATGGTGTGGACTTTTCATGAATAACTTTTACCTGGTTTTATTTTTATGTGGATATACAGTATTGTCTACTCTATACTGAGGAGTTTGTCCTTTGTCTCCCTGTATGTATTTAAACCTTGTGATCCTCTCCTCTTTGTGTTCCAGTCCCTGTTTCTTCCTGGTTTGATTTGGGATTTCTGCTATATCCTGGGTATTGTTATTTTAGAGTTTTGAACACATCTCAGAACTAACCACGCCCTGCCCTGCTTAGCTTCAGAGGTCCAACAGGATCTGTCTTTCACCTCTGTTGTTTTGTGCTTTATAAATGTTGTCTTTCTTTCTTTTTTCTACCTGAGATATTGCTGCAGTACAGTATTCATGGTTTTACACTGGTCCAGACCAGAGCAGAGAGGATTCATGGTCCGAACCAAGCGGACAAGGTGAAAATCCACTGGAGGAATGCCAACTTTTTGAAGAACTAGAGCAGAGAAAATGGTCCAGAAGTTGCTCCACCTTTTGACCCGTCCTGCTCCACCCAGAGGCTACTCCACCTCTGCTGCTGTGACCTGAAGGGCTGTTGCTGATAATTACAATTATTAAAATTGTGAGTTTCACAACAGCGTTACTGAGCTAGAAGTTTACTTTTCAACGTAAGTCAATATGAGCCACAACTTCGTCCATGAGCACTTTCCTATTGGGCTTCCTTGAGCTAGCTAGCCCTGGTGTTCTGAGACAGCTTTGCCTTTGTGGATGTTGCGGAGGCTCCATGATGAAACACCTCTCTGTTCTGAGGCCGCTGATGTCATTATCACCTGAGTTTGCCCGGGCTCTGAGCTGAATCTGCTGTCTCAGTGGTTTCCTTGGGTTTAAAAATAACTTTTGAGTTTTATACGGTTCCAAGATCCTACTGGAGAGACCTCACAGAAGCACAGTCATTTGGATTGTTAGAGCTTAAATACAGTCTTCCAGGCGGCTCGCTCCCTCAAGATTTGTCTGACAACTCCTAAAAATAGGCACAATTGGGGAATTTAGAATATGTAAGACATATCTTATCATGCATGGAACCAGCAGAGGGAAACCAAATCTGTTAAAAGAAAAGCGGAAAAGAAAAGGGAAGAACTTTTGATCCTCATTTTGTTTTCTGTTTCTTTGTGTGCCACTTTCTAATTTTTGAATTATTCAGTCGTGTCAGATCTTCAATCCTTAAAAGAAAACAATAGTGATTTTCTGTAAGCAATAGAGATGAATAAATGTATAAATATGGGATTGAGATTAAAAAGGACATTTCAAACTCTAAAAATACAACATGCACAAGAGTCGATTGTGAGCTTTTCACTACTTTTTTTTGCTCCTCAAAAACAGACCTGGAGTTGTCGTCAGCTCGACCCATGCTAATATCCGGAACTAGCGCAAGTCAGCAAAAAACACATCCCACCGCCCGTTATTTCAAAAATCACCAATCTCAAACTATGGTACGCTGAAAAAGACCTTGTAAGCCTGGGTCGCACGACAGAATGCATCACAATTTTAGCCCTGATTATAACGGTAAACTTTTATAAACCTTGTACTTTCTTTTAATAATTCTGGTCATAAACGAAACATTCTTTAAGGCTTAGAAGGTTCTTTTTTTATAGGAAAAAAAAGCTTACACACATCGCACCATCACATGTCTCCACTGACGAAGGCTGTCAAACTTGTCAGTACTAGCTTTCTGAGCTTTTTTGTCTCACTAAAAGAACCGTCTCAGCCAGGGGTGTCCAAACTTTTCAGTAAGAGGGCCACTTTAGTTCATCACTTGACCTGGGGCCGACAACCTGGATTTAAAACAAGATGGATTGACTGGATTCTGGAATTTAAAATGGGTTATGATACGTCCTTATTGATTCACACAACAACTGGATTTTTGTGAAATGTCGTGACACAATCATAAAACAAATGTCAGTAAATAACAATAGAGCCAACGAGTGGATTTCAGTGCCAAAGTCCCTCAGAGGGCCGCAATAGTCCCGCGGGCCTGAGTTTGGACGTGCCTGTTCTAAGCCTAAGAAGACAAAATGAACTTTTTACATTCAGATATTCTTTAGTTTTTCTCAGAATCCCATTGGTTTGAATACGAGCAGTCAAAACGACGGTTATAAAGGTGTTAATGCCCAAACTCCAAAGAACAGACCACATCGTAAGTAAGTAAGTAATGTTTCTATGTATAGCGTATAGACATAAGATTGCAAATACAAGATACAAGAATTTATTTGCCATTTGGAGTAAAACCACATTGGAAAAACTGTGCAGGAATACCCCAGTGTGTACCAAATGCAACAAAAATGCAACTTAACCAGTGAATGTAACAATGACTTACAGTTTTCAGCATTCACTCACACAACATCTCTACACACACCAACCCACTCCAACTCTGAGCTTTCATCTTTCTCGATCTCCTCCCAAAGTCATGATTTATGCCATGGCTTCATCATGTTACGATGTGTTTTTTTTTATTGCACTTGGCTCCTCTTCATTACCAGAAAAAATAACACCCACCGTGAAATCGTCAGCCTTAAAATCACACTGTGTTCCTGCATATGCGAACAGTAGCAGACGGCAAACACCGACTATATTTAGAGAAAAACCCAGCCAATCACTCCACCTGTCGGAAGAATCTCCCCAAAGACCCGGTAATGAGCAAAACTTTCCATCTGGCAACGCACGCATGGCAAAACGGACGCCCAAAAAGTGTTGTCGGAACTGGAGAAATGTAATTAATCCGATGTTGAAGAGGTATTGCTGATATTTGGTGAGAGGAGAGCGGTGTGGTTAGAGACGGGAGAGAAACGGTTAGTCATGCTCTGTTCAAATACAGCAGGAGGTAATCTCAATTTGGTCAAGGGCGGAATTAATAAAGTACTCGCCGGTCAGACAATAAATGTGGTTTTCTCAGTAGAAAGTTAAGAGATTTAAGTATAATTTTTGGACACTCAAAGACGCTTCAAATGGCATTATTCTTTCACTCCATACCATAGACTGTATATATTAACGGATGTAGTCACGCCTATCTCCGCCGTTCTAACTAATGGGCCAAAAATTGGGCTTACATGGAGTGATCCAAAATGGCCGCGGGGGCTGGAAAATGTGAAAAAACGCATCGGCGCATGCGTCAGCCGGCGTGAGCTCCATTCATTTAAACGAGTGACTTCAAAAATTCACAGCGAGTAAACTAGAGTGGTCCAAAAAAATCCACCCCCCTCATCATTGACACACATGTGGAGCGGAGCTTTGGGCCAAGAGCCAACTTTTGGTCCATCCTGTAAAGACGTTTTCGAGAGGTAAGAAGATATGTTAGCATTGGCTAATTCTTAAGCCGGGTCCACCCCCATCGGCCCGAGGTGGTATTGCAGCATGTCAGCGCACGTCATTTTGGCCACTTTTGTGCTGGGACCCGCCCCCCCTGCTCCATACACAGGGGTGTTGCCAGAGCTGCCCTGGGGCACACTGACAGAAGTGAGGCAACCAGTACGTGCTGTCGGCCGCTCTGACCACCACCAACCATTCACACACACACCAGACTCATTCTAGGCAATGTGGGTGAAGTTTCTTGCCACAACACAACAATAGTTTGGCACTTTACAGCCACAGCCCCCCCACTGTGGGGCCTGGTCTTCACAGAGGTCTCCCATCACAGTACTAACCAGGCGCATCCCTGCTAAGATTCAGAGGTCTGACGGGATCTGGCTTTGACATGCAGGTGGTGCCACATTTTTGACAATGGGAACAGGTTTTTATACCATGAGTTTGGATATTGTTTCTTCGTAGATTTTTGGAAAGTAAAAATAATTCATCCTCTCTCGATGTGGGCCTGTCTGTGGTTTCTCACTTTCTCTCACTGGGTCATTTTGAGTCGTTCTTTGCCGATGCAGAAGGGTCTGAGGACAGTTATGATCCAAGACGTTTATTAATATTTATGAGCAGTGATCATCCCGCTGCCTATGGACACTCCCTATGTGTTTGTTATTATTGTATTGCCTATGTTTCAAACTGTTTGACTCACAAATACTATACATTGAATTGAAAACGGTTTTTCTTTTTCTTTTTGATTGAACCAAAACTGGACCAAAAGTGACGGCTGTAATTGTAGAAATCCCGATAACTATTTACTTATCTATGTTCTATTCATGATCTAATTACATGTTGGGTTCAAATGATAGAAAACATTCATTTACATGATTTTGAGTAAATTAGCATTAAGATGAGGTAAAACAGGCCAGGGGGCCCATACTAACACATTACAATCAAGTTTAGAGCTGTCATTATGAGGGTTTTGGGGGCGACAGTAGCTCAGTTGGTAGAGCATTGGCCTTAAGCCCAGAAGGTCGTGGGTTCATTTCCCACCTCTGCACCTTCTCCACCGACTCCCACTGATGACTGCTGTCGTTGTGTCCTTGGGCAAGACACTTAACCCCACTTTGCCCAAAGCCCCCGCTGAAAGATCAAGGCTATGCTCACTCAGAGAGCAGCCGTCCTCCTGTGGACTCACCACCTGCAGAGGGTCAGTGAGGGGCTGGTGCTATGAGACTTGGGTGGCATCTCTGACTGTCACCCCCCTGACCCAGAAATGGATTAAAGGGTAGAAAATGGATGGATGGATGGATGGATTATGAGGGTTTTGAAATGTTTTTGATTTTCAGGAGGGGAAGGGCTTCTGCTTGGAAATATTATTGATTTTCCTGCTTCAACAGTTTTATGAATCCATAGAATGTAAAGGAAAAGCAGCTCATGTCCATTACTATTTAAAAACACACAATAACTTGACTTCTTTTGGGTTTAGGGACATTTCCCCACAGTATTTAAAACATTTAGTCTGGATAAATCATTTACGGCTTCTACATTTAAGTGTTCCGCCTCGTCAAACTCTTCTGCAGGAAAGAAAAACAAAAAATATGATAAAAATGTATCCCGCTGTGAGTACTCCGTGTTATTAAGAGCTGTTAAATTCTTGAATGAGTTTGGTCCAGAAGGCTGTTATTGTTACAGTAATAATGGCAGAAATGATTAGATGTCAAGCAAGAGCGAGAGAGTTCCGACAAAAAAAGCCTTCAGGGAAAATACGGAGATTAATGTAGATTTGAGATATTAGATTCAGCGATAGTTTTATTACACTGTCAGATGGACAATGGGGCCGTAGACAGGAAAAGGAGAAGTTCAATCCATCACTTTAGCAAGGAACAGATTGTGGCTTGAGCGAAAGAGAAAAAAGAAAATTAGAGAACGCTGCGACAAAGGAAAACTCAGTTGAAACATGCGGGAGGCTATAGTACTTCTTGGACTATTAAGAGTATATCTGCACGGAAACGGCACCAGCTGGATTAAAAAAGAAAGCCATTTTGAATATTGGCATCTATGCAGTCAGTGATGCATTTCTTAAAATATTGTGGGAAACGTCCCTAAACCCTAAAAGTAGTCGTTATCATGTGTTTTCAAATGGTAATGGAATTGACCAGATGTCTATAGTCTCCAAAAATGAGTAACAAATATTTTGGAGTGGACAGATAAAAATAAACTAATGGGATTCGTTCATGCCCAACGAACCAATGGGATGTGTTTACCCCCTTCACCCTCTTCCTGTTTCTCACGAGTGCACCTGAGTTATCGGATATTCTTAAACCTTAAAGGGCTGAACAGAAAATGCCGATTTCACGTTTTACGCCCTCTCTCCCTGTTGTGACAAAGAATAGAACATGCTGGATGTTTGGTTTGGTGGAGAGGGAGGGGAGGGGGGAGTGGTTTCCAGTTGGTGCTACGGCTAAGCTAACAACATCGCTTAAGGCTCTGAGAGTTACATTGGCCTTTAACTCCCAGAATTCTGAAACTAATAAAAATCCCAGGACAGTCATTATGGCGGTTACATTCAAATTCTAAAAAAAATTCCCCAAAAAGTTTTGGTTTTAGGGTTAGGGTTTTATCAAAATTAAAAATTAATTAGTTCACACAGTTATTATCTTTAATATATGGTACAACTGGTTATTATAACTGAAATACAGCCCAACTAAACGCTAACTGATGCTAGTCAACCGTGTGTTGCTATGGTAACTATAGCACTTGTTCCAAGCTGAGATTGCTATGAACCAGTCCAGGACCAGTCTAAGATCAAGTGACATAGAAATAAACTAAACATAGCTCCAGGAAAAGTCAAAAAGGTATGAAAACCAGTTCTACGTCATGGTGCTACGTCCCTTAGCGGACTTCGCTAGTGGGATATCACGTGACCCCCAGGTCACACGCCAGAGAGATCAAAATAATTTGCTCCAATCACTAGCGACCCTCCTCTATAAAGGCCCCTGCACAAGGCCGCACCCCCTCTTTCACTCTGGCGCCGATTGAGATCTTACCTTTCTACGTCGTACTTCATGTCAGAGATGTCTACCCCGACTGCACGTCCGAGTTCCCCTTCGCCTTCCGGTGTCGGACGTCGTCGGTGCTCCACCTGTCGGGTCAAGCTTCACCGCACGGATCAGCATGCCAGCTGCTTCACGTGCATGGGCTCGGGCCATGCGGCTGAGAGCGCTAGCTGCGCCTTGTGTCTCGCTCTCCCCAGAGAGGAGAGCGAACGCAGGCGAGCGTTCTACGCCGCTACGATGCCCCCTCCGGACTCTTCTAAGGACGAAGGGTCCGAGATTGACTGGGCCCCACTCGACCTTCCTCCTGTGCCCGCGAAATGGGGAGACTGCGAGGTTGGAGACTCTGAGGACGGCTCGCTCATCACCCTGGACGAGGTGGTTTCCAACCCGGAGCCGGACCGCTTCCCGCTGGACCACAAGCCGGGTCTCTACTCGTCCGCGGCGGCCATCATGGGGGCCCCCCTGCCACCACAGCCAGACCAAGCGGTGGTGGACTTCACCTCCGTTGGCGCCGCACCTCGGGGGAGGAGGAGGAAGCAGCCCACACTGTGCCCGCGAATGGAGCCGATCCTCCATTACGCGACGCGTGAGTGGTCCAAACCTCTGGCAGCCAAGAGGCCTGCCTTGGGTTATGGGATGTACTGCAACATGCAGGACTGGTCCTGGACCGGTGGCGTCCCGGAGATCGAGGACTCTGTCCGCATGGCCCTGCTCCCCTCCTCATCTGTGTGGCCCGGTACCAGACCTCTCCTTCCCTCCGAGCGGGATAGGATGTCTGTGGCACTGCTGGATAGGTGTTACGCCAATGCGGCTCAGGTCGTCGCGTTGGCGAACAACATGGCGTTCCTCACGGGGGCGCTGGATAGATCGCTCTCCGCTGGCCAGTCACTCAGCGGGGACCGTCTTTCGGAGGCGAGGACCACCTCCGCGGCGCTCCTGCGCATGAGCCATGCGCTTGCCGTGGATGGTGGACGCAGCATGGCGGCAGCCCAAGTCGGGGTCAGGCACCTTGGGCTTGGGCTAGCTAACATCAGGGAACTGCTGGACCTGCCCGTCTCCCAAGATTCCCTGTTCGGCCCGGACATGCAGGCCCTGGTGGAGAGACTCGAGTTTGCGGCGAAGGATTCGGCGAGGCTAGCTCCGCACCTAGCTCCGAGGCGCGAGGCCCAACAGTCGTCGCGGAGCAGAGACAGAGGCAGAGAGCGCTCGCCCAGGAGGCGCTCCGATCCCTATCCTCGCTCCGCCACTCACCGTCTCCCCTCGACGAGACCCCCAGGCCCGGACAGACCCACGGGAGGCTCGCGGGAGCAACGTGCCCACCGCCGGCCTCCCTATGGTAGAGGAGGCCGGGGTGGCAAGAATGTTTTCAATAAAGGCCATCCGGCATTTCACCAGTACTCGTTGTCTGAGTCTCTTTTGGGGGTATGTAACATTTTTAAGGACGTATCTGATTATGTTACTTCCCGGGCAGATAACGTGGCCTCGCTAGGCCTGCAGCCCCCTGAGCAGGGCGTGCAGTGCGCTACGCGGGCTACGAGCTCCGGTTCTCTAATCCATGCTATGCCCTCCCAGAGAGAGGTCAAGCGGAGAGTGTTGGTGAGTAGAGGTGTGTGTACTTCAGCTAAACACATGCTAGCCCCTCCTAGCTACGAGGCTAAGCACAGGGTTTTCCACTCCAGGCACGGGGTTTCCCATTCCCTTGCCCCCCCCCCCCCCCCCCCCCCATGAGGCAAGAGCCGGGGGGGAGGGGGGGCGGAGCGGGCGTGTCACAGGGGATGAACAGGCCCGGTCTTATGACGTCGGGCCTGCGGAACACGTGACCGCCAGGGGGCTGTACTCCCCTTACTTCTTGGTGCCAAAGAAGTCAGGCGGGGTGCGTCCCACTTTGGATCTGCGCGTTCTGAACGAGTGCATTTCCAAGCATCAGTTTCGGATGCTGTCCACAAAGCAGCTCCTACAGTGTGTCAGGCAGGGAGACTGGATGTGCTCCATAGACCTGACGGACGCTTATTTTCACGTGGCAATAGTTCCGGAACACAGGAAGTTCCTACGATTCGCAGTGGGAGAAAGGAGCTACGCATACTGCCGTCTCCCATTCGGCTACGCGCTCGCGCCTCGGACGTTCTCCAAGTGCGTGGAGGCAGCACTGGAGCCGCTCAGACGCGCGGGGGTAAGGATTTTAACCTATATAGACCAGTGTCTCCCAAAGTGGGGTCCGCGGCCCCCTGGTGGGCCGCGAGGGTACTGCAGGGGGGCCGCGGGAGGTCATAAAAAAAATAAAAAAATAATATAATTATTGAATGTTAAATTTATAATGTTTTGTTTGTAATATTAAAATATTTGTGTTCATTATTTGACTTGAATAATCCACTGTAATCATTTTTGTATTACAATGTTTGTAGCAGAGGCTATTTCCCCAAAATAAAATAACCAGAAGAGCCTATTCTTAATGTTGTCTTCTTGGTTATTATTTTGGGGGGCCACGCAGACCCGTCAGATTTTTAAGGGGGCCTCGGTGTTACTGAGTTTGGGAATGGCTGATATAGACGATTGGTTAATACTGGCCTCCTCCAGAGAAGTGGCTGTGAGTCACACACACTGGGTCCTGTCCCACATACAGCGTCTGGGGTTTGTGGTGAACAGAGAGAAGAGCAGGCTGCATCCGGCTCAACGCTTGATTTATCTCGGCCTGCAGCTGGACTCGGTGAGGTTCAGTGCTGCATTGTCCGAGGACAGACGGAGGAGCATCACCCGTCTGGCAAAGGAGGTGCTGGCGGGTCCCAGGGTCCCCGCATGGCGCCTCAGATCCCTTCTGGGGATGATGGCGGCGGCTCATACTGTGGTACGGTTAGGCCTCCTCCACATGAGAATGTTTCAGAGATGGTTCTCACGTCTCAAGCTTCACCCCTCACGGGACGGGGGGAGGCTGATCTGGGTTCCCCAAACTGCAGCATCGGACATCAGGTTTTGGCTCACTCCGGGTCTGCTGCGGACCGGGGTGTCTCTGGTCAGCGCCGTGTCTCACGTGGAGGTGTTCACGGACGCGTCACTCGAAGGGTGGGGCGGAGTCCTCGGTCAGAGCTCCGTAGGAGGCTGCTGGTCGGACTCAGCCCGCCACATCAACCTTGTGGAAATGGAGGCAGTGCACAGGGTGCTGCTGCACTTTGTCCCACAGCTGCAGGGGAGAAATGTGATGGTTCGCTCAGACAACACCACAGTGGTGTCTTATCTGAACAGACAGGGAGGCACCAGATCCCCCGCTCTCCATCGCATGGCGCCGGTGATTCTGCTATGGGCAGAACTTCACCTCCTGTCCCTAAGAGCACGCCAAGTCCCGGGTGCCCAGAACGTGGGGGCCGACAGGATGTCCAGGGGGGGCCCACTCCAGGACGAGTGGGGCCTGGCCCCGCGGATATCTGCAGAGATCTGGCGGAGGTTCGGCCGTCCAGGGGGTCGACCTTTTTGCCAGTGCAGAGAACGCACGGTGCCCATCCTGGTACGCCTTAAGGGCCGCGGCTGAGCCGCCCCTAGGGGTGGACGCCATGGCTCACTACCCGTGGCCAGGGGGCCTGCTGTATGCGTTCCCACTAGTTCGTCTCCTGCCGGTCCTGCTGCGGAGGATCGAGCAGGAGGGGAGATCGGTGATCTTGGTGGCTCCGGACAGCCCGCATGCCCGGTGGTTTCTCTTCCTGAGGGGCATGTCGGTGATGGAGCCTTGGGCCCTCCCGGACGAGCCGGGGGCTTTAGTCCAAGGGGGGGCCCTGTTCTCACGCCCGTTTATCGGCGGCAGGCCCTGGGCTTGGAGGTTGAGAGGCGGAACCTCGTAGACCTGGGTCTTCCTCCGGCGATGGTGGAGACCATTCAGGGGGCGAGGGCGCCGTCCACGGTGAGAGCCTACGACACCAGATGGAGGCTCTTCAGCGTCTGGTGCAGTGCTCGTTCTTGGGATCCCAGGCACTGCCCCTTGGAGGGAGTCCTGGGCTTTCTATAGGAACTCTTTGAAAAAGGGAGGGCTGTCGGCACCCTGGCGGTGTTCGCGGCAGCCATCACCTCGGGTCACGGTGGCTTTGATGGGTTCACGGCCCGTTCACATCCTTTGGTGAAACGTTTTTTGCGGGGGGCCCGCAGGAAGAGGCCCCCGCTTCAGAGAACGCCCCCAGTGTGGGACCTCAGAGTGGTCCTTAGGGGTCTGTCGGGCCCGCCCTTTGAACCAGTGTCGGAGGCGAGTCCCGAGTGTGTTGCTTTTAAGACTGCCCTCTTGCTGGCGTTGGCGTCTGCTAAGAGGGTGGGCGATTTGTGTGCGCTCTCCATACATGCGTCTTGTCTGTCCTTTGGAGAGGGGGACGGGCTGGTAGAGTTGTGGCCCAATCCGGCCTTTCTCCCTAAGGTCATTACTTCGGCCTTCAGGTCGAGAGTGATCAGGATTAGGGTTTTCCATCCGCCGCCGCACTCCTCCCCCGAGGAGGAGCGACGGCACCTGCTGTGCCCTGTCAGAATGCTTAGGCGTTACCTGACCTTGACATCTTCCTTCAGACTGGTGGATCAGCTGTTTGTGTGTCTGGGCCCCAAGAACAGAGGCGCCCCGCTGTCGTCTCAACGTCTGGCACACTGGGTCGCTTCGGCTGTACGGATGGTGTATCAAGCTCAGGGCCTGACGCCCCCGGTGGGTTTTAGGGCGCACTCCACGTGTGGAGTGGCGGCTTCTACGGCCCTCCTCAGGGGGGCTTCGGTGGAGGATGTTTGCCGTGCGGCTTCGTCCTCTTCCTTTGTCCGGTCTTACCTGTTGGGTGTGTCGGACCGGTCGGTGGCTCATTCCGTGCTTGTTGCAGCGGACTGATTGGAATCATGGGTTCTTCGTCTATGAGATTACGGTTTGCCCTTCCGCCCTAGTTCAGGAGCTCTTGGGAGAGGCGTCCTGTAGGTACGGTGTTAGGGGTGTTGGTCAGTTGGGTGGTCCGCGTCAGGAGCTCTTGGGAGAGGCGTCCTGGGACTACGGGTGACTTTTGGTCGGTGTTACTTGGGGGTGTCCTTGGGAGGAGCGGCCCCGTAACACGCTTGGATTTGGTTTCTGTCCTGAGTCTTCTCACTGTGTGAGGGTCTTGCTCGGACGGGGCTCCAATCACTCTTCGCTGGCCTACTGGGAGTACATGTTCCTACGGCCTCCGCGTTGTGTCCCACTAGCAAAGTCCGCTAAGGGACGTAGCACCATGACGTAGAATTAATAGTTACCTAATGTAACTTAAGTTCTACGAATAGGTGCGTAGTCCCTTAGCTACAAGCCCATCAGGCCAGCCCGGCTTGGCAGAGTTCAAGAGGGGGTGCGGCCTTGTGCAGGGGCCTTTATAGAGGAGGGTCGCTAGTGATTGGAGCAAATTATTTTGATCTCTCTGGCGTGTGACCTGGGGGTCCCGTGATATCCCACTAGCGAAGTCCGCTAAGGGATGACGCACCTATTCGTAGAACTTAAGTTACATTAGGTAACTATTAAAAACGTACATACGCGCTGGAAATACACTGCCAAGATGAAAAACCGTCAATTTGAGTGTTTTAACCAACAGCTGACGGAACAAAACAAAGCCGATAGACAAATGTTTTAAGTGGTCACAATATGATTCATAAACAATGTTGATAAAACGTCGAACGCTGAAGAGGCAAACATTAGCTCACGTTAGCATGCTTATCTCAACTGCTAGCTTCCACGCCAGGACTCATTTACCACAATAAACGTCCTGTAGCTACTAAAACCTGATGGAGTCAAAATAATAAGTCCATAAACTTGCTCTGACAACAGCTCAACTCCACCACAGTAAAAATACATACATTGGCCAAACTAAATCCATGTCAGCGTTGTATCACAAGTTACAGAACAGTAGGAATGAGGAGCACACAACACAAGATAAGTCAGTATTAAGTATCACACAATCTATCCTTAAATAAATAATGAACACATATCTCTGGGTTGTCCCACAATTGCACTCACAAACACATCCCCCTGAACTATTGAACATGTTTTAGAGGTAGGGGAAACCAGAGCACCTTGAGAAAACCTACGCAGACACGGGGAGAATATGAAAATTCCGCACAGAAAGGGCCTGTCTTAAGGTGGAATTGAATCTCGGACCTTCTAGCTGTGAAACACAAGCACGAACCACCATGCCACCTTATTATCCAGAAATATGAATACCGTGATAATTCATATGCAAAAGACCAATACAATAAAGACACATATTGATAACGTCTACAACCGTCATGAAACCAAGAGATGAATGATAGAAACCAGAAAATGGGGTTAAAGCTGGGGTACATAAATATGACATTATTTTTGCCCCAATAGAAAGAGAGTAAAGTAAAATGGTGTGAACAAATCAGGCCACAAAATACTGCATAGGTCTTGTTAGGAAACATGGTATCTTTTGCATTCTTAGCCAACAACACTGGGCTGAGAGCTTTTTGGATTTGAGTACTCTGTAATATTGCATACATAACAACATGATTAATGTATGAATGTATTTGCGTCTCGGAGCTCAACATACAAAGACACTCCAGGCACGAGAGCAGGCTTGCCCATGATTCTCGGGACCATGTAGAGCATGGGTGTCAAAGTTGAGAATGAATTGAATTGAATGAATTATCTTGGCCCCTGGGATGTTTTTTAATTATTATAAGAACCGGGCGGCACAGAGCTATTATAAAATATTGGATTACTCATTTAAAGTTCAGAAAATGTGTTTTTCTCTTTGAAAGAAGTTTTTTTTTGTTTGTGAGCTGTTGAAATTACAGACAGAACCATACCAAAATATTGGATTATTCATTTAATCATTAAAATACAGCACACTGTGTTAGGTCTTGGTTCAATACGTTATTTGCAATAATTTGAATATGTTTTAATAAACATTGAACCAGTCTGGCCCTCGGCTTGTAGCAACATTTTTTTTTTGGCGCTCTGATGTATTTGACTTTGACGCCCCTGATTTAAAATGTGCACGAACAGGGACTTCAACTCTGGACCTGCAGATTAAAAGTCTAGTGCTTTGCCGACGGAGCTATCGAGGCTCTTATTCTTTTCATTTAACCTCCTCCAGTACCTAAACATACAGTGACTCAGCCTCGCATATCCCCAAAGAAATCTCGCATCCTGCCTGAGCCAACATGCCCGTTTTGCTTTATTTTAAGAACAATGTACCGGTCTGTGACGCACCGAAACAGCGCATAGGCCAAGTCTCCTCAGTATGCACGCATGTGGGGGGCATATTAAAAGTTAAAGAGAGTCGGGTTGAGCGGAAGATGAACAGTGGCCGAGAGCACAGACGTACTGTAAAAAGTAGTGCACGAGAACATATAGCGGAGCTGCTGACACCACTGCCTTTACAATTCACACAAACACCACTGCAGGCTTTGAACGCTACATAAAACATGAACGTGCATTATTCATGGTTCTTACCCGTTCTGCCGACTGTGCCGTGCCGAAAAATATGGGAATGAAGGCCAGCCAGATGATGCAGGTGGTGTACATGGTAAATCCAATTGGCTTGGCTTCGTTGAACGTCTCCGGAACGCCTCTGGTCTTGATGGCGTAAACCGTGCACGTGACCATGAGCAGGATGCTGTAGCCCAAGGAGCAGATCAGAGACAGGTCCGAGATATCGCATTTCAGCACACCGCGGGCGCTCCTCGGATCCTGCGTCCTCTGCTCGCCGTAGTCCACGAACGTATGCGGGGGGTCGGCGCTGAACCACACCACGATGCCGAAAAGCTGGACGGAAATCAGCGAGGACGTGATAACCAGCTGCGACGCGGGCGAGATGAATTTGGGAGCAGTTACAGCCTTCTTGCCCTGCTCGAAAATGCGGTGGATGCGGTTTGTTTTGGTCAGCAGCGCCGCGTAGCTGATGCTCATCCCGAGTCCCAGGAAAATCCGTCGGAACGAGCACACCACCACGTCTGGAGCGGCGATCATCGGGAACGTCGTGATGTAGCAAAGGAATATACCGGTTAGCAAGACGTAGCTCATTTCTCGTCCGGCGGCGCGCACGATGGGGGTGTTGTTGAAGCGTATGAAAGTGGCTATGACGAAAGTGGTGGCGATTATTCCCAAAACTGAAATAAAAACCGGGAAAAGAGCCCAAGGGGAGTCCCATTCCAGTTTGATGATGGGGATGTTCTGGCAGCCTGTGCGGTTGTAGTTGGGGCGTTGTTCGTACGGGCACAAGTCACAGGTGAACTCGGTGGACTGGTAGTGGTAGCCTTCGCAGCGCTCGCAGTGCCAGCAGCAGGAGACGCCTTTCACCACCTTCTTGCGCTCGCCGGTGTGACACGGCAGGCTGCACACGGAGGGCGGGAGTGAGAAGTCGCCCGTGGCCCACTGCAGGCTGTCCAGCTGAAACAAAAAAATAACACATTCATATGATTTATATAGCACTTTTTAAAACACTCAAAGACTCTTCACGTGCCTTTATTCTTTCCCTTCATACATGATTGTGATAAATGAGTATTTAAGCCACAGCTGCCCTGGTGCACACTGACAGAAGTGAGGCAACCAGTATGTGCCATCAGCCCTTCAGACCACCACCAACCATCCACACACACCCGACTCATTCTAGGCAACGTGGGTGAAGTGTCTTGCCTAACGTGAATGAACATGAATTAAGTCTATACGTCTGACAATGGCCTGTTGGGGGCGCTGTGACGCAATGGGGTTAATGCCAGACATCAGTGAATGGATTTAATGAGCGTGCTCAGTGGCGAACAAATTTGTGAACAGACTTGAGAATACCCTTAGAATAGCGTTAGTCTGCTAGTAGCTTCAGCAGGACACAAACAACACCATTTATTCTCTGATCTGTTGTTATCAAATTGACAACTTCAGGAAATCCTCCAAGACGACCAAACACTTGAACTCACGACTGCTGAAGTGCGATCGCAGAGACATCAAAAATGTTGGTTGTAGGTCTGAATGCTGCTGCAGCTGTCAAAAGCCGTGCATACACTGTAAAATACAGCAGGACTTGGACTACAGGAGGACCGCAGTCGTCCTCTGAACTAATCACAACGTTGCAGTTTTCTTTTGAATTTCTTTTTATTGTACATAATTATATCCGGGTGACAGTAGCTCAGTTGGTAGAGCATTGGCCTTTGAGCCTCAAGGTCGTGGGTTCGAGCCCACCACCAGACCTCCTTCACAACTCCCACTGATGACTTAACCCCACTTTGCCTGAAGCCCCCTCTGAAAGATCAAGACTCCTGTGGACTCAGCACCTGCGGGAGGATCAGTGAGGGGCTGGTGCTATGTGTACTGGGTGGTATCTCTGGCCACCCCCCTGACCCAGAAATGGATTCAGGGGTAGAAAATGGATGGATAACACTGGGTAACAAAAAAATATATTTTGATAATAGTCCAGGGTTTTCCAGCTGAATTAGACTAATTTTGATGCTCTGAGTCCGAAAATGACCTTGGTTTTGCTCAATCAGGTCAGGATGTTTTGTTACAGAAATATTTTTTTTAATCGATTTTGCGTAAAAAACAAATTTCTGCAGATCATCAGCTGAGAAACACTTGACGTTTTTTCCTTTTTCCTCAAGAAATAAAAGTCAACGTATCCAAAGTCATTCAGTTTTTATTTGACCTGATAGAGCAAAATGCATGTGATATTCGGACTCAGAACACCAAAATTAGTCTAAATCAGTTGATAAACCCCTGACCATTTTTGGGCTGTCAACTTGTGTAATTATATCCTGCATGGACTACATTTTTTAACCTTAACATATTGTACACTTTTTGCACAATCTGAGTGATTCTATCTGTGCCAAATGTGACATGTAAATTTCTCCATAGTGAGATCAACCAAGTCTATCTTATCTTATCTTATCTTAACTGTCATGTTTTACTGTCGGTTATATGCTGTTGTTCATGATGTTGTTGTTGCATGGATGTAGAGCTCGTCCTTACATTCAGATAGAGCTGGTTGGTCCAGTGTCCGATGACCTTGTACTCTGCCACTGAGTAGTTGTTGATCTGATATTGAAAGATGTCATAACGTCCTGGAGCGTCACCGTTCTCGTTGAAAATGACCGGGGTTCCGGCGCTCCCTGGGAATGACAGAACAGACCGAGGAAGTTAGTCTTGAGTTCATCTCGAAACAAAACTAGCTGGAGGATTCAACCCGAGTAAATGAGTCTGTATAAGTCTCTGTCGTCTCTGAAGGAACCATTCTTCTCAATCCTACCTCAGAACAGCTGTTACTCGAGAATACATTTAGAGTAAAGGAATCAATATCAAGTACAACAAATATTTCATTATTGTTTGCACACCCTTTGTTAGACTTTGCATGTTTTTTGTGCCTGTGGTTTCAGCTCATTTTCAGTCTTCATTCGACATTTAACCAAAGCCACTCGCCGCAGTTCCACCTCCTGTCGTCTGTGGATGTTTTTACCTCGACTTTTGTTTTCTCACGTTGTGTTCGCTACGTGTTTATGGCCCCCTCGTCTCGCCGCCTCATCAGATCACAGCTTGTCCACAACATGCACACGCAAACACACACACGCACACACACAAGCTCACACACAAGCTCACACGTACACACAGAAAAAGGCAGAGGGCTGGGGTTTTTTGCCACTATTATTTTTTGGCTGCTCACTTGTCACACTCAAACTTACACACACAAAGGCGAACCCAACGAACGCACACACACAAACTTACACAGACTCACACACCGCACATACACAGGCACAAACACGTTTTTTTTGAATAGCACAGATTCATACACAACTCAAAGTGCTTAACAAGACTGAAACATCAAATGGATTTATAATATTATTTACCGTGCCTTTGTGGAGATGACATTTACGTTAATGGACCTTCAAAGTTCCATGAAAAATCAAAGCCACTTTCTAGATCTGAAGCTTGAGTTTAACTACAGTGGTTGCTTGACTCTAATTCACTACTTCTTTCAAGTTATTTAACCCTATGATATAGGCCTGTACAGCAATGCGGCCAATAATCGACTAAATACAGGTTGTAACTATAGACATTAAGTGAAGGCTGTTGAATATTGCTCATGTATGTGTTTGTATGTATCTATGCACGTGAATATTATACGATGAATGTACTATTTCTGCTTGAAAGAATGAATACATGGGAAAGCTGTTTTGAAAGCGAGGGACCAGGGTTATATATACGACATAGCCTAGTTATCCCAGCTTTAAGTCACACATGTGGCTGAATTCCCTTGCCGGGTTCAGCTCACTCCGGTAAAGGCAAAAGGAGCACAATTTTGATTTTTTTATTTCCGAGGTTAAGAATGCAGAGGTAGAGCACATGTGGCCCCGGTGACGGAAGCATCAGTGCGTAAAGCAAACAGCTGGGCCCCATTCAACCCCTCATCCACTCCCCTCCATCCCCCCCCCCCCCCCCCCCCCCCATCCACTCCCCTCCATCCTCCCCCCCCCCCATCCTCCCTCTGACACTCACACTGTTGCAGAGCGATGTGGACGAGAAGCTGTCGAAACGGAGCAGAGCGGTCGTTATCCTCATCGCCGCTGTCACCGCTGAGCAGGTGAAACGCAGGTCGTGTTTGTTCAGAAACTCCATGTGTCTCAGTCATTAAAGCTGGGGTACTTAACATCACTGCTGCTACTGCTACTGCTACTTTGGCGGCACGGTTGCAAGTCTTGGTGGTGACAGTCCTGGTTCAATCCCACCTCCAGACCTTTCTGTGAGGAGTTTGCATGTTCTACCCGTGTCTGCGTAGGTTTTCTTCCAGGTGCTCCGGTTTCCCCCCTCCACTAAAAACAATAGGTCTGGCATGTGCCTCCTGTATCGATTTTAGTGTCCCTTGTCATCCTGAACTTCTTTCCTTCTTAGATCTTTCAGTTTTCTTTAAATCCACACTTTACTGCCACAAACTCTGCTCGTTTCCTTCCCGCTCTGACTCCGCTCTAACTCTGCTCTGATCAGCAGCTCTGATTGGTCAAAGCGCAGCCGAGCCCCTCTGTGCACATGCATGAGAGCCACACACTCATATTTGGCACAATGCATCATGGGAGCTCGTCCACTGTGCAGAACCGGGACGACCAGGCGATGCCCAAATATACAGTAGGTGAATTCTGCTAATCGTTCGGGCCCCGTGGTGGTACATGCGCAACTGAGCACATGCCATGGATTTTTAATCTTGGATCACCGGGGCTTGCTCTGGTCTGTGAAAGGCGCTATATATAAATAAATATGTACTTACTTACTAGAACTCCCAGACCTGTGCTTTTGACTGCTCCCATTCAAACCTATGAAATTCTAAGAAACCTCCAAAAAAATTTCAGTTTTTCACTAGATTCATTAAAAACACGTAATTCATGACTACTTTTTCTAAACTGATCACAGGAGTGCACACAAGATACAAATGATTTTTTTCTCTGACTTTAAATAAAAGTAACTGTCATGTTATTCTAGAGATTATATGATGTTGTTGGAGTAAACATGCAGCACATGAGAAGCACACTGTAAAAATAAGTATGCACACAATCATCTGCCGTATACCAACATGTATACACACTATCAAGACACTAATTTTAGTCAACATCACTTCATTAACGTTTTGAATAATCCATGATATTCAAAATGATAAAAGATACATTTTCTTGCTAAATGCTGAGGAAACAGAGTGAAATTTCTTGCTCAGGGACAAGTGAGCACCTCGAGCCAAACACATCTTTCATAAACAGGTCTTATGTAACAGCAGCAGCAGAGTCCATGATGCAGATATCACCCGCTTCATCTGAACACACTGTGACGCCAGGTCCATCCAGTTATAGGGCTGCTGAGTGGTTAGCACTCTTCTCAGCAAGAAGGTCCTGGGTTTGAATCATATTTTGTGTATTAGGAGTGTTAGGCTTAATGTGGAAGAAGCCGGGTTGAGCATAAGCTAGTTGGAGCCAATATCCTTATATGTACAGTATGAAGCGTATGTAATTTATTTATATAGCACATTTTTACAGACCAAGGTCACCCAAAGCGCTTTACAATGTTCAGAGTTCAGATATTTTGCCATTCTCTCCACACTGGCATCAAAACCCAAATCAACACCATCCATTCACTCACTCGTTACATTCATGCCTATTGTGCATGTTTTTGGTGGTAAGAGAAACCGGAGCATCCAAAGGAAACCGGAGCACCCGGAGGAAATCAGAGTACCTGGAGGAGACCTAAGCAGACACGGGGAGAACATGCAACTCCACTCAGAAAGGCCCTGTTCCGAGTGCCAGCCACCGTGTCGCCCCAATGGGAAGGTACGGTTGCTAACGTGGTTTCTAAGACGTGCTGGAGTTTCCTTCAGTCCTTATATGGTTCATGTTTGTTCATTGTTTATTTGGTTGGGACAGTGCGTTTATAATATACTGTACACACCTCTCTGGATTATAGACTTGGACTGATTTGCATCTTTTCTGTGTTTTTCACAGTTACAGTCACAAACACACACTCATTCTCCCTAAACCATTTCACAGGGAAAGGGTAAACCGAAGCATCCTGAGGCACCTCTGCCGACACAGGGAGAACATGCAAACTCCACTCGAAAAAGCCCAGTCTGGAGGTGGAGTTGAACCAAACTCTAACCTGCGCTAACCACTGCATCACTGGATTTACAAAGTTATTATTAAAATATTAACACCAGGATTGCAGAGAGCGCTTAACCACCATCTTATATAACCGTGTCTCAGCGATGACACAAAACTAAACAAAACAACCACAAATATGTATGAGTAGAAACTTATATTTTGGCTACATCCTGTTTTCTTCTCACACTTGAAAATTGCAATTCAGGCATCTCCCCATTCATTTGCATAAGAATATCTCCAATTATAGATAAAGCAGCTGATTCTAAAAAGCAATTTATTTCCCCCTCTCTTTTAAACACTCACATCCTTAGCTACTTTTAAGTTTAAACATTATCCACATTTGCATGCCATTAAAGTGCGCACAAATACGTCCCAATCTCTGAGCTCCGTTATCGTTTTCAGCGCCGCTCCGGGCTCAAACCAACACCGAGAGGAAGTTGACGCGGATTACTTTGACACAGAAGAAGCAAAAACGGTGGAAGCTCCGAGTGGAAGAAAAAAACAGATTTCTGAAACGAGAGGAGTGGGCGACGGTTTGATTCTGTCCTGATTTGCGTGTGTGGCGCATAAAGCAGAGGCTGAATCACCGGCGCAGCCTCGGGACACGCGAACGCCCCATTTTATGTGTCGCTACACGCTACGCATTTATGAGCACAAGCTAAAGCCGGTTCAGGACGTCAGCCAATGCAAGGGAGAGTAGACAAACCTGGGATTATGTACGACACGTGTATGCAGATCTGTGGAGACCCCTGCTGGACAAGTATAGTAGCTTTAGCACTAGCAAAGTCAGAATAAGATTTTTTTTTCATTGCTCTCTGTGAGAAACAGGAAGTCACAAACAAGAAAATGGCATCGGCTGTCAGTGTAAACAAAGTGAAAATATAAATAACCATGAATCGAGAAAAAAATATTGATATTTCTTTAATTTACAACTATATACAAGTGCACTCTTTTACTTCATCTGTCAATCATTGAGATTTCAGCTGTAGTTTGTTCATTGCTATTAAGTCGGTGTCTGTGGACTGTCCCCCTCAGTCCTGGATTTTCTGCCTGAAGTCCCATTCTGTGGACTTTTTGGTTTTATATCTGTTCTCTTGTAGTGTGTGTCTACTGTATTTTGATTGATTTTGTGCGTCGCCCTGATGTGTTTCACCTGTGTCTCCCTGTGTGTATTCATTCCCTGTGCCTTTCTTCACTTGTTGACCGTTCATTGTCTATACCACGTTTGTCCCTGGCTTGTTTTTGGTTCTGGATATTTGTATTTTGCGCATACCCTGGCTTTATTTGACTAAACTACACTTCATTTTCAGTCCTGCATTTTTGGTTCCTTTTTCATTTCACCACATGACAGGATCCCTCTCTCAACATGGGCCTACCTAAAGTTTTTCACTTTTTTTCATTGTTTCTTTTTTTCAGTCGTTATTAACCCTTTAATGGTTTCCTTGACCATTTCGTGGATCACTTTTTGAGACACTAAATCTATTTGGAACTGAAGTTTACCAAATTGGGGCGTCTCTACTTGGTTTGGCCACTTTCACCATCAATCTGCAGCCATTTAGTATAGGCCTATAATTTAAAAAAAAATAGGGATTATAAGTGCTCCTACATCAGAAAAAATGACATTGCCTTCTTCCAGGAGTGAAAATCAAAAAGTAAACAAGTATTTCTATTAATGGACATTCCGCTCTCTATGAACAAATCTCTCTCAATGACTTTGTTGTTATTACATTTCCCTTGTTCTAATGCCTAACGTACATCGGACTGGCAACTGATTATATCCGTCGCATATGAGTTTCTGCCCCGCACACATCGACAATCTGACGAAAACGGGCAACTCCTAGAAGCAGACCAGTCTCGGGAATAACAGCGCGTACATCGACAGCAACTGGCCTCAACTACAGAGTGTTTTCTGACATAAACTGTAGAGGGCGCAATACACGCAATACACACATGTTGTTGGAGCGCGCACATCGGGTGATATCTCCGGATCTGAGGACAACTAGTTGCCGAAAAGTAGAACACGGCAACTGACTGAATCCGGAGATCGACTGTTTATCTCCAGTTGTAAGAGCGCTCACATCGACCGATTTCAGTAACTGATCATCTCCACCATCTACTCTCAGTTGCCAAAAGCCGCCTTGCAACTAGCTGTCTCCAGTTACTCTGTCCATGTACGCTAGGCTTAACTGTTTGATTCCCTTATCTCTTGTTCGACAACAAGTCCTTTGAGGCAATGCTGTTGGGATTTAGGTCAATACAAAAAGAAAATGAATTGAAATTGATCTGAACACATGTTTGTTCTATACATTTCTATGTAAATTGATTCATACAACAATCAGAGGGGCTTGTGATTATGGATTTTGAGATACTTCGTCAATATATACAGTACTGTAGTAAATTTGCATATGGCCTCAGACACAGCCATACGTAAAGAGCACACACACGTTCTATTTTTAGTCCAACCGTGCATCCGTCCGGAGTCTCTTATTTGAAAACATGAGCTGAACGCGACACGCCAACGCTACTTATCACACCTTCGCCTTTGTCATTATAATGTTTTCCACACAGGGTCTCTCTCGGCTCCTCGGTGCAGTCTTGCTGTACAGTCATATGTGCAGACGCCGCTGTTTGCAGCACGCCGCCCCGACACGTTCAATTATAAAGTTGCTAATTGTGATGTGACAGGCTCAAGCTGTGAACGGTCCACACTGAGGCATTTCTGAACCACGTCACTCCAATCAACACACTCTGGGGAGGGGGAGGAGGAGGAGGAAGAGGAGCGTCTTAATATGAATGAAGACGCTACAGGAAGCTAGAATAAAATAAAGAAAAAAGCTATAAGATTCAATTTATTTTCCGTTTGCAGTAAAACCACATCGGAATACACGTGCAAGAGTCCCCCAGAGTGCACCAGACAAGTCCGTCGTACATAAAACTAGCTTAAAAACTCCAGGGATGTACTCTACCATGGGATTGTATGCTCTTTATAAAGGGAGCTTTAGGGAAAGTCGGTCGTGCTGGAACTACTAAGGCTGCACAATTTTGATTAATTATTGAAATGCAATATTTCACACTGACATTGTGATTTTTTATATCCTGTATGTAATTGGTTCAGAGTAAATGAATATCCGTCCGTCCGTTTTCTTCCGCTTCATCCGTTGCCGGGTCGCGGGGGCAGCAGTCTAAGCAGAGACGCCCAGACTTCCCTATCCACACACACACACTTCCTCCAGCTCGTCCGGGGGGACTCCAAGGCGTTCCCAGGCCAGCTGAGAGACATAGTCCCTCCAGCGTGTCCTGGGTCTTCCCCGGGGCCTCCTCCCGGTGGGACGTGCCCGGAACACCTCCCCAGGGAGGCGTCCAGGAGGCATCCGGAACAGATGCCCGAGCCACCTCAACTGGTTCCTCTCGACGTGGAGTAGCAGCGGCTCTACTCCGAGCTCCTCCCGTGTGACTGAGCTCCTCACCCTATCTCTAAGGGAGCGCCCAGCCACTCTGCGGAGGAAGCTCATTTCGACCGCTTGTATCCGCGATCTCGTTCTTCCGGTCATTACCCAAAGCTCATGACCATAGGTGAGGGAGGGAACGAAGATTGACCGGTAAATTGAGAGCTTTGCCTTTCGGATCAGCTCCCTCTTTACCACAACGGTCCAATACAGCGACCGCATCACTGCGCACGCTGCACCGATCCGCCTGTCAATCTCACGCTCCATTCTTCCCTCACTCGTGAACAAGACCCCGAGATACTTGAACTCCTCCACTTGAGGAAGGACCTCTCCACCCACCTGCAGAGGGCAAGGCACCTTTTTCCGGTCGAGCACCATGGCCTCGGATTTGGAGGTGCTGATTCTCATCTCAGCCGCTTCACACTCGGCTGCAAACCGTCCCAGTGCATGCTGCAAGTCCTGGTTTGTTGGAGCCAACAGGACAACATCGTCTGCAAACAGCAGAGATGAAATCCTGTGGTCCCCGAACCGGACCCCCTCCGGCCCCTGGCTGCGCCTAGAAATTCTGTCCATGAATACAGTGAACAGAACCGGTGACAAAGGGCAGCCCTGTCGGAGGCCAACATGCACCGGGAACAGGTCTGACTTACTGCCGGCAATGCGAACACAGCTCTGGCTCTGGTCATACAGGGACCGAACAGCCCTCAGCAGAGGACCCCGGACCCCGTACTCCCTGAGATCCCCCCAAAGAACACCCCGGGGAACACGGTCGAACGCCTTCTCCAAATCCACAAAGCACATGTGGACAGGTTGGGCGAACTCCCATGAGCCCTCGAGTTTCCGATGGAGAGTATAGAGCTGGTCCAGTGTTCCGCGGCCGGGACGAAAACCACACTGCTCCACCTGAATCCGAGATTCGACCATCGGCCGTAGCCTCCCCCTTCTTATAGAGAGGGACCACCACCCCGGTCTACCACTCCATCTGCACCGCCCCCGATCACCACGCGATGTTGTAGAGACGTGTCAGTAAATGAATATATTATTTATTTATTTTATACTAGAACAAGATCTCAGGAGCGGTGGACCCATTCTAGTAAGTAAGTAAGCAAAGCAAAGCACTTTACAATGTTCAGAGTCAGATATTGTTAGCATCATTCCACACACGGTGATGACGGAAGCGAGTCGCCGAACACACTGGACCATCAGCTCCCATTCAACACCATCCATTCACTCTCTCATTTACATTCATACCTATTGTGGATGTTTTTAGTGGTAGGGGAAACCGGAGCACCCGGAGGAAACCTACACAGACACGGGGAGAACATGCAAACTCCACTCAGAAAGGCCCTGTTCCGACCGGGATGCGAACCCAATTAAGCCCAATAGGGAAGAGCTCATGGACCAAGTTTTTCTTCAACCCACTCTGGCTTTTATTGACTGTATTGTATTCATGAATTTGTATGGGGTTTGGCTTCAATAAGTGTTTCTCTTCAGCCAAAACGCTTTCAGTCATTTGTTTGTGCTTTGTTAGTGTTTGGTTGACAATAGTCTGAATGAAGAGACTGAAATAAACGTACATAGAAAAGTAAACTCTGTTCTTGCCACACTCACCTTTTTGGCTTTAAAAAATTGATGGTTTTGTCCTCTCCATGATCCTGGTGTTTATATTTTGAGCCAGATACGAGCTATAAAAACATTGACCAATCAGATCGCTTCATTTGCGGGGTAGACTCCAGCTAGCTCCCACTTAACCAACTCGTCCGCTTTTGTCACGGCACAAAGCTAACGCCGTCAGAACAAATGCCCATATAAGGAGATTGGCTCAAGCTAACTCACGTTCAAATCCTCTGAATTATGGTGACGTCAAGCAAGGCAAGGCAAGTTTAATTGTATAGCACATTTCATACACAAGTGCAGAACAAAATAAGATAGCAATAAAATCATAATTAATCACAGTATAAGAAAGAATAGAAAGAAAGAAAAAATATAAAATCCCTCCGTTGTACGCACGGCTAAACAGAACTGTTTTTAATTCTTCTGGAAACGGGCGCTTTATACGACGCATGTTTTGGTTCTGGTTTGTAGAGCAAAGCAGGAGCGCCTGGAGGAAACCCACCCACACATGGATAGAAACATACAAGCATTTTTTCCTCATTCACATATTTCTATTTTAGCATCAAGCAGGACCTGGGCAGAGATAGTAGAATCGCATTTGTAAACTCAGAAGTAGGACAATGCTGGATTAGCCAAACACGCATGAACTAATCAAAAAACACAAGAGCGTCCTTCCCGTGTTTTCCATAAATAGTTGTATGATAAATTCTCGGCGAGTTAACCCCGTCGTATCTCGTCTCATCTTGTAAGCCCTTAACGTGGAGTCAAGTGCAACAGTTTTATCTCCTTTCTGCGCTGGTTTATTGTTCTGTTTCGCGGCTGGATAATAACGCCTTTCTCTCGTCGGGGTTAAAAAAACGTGCCACGGTCTCCATCAGTATTAGCACAAGTAGCCTCCTGACGCTCCTCTAAAAATAAGCTCAGGAGCGAAAGAGGAGGCGCACGGCTGAGTTGGCGATTAGCCCCCCCCCCCCCCCCCCAGGCCGCCTCTATTGGAGCGCAGCATCATGGGTAACCTCGGCGGCCCGTGTTTGAGGAAGTGAAGCAAAAGGGAACGCAGCAGGACTGGGCTTGATTTTATGGATGTGTGAGGTTTTTGACGGTTCACGGATCAGATGGGCGCGTTAGTGGAGGATGTTGAAGTGAAGGCCAGGGCGCCGGGTGGAAGACCTGTTGCTGATCGTGGTTCGGCGAAGGTTTAAAGGAGTCGTAACATGCTAGAGCGAAAGATACAACTGTTTTTGTTTTTTTAATTTACTCTTTGTCAATGCATTTATCCAGGTTCTCTCACTGTAATTGTTGTCATAGGGGCAGTAGTCAAAGCAAAATCACCTAGAATAAATCGGGTTATTTCTGCCCGTTCTGAATTTCCATCCATCCATTTTCTTCCGCTTCATCCATTGCCAGGTTGTGGGGGCAGCAGTCTAGACAGAGACGCCCAGACTTCCCAAACTTATGATACTCAATTTATTAACAAGCACAAGTTACACTTAAGGGTTACCTCAAGTGTGGACAAAAATATTAGGTGCACTTCAATTGCAATACAGAGGTAAAATTAATCAAAAAGACAAAACAAAAACCAGACAGGTCCAAGGCATCGCATCACATGGTCCTTTGCGTTAATTGACATGCGTCCTTTCCTGTTTGGCTCAAGGTCGCTTCTCCAGCATCCAATTGCAGATGGGACGAGACACCGAAATCAAGAGCCGAGCACCGCATACTGGGCCCACTTCCAAAACCCCCCAGCAACCCGGCTTATCCTAGTGACGAGTCCACATCTATTCATTGCAGAAACAGACTTACATCACAAGCAGCTGTCGACTCAAATAAACTGTTGTTAATGAGAAACTACGCGCGCAAAAAAAAGGAAATTCTGAACTTCTAGTTATGGAGCTGGCCAAGAGCTGCCGCAGGTGGCCCCTCCCACAGGAAACGTGCTTTCAGCCCCCTCTACACCTTAAATCGTGCGGTAAAGGACAGTAGTGAGGATTTTATGGACATTTATCAACATTTGTGGACATTTGTCATCTGCCCCTTATTGACCAATGTGTTTTCTATCATTGCATTTCTTGTGTTTGAACTTTTATTCTCTGACCTGTGTTAGCCTGGTCGTACCACACCATCGTACAAATTACATTTTGTACTACAGTAAGATCTGGATTTGCAGCACTGAGCTCTGTTAACAGACTCCTTTTGCAGATTGAAACAATTGGATCTGAATTTGCCGTGACATATGTATCGCGCCCAAGTGAGTCTCTAGCATTTAGCATGTAGCCTAGCTTTAGCCATCTCCTTTGCCACTAACGGAGCCCGTGGGGAGTAGAGCCACAACTTATTTGCCAGTAATTACCTTTGCTAAACATTCCTCTTGCTCAGGCTTCAATTTCTTGATAGAACCAGAACAGATAACTTTACTATCGCATTCGTCGCCATTGCCAAACTACAACTCCAATTCGGCACAAACGCTTGACGCTGATTGGTCGGATGAGATTCAACCGATGCAATTGCACTGGCAGCAGACCAAGACAGTACATGTAGGCAAATGACAATTGACCAGAGTTTACAGATGGCTAAGGCCAGGCTAGATCCGTGTTGGCGAATCGACGGTTTTGTAAAATCAACCCAGATAACAACCGTTGTGATTTAGGACAATACAAAAATACATTGAAACTGAACTGTAAAGACATAGAAGCTGATTTGTACCTCTTAATTCCATTTGAAACCACAACTACCACAGAGTTGACGTGGGAGCTGCATGTGTGGGTGCATACATGAATGAAATGCAGATCACACATGGTCCACGTGCCCAGACACAGATGCCAGATCGGCCCATAATGAATCTCCGAGACTCAAAAACGTCACTGCTGCCTTCTCACCCTCACATCACGCTAAAACTCTCAAATAGAACCAAAGAAACAAAGTGAGATATGAACAATGTATGAAGACAAGAAATTATATTAATACTAACCAGCTAGCTCAATGAAGCCCAAAACAGTTTTTTGTCGCATTCACTCAAATCAGTGGTTTTAGAGCTTGATCTTAGTGTTTATATTTTGTTGTTGTCTTTGTGGTGCCACATACTTGTGAGAGCCAGATTACGGCAGACTTTTGAAGCTAAGCAGGATAGGCCCTGGTCATTACTGTGATTGGAGACCTCTGGGAACACCACTGGGGTGATTGTAAAGTGCCGAACTGTTCTGTTGTTTACTCTTTAGGCAAGACACTTCACACACATTGCCTAGAATGAGTTGTGTGTGTGCGTGAATGGTTGTTGGTGGTCAGACGGGCTGATGGCACATACTGTGTCCAAAATGCTGCAGCCTGAGTCCTGACCAGGACCAGGGAGTATGATCACATTAGTCCAGTCCTCAGGTCTCTGCACTGGCTTCCTGTGGCTCAGAGAATAGACTTCAAGGCAGCGCTGCTTGTGTACAAGTCTCTCCATGGCCTCGCTCCAAAGTACTTAAGCAACATGTTGGTGCCATATGAACCGGCCCGGACTCTGAGGAGCACAGGAGGTAGCCTTTTGCTGGTTCCAAGAGTCAGAACTAAACATGGGGAGGCAGCGTTTGAGATTTATGCAGCTAAAATCTGGAACAATCTTCCTGAAGATGTGAGGTTGGAATCTACTCTCGCAGTTTTTAAATCCAGGTTAAAAACAGTTCTGTTTAGCTGTGCGTACAGCTGAAAGATTTTATCTCTACAACTGAAGGATTTTATATTTTATATTTACTCTTTTTTAGGCATTGTGGCTATTTATTATTTTAATCCTGTGTGTGGGTTTAATGTTTTAAGGTTTCTAATCACTTGTGATTTTATTATGTTTTTAATATTTCTTGTGTTTTTTTGTGTATATGTAGATTTTAAAGTTTATGATTTTCTGGATATGATGTGGGCTGTGAGGCGCTTTGTGTTGTCTTGTGTAGGAAAGGCTCCACAAATAAAATTGATTGATTGATTGATACTGGTTGCTTCACTTCTGTCAGTGTGCCCCAGGGCAGCTGTGGCTACTGCAGTAGTTTATCGCCACTGTGTATATAGTGTATATGAGCGTCTAAAAAGCGCTATACAAAACAGATTATTATTGGAAATTCAGATATGACCCTTATAAGTATTGACCAATCACATGCCTTCATTCTCTGCAGAAACTCCAGCTTGCTTTAGCAACCGTCTTAGCAACACGTCTGCCCCTGTTATAGCTGCTAATCAATTGCCACCTTCTCACCCTCAGTAAACGCTGGTGCAAATGTAAAACTCTCAAATAGAAGCATAGAAACAAAGTGAGATATGATGAAGAACGTTTGAAGAAAATATGTCCGGTCCAATAACAAGCGTTTGGAAAGTATTTAAGCAAAACCTGACACTCTCCTACGGCTGTTATGCAGTTTCACTTCATTATTTCTGCAAAAGATTGTAAGCTTTACCTTGACAAATGAAAAGTCAAATTGAGTTTTCAAAATTGGACCGAAGCATAGAGGCTTTTTACTGTTTGAATTAATCACAATTTTTGAGAGCCAGTGAATGAAAAGCCAGCCTTGGCAGAGCGAATTGCAGACCAGAGACAGCTACAGAAGAAATCTGCTTCATCACGGCTTTTCACAAATATCAAAGCAGCGTTTTAGCAACTTTGACCCAAGGAGAGAGTAAATTTGGTAATGATACGCTGCTTCTAAAGGTGGAGGTGGAGGATTTGGGGGATGTTGATATGACATTGAAACTCAACGAGAAAAGTTGTGAGTTTTAAGTGCTTTTACCCATGTTCCTCACCAATCACAGACCACACGTTTCACACACTTTTTTAACCACCAAGTTCAGTGAATACGAGCGAAATCTGGGAAGTAGAAGCTCCATGTTTTAAGGCCGTAAAACCCTCACACACACTTCATACACTTTTCTAACCACCTGAACTCACGACTGCACCGTGGAGGTGTCAAACCTGTTGGTTGTAGGTCTGAGCGCTGCTGCAGCTGTCAAAAGCCGTGCACACATTGTAAAATACAGCTGTAGAAGACAACTACATCTACTGCTAAGTAAGTAAGTACGGGCATTTGTCTCTTGCTCCACACAGAGATTGGAGCAGGGTCGCCGTAAAGGAGGCGCAGACCTGCTGTACATGCTTTTAGTGGTATAGGAAACAGGAGCAACCAGAGGAAACCTACGCCGACACGGGGAGAATATGCAAACACAACACAGAAAGGTCTGAATCAAATCCAGAACTACTGGAGTTACTACTACTAATACTACTAAGGTTACTATGAAAAATAGTATGTTTTCTGCGTTTTTCATCACATTTGACCGTGAAACTTTGATCCATTAAATATTGGGTAAAATGTGTGATAGTAGGTATGGATAGTGGGTTTGAATGTCCAAAAAAGCGCTGTATAAAACCAAAGCAGTATTATTACGAACTGCGGACCAAAATTAGCTGTGTTGCTATAATCTGGTGCAGAACATGTATCTGTCTTTGAGCTTAATGTACTTAATGTTCTTATTTTTTATGTCTATGTCCATTTACCTGCTATTGACAACACTTTTGATGCTGTCACAACGCTATAGTTGAGCTCATAAGGGGAATAGAAATGCAACATATAAAACCATGATCTAAAATGGTTCATTAAATGGCCTTTGATAAAAGGGGTAAAAGGGGTGACAACTTGTACAGGACAACTCAGAATCAAAAACACCCGGAGTCTTTCCCCACATCACATTCATAACACATACAACAGAAAAACCAACACTTACCGTTGAAGTTGACGGCTCGTATGTGGGCCAGCAGCTCCTTCCCGTCGATGTTGGCCATGCGGGCGCAGAGGCCGGGCGCGCCGCCGCAGAGCTGCCGGTGCATGTTGTGCAGCGCGTGGGCCATGGAGTACACCGCGTCCATCACAAACTGGACCTTCCCCTCCTGCTCGTAACTGGAGTCCCGGCCCACTTTCTCCAGACCTAAAGGTGGAGAAGGAGAGCTAAGTGATCGCCATGGCAACCGGAACACGCTAAAGGTTTTCGTATCAGTATGAAGCTAAAGCTGAGGTTAAGCTCAGATTTACTTACTTATTTTTTAAACATATAATGCTGGAAAACCTGTATATTTAAATGTGTCAATTTTTTCTCTGCGCAGCACTTCAGACACTTGTTTTATCAAATGTGCTCTATAAAAGTGGATTGGATTCAGTCCTCCCACTGTTTCAATCTGGAGAGACTGGAACAGACAAAACATGGGTATAATTAGAATTGTATATTGATTGGAAATTAATCTGACACTATATAAACTAGACATATGACTCTGAGGACAATCATCATCATCAAACCTTTATTACAGACTCATGGTCCAGGATGAGACAAAAACATGGTATAAAAACAATATTTTCAAGATTTACATTTATTGTGCTGCACAGAATGTGGTTAGGATTTGGCGCTTCGACTCCGGCAGAGCACAGCACGACTGCAGAAGGGGAAAGCAATTACGGATGAAGTTTTGGTCAATCTCATCCATAATCTCCTATTGACGTAACTCCTATTAAAGAGCGACTAAACACCTGTGCCCAGGCTGACTCCGCCGACATGAACATTTGAAAATGTTCTCGTAAAAGGGCGTTGCCCGAGGACCAAGGGACAAGAAGGGGGGCTTAGAGTTGGGCGTGGTCTGGGCTGTGATTGACAGCTCACTTGTCACACACAAAAAAACCAGACAGTTGTCATTGCTGCTTAAAGCAATAGCTAACAGACCAGAAAGTCTCATTCCCTTGTTTACACACTAAGATCATTGTAGAGCTACACACCTGAACCTAATCCACAGAATTATCTCAGCAGCAGTGGTTGTCAACTGATGTAATTTAATGTTAATCCACTCAGAATACGTCAGAATGCTCCAACCTGCAGCTGGGGCGTGTGAGAGTTGAATGGGTTTATATCACTGGCGCAGACAGACGCACGTCACACACACCAACTGATCACACAGAATTACAGTCAATGAAGAAGCCAGGACCAAATTCAGATGTAGTACCACCAAAAAAGGTTGAGAGAGCGCCACACAGACGTTTTTAGGCTCAAAAGTGAGATTTTATCTAATTTGAACTAAAATGTCAAAAAAAAATGACCAGGATGTAGAGAGCACAACAATAAACATTTATGCAGTTTATGAGTTAAAAAAAAGTTAATTTGGTGTGTAGTCGCTCTTTAACTTACACTGGAAAGTAAAGTCCTTTTGCTCAGTAACCGTTTGAGTCACACTCACAGTTTTGGTCTTAAATGTGTTTTTTATTTATAGCATTCTGTTTGTTCCTGGTCCAGATATGAGCCATAAAATGATCGATCAGTCAGATGTTTTCATTCACGGGCGAATTTCCCCCTTTCCTTAGCAACCATCTTTAACAACTGCTGCCTTTGATACTGCGGGAAACTAATACAAAAGAGGAAATGCCCTTATAAGGGTATTGTCTCCAGCTAGCTCTTGTTCAAATCGGCTTCTTCCTCATTAAGGCTAACACTATGGTGATGTCACACTCCGCCTGTCCACTCCTAATCTAAAGTCTATGCTCTGAGCCCACTCAAAAATCCACTAAGTCAGCTCCTGTACAACTTTCCCGCCTAATTATTGGCTCGGAGACGCGACGGCTGATGCTGCTACGAGCCAAAAATCAAAATCATGGGAGGAGTCGAACACTAAACAAAGCTCCCGTGGAACGAATAGCCGCTCGGAAATGAAATCCAATTTAATTTGAATAGCACAGGGGGGTGTGTCCAGGGGGAGGCATACAGAGACTGATTACAGGAGCGTGCTGGTTAGTGAATGAGTGTGTGTGCAAAGAGCTGGGGATTGTGGGATGCGGAGACCGGCGATGAAATATCTACCCAAAACACGTCAGCGCTGGATAATCCATAGTCGTATTAAAATGTAAACGGTGTAATGTGGGCACGGGGGGGGAGGGGAATCGACCGCAGATCGCCGCGGGAGACAAGGAGTTTCGGTGGTACAAAGAAGGCTCTATACACTCACAGCTACTGGGCTAAAACAAAAAAGTGTGAATATGAAATGGAAAGTAGAATGTGTAGATGCAGAACAAGTGATCAGTCCTGGATCTATGGTCTCAGTCCTGGATCTACAGCCTCAGTCCTGGATCTACGGTCTCAGTCCTGGATCTATGGTCTCAGTCCTGGATCTACAGTCTCAGTCCTGGATCTACAGCCTCAGTCCTGGATCTACAGCTTGAGCCTCAGTCCTGCGGGTCTATCCTGGATCTACAACTCAGTCCTGGATCTACAGTCTCAGTCCTGGATCTACAGCCTCAGTCCTGGATCTACAGCCTCAGTCCTGGATCTACAGTCTCAGTCCTGGATCTACAGGGTGGATCATGGTCAGGCGCCTGAATACATCCAGGGCCTGATCCACCCTTATGTCTCCAACAGGAGTCTGAGGTCCTCTACTCAGAACCTGTTGATGGTCCCCCGGACTCGTTTCAAAACCAGAGGAGACAGATCCTTCCAGGCAGTTGCTCCTCGCCTTTGGAATGAGCTTCCTCAGTCTCTGCGTATCGTAGAGACTGTTGATGATTTTAAGTCCCAACTAAAGACACATTTGTTTGGACAGGCGTTCTCGCACCATTGTTCATAGGCCTTTGTGAATGTAAATTGTGTTTTCTGTGTTTGTTTTATCTGACTTGTATGTGTATTTTGTATTTTAATGTGTGAAGCGCTTTGTGACCCTGGTCTGTGAAAGGCGCTATACAAATAAACTTTACTTACTTACTTACTTACTTACAGTCTCAGTCCTGGATCTACAGCCTCAGTCCTGGATCTACAGTCTCAGTCCTGGATCTACAGCCTCAGTCCTGGATCTACAGTCTCAGTCCTGGATCTACAGTCTCAGTCCTGGATCTACAGCTTGAGCCTCAGTCCTGGGTCTATCCTGGATCTACAACTCAGTCCTGGATCTACAGTCTCAGTCCTGGATCTACAGCTTGAGCCTCAGTCCTGGGTCTATCCTGGATCTACAACTCAATCCTGGATCTACAGCCTCAGTCCTGGATCTACAGCCTCAGTCCTGGATCTACAGCTTCAGTCTTGGATCTACAATCTGTCTGGCCGTGGAAGAATATGGATCTCCCCCAGGCTTCTCACATTTTTTCCCAACGCAGTATTTTTGAGTTGTTCCTTGACGGTGCACGTGGATCTAAGGACAGTGATGATCTATGACATTTAAGCACATTTTTTAACATGTATGAACAGAGATAATGGACCAATGGCTCCTATTTGTTTGTTATTATTGCATTTCCTGTGTTTTATTCCCTCATCTGTTGTTGGTGAATCGACAACTTTGTGAAGTCGTCTGAGAAAACCGCTGCTGTGATTTAGGGCTATCCACGAAAGCATAAATTAAAGTATGAAGTCAAGAATGCAGCAGTAGCATCTGTTGGTAAATGAGGCTGTTTTATGTGGAAAAGTGAGGAGCAGGAGTGGTTTATCGCGGAGGCTGTTTTCAGGCTGGAAAAACCTGAGGATATCAAACTGAAAAACCCACTCTGGACATAACTGATCAATAATAATAAATAAGTGAAGTCCAGATTAGGCTGCGTCAGACTTTGATCATTATTTCCATATGCCACATGTTGCTGTTTGCATCTTTGCTGATTGATCATAAACAAGAATGAACTTTAGTTTTGACACTGGTGGTGTCGCTTCATCACGGCCCAGGTTTTAATTAAACGCCCCCAGACGAGCAGGGAAAGACCCCCCACCACCACCACCACCTCTCTCTCTCTCTCTCTCTCTCTTTTTGATGAGAGACGGCAGAGCAGAATGCTAATCACAGGTTACACGAGATGGATGCACAAAAAGAGAGACCAGAGAGAGAGACCAGAGAGAGTCCAGAATGAGAGGGATCAGAGAGAGAGACCAGAGAAAGAGACCAGAGAGAGTGACCAGTGAGAGAGAGTATACAGGGTGATCAGTGAGAGAGAGTTCAGAGAGAGTTCAGAGAGAGTATGGAGACACCATAACAAGATATAGAGAGTGACCAGAGAGAGAGAGAGAGAGAGACAAGAACGAAAGACCAGAGAGAGACCAGAGAGAGTATAGAGAGAGACCAGAACAAGAGAGAGAGAGAGAGCAGAGTAAGAGAGAGAGAGACCAGAAAGAGCAGAACAAGAGTACAAAGACAAAGCAGAGTGAGACCAGAGATAGACCAGAGAGAGAGACCAGAGAGAGAGACCAGAGAGAGACCAGAGATAGATCAGAGATAGACCAGAGAGAGACCAGAGAGAGACCAGAGAGAGACCAGAGAGAGACCAGAGAGAGACCAGAGAGAGACCAGAGAGAGACTAGAGAGAGACCAGAGAGAGACCAGAGAGAGCAGAGAGAGAGCAGAGAGAGAGCAGAGAGAGCAGAGAGAGACCAGAGAGAGACCAGAGAGAGACCAGAGAGAGACCAGAGAGAGAGCAGAGAGAGACCAGAGAGAGAGCAGAGAGAGACCAGAGAGAGACCAGAGAGAGAGCAGAGAGAGACCAGAGAGAGAGCAGAGAGAGACCAGAGAGAGCAGAGAGAGGAGTGATGATCCGTGGGATGCATGTATCCAGTTAATAAAGCTCTTGTGTGTGTTTAATGCACAGGCAGCTTAGTCATTCTCTGATTAATTATGTCAGAAATAACAACAGCTTGCACACGTATCTCGTCGGGATTTTTGGATTTGTGGGAGTATAAATTACAGCAAAGCAACGTGACATGTCTGAAAAAGCGGCGCAGCGGTGGATAAGATGGCTGCAGATTCTCCGCTCGATTTCAGCCGTGGCCAAAGTAACAATTCTAGTTTGCGACTGTCATGGTCTGGATTTTTTGTAAATTTTTACTTGGTTTTGTTTTGACTTCTGTTCTCTGTGGTTTCATTTTCAGTTTTACGTCCTGTCTTGTTCCTCTGTCTTGATTGCCTGTGTCTATATGTACCTGTGCTCCCCTCCTCTTGTTGCTGGTCTATTGTATTGTCAACGTCTGTCCTCTATTGTCTCTGTTCCTGTGTTTAGTTTGGCTTTTGGTGTATTTTACCCTGGACTTTTAGTTATTATCTTTCTCAAACCATTATTTCGCATTTCCTGCCTTTTTGGGGTCCTTCCTGCAATCCACCTCGTGACAGTTTTGTATGTCTGTATAGCACACACAAAAAAAAAACAAGGCCACGATGCCATAGCTCTGGGGTTCCCAAAGGTTTTTAGCCCTCCTCACCTTCCACCCCCACCTCAACAACCCGAAATGTATGTATTCTTGGGTTTCATACTGTATGACGTCAGAGCAGTGGTGTGAATAACAAATGTAGGACAGGACGTGACGTATCCTGGCGGTGCAGTCTGCCGGGTTTATACACGGAGATATAGTAGAAGAAGAAGCTCTGTCAAAATGCCATCTGTTTGTGCGGTGTACGCTTGTAGCAACCGCACAAATAGAGAGAAAGACCAGAGTTTCTTCCGTGTTCCAACTGTGGTCTCATATAAAGGAGGACACTTTGAAAAAATCACTGGAATGAGGCGGGCGAGGTGGATCAAGGCTTTTCCAGATAAGCGCCCCCTGCAGGCCACCCCAATGAAACACAGCAATTTATTCTGTTTTTCTTTCCAAAAATGCCCGAAATCAAGATTCTTTTGAGAAACATTTTGTAGTACTCCCTTAGAATTGAGTGTCCCCGATTAAAACTGTTACAACAACCGTACACCGCACAGGAGGAGAGGCTTTTGACTCCAAACAGACTTTACATGGTTTTCAGTTGTCCCACCTCTGCTCATTCGCCCCCTACTGGCCAGGTTCATGAAACCCAAGAATTTCCTTGATTTGGAGTAAGTCAGGTTCAAGTGATGGTCTTGGAGGGCTTTGCACCATCAACCGGCCTCACCTCTTGCACTTTTCACTGTTCTCCCCCTTTGGGTTTTTCTGTTGTGGATTTTAACCACGTTTCATTTTAAAGCAGGTATTATTTGTTTGTAGCCTCCAAACACCTTTAGCGTTAGCAAACAACACCTTTAGCGTTAGCAAACAACAGCAGGACACGTTTTGTTGCGGCGCATGATGTAAGCTACTTAACTCGATTTTGATGGACGCTGTCGTAATCTCGTAATGTCTGGAACAAAAATACAAATGTAATTAAAATATATTTTATTTCTGATCGGACTCTTCTCTAAACACAATTTAACAATATCAAATCAAATCAATTGCAAAAAAAATATGCAAGGGTTATATTTTTGTCCCATTTTTTTATCTTTTTTTTGGAAATCATCTTGCGGCCCTCACTTTGAGAACCACTGCCATAGCCTAAAAAACACATACAGCATCTGTTTTGTAATGTGTAGGGTACTGTTATGTGAGAGGATTTTTTACATGTAGATAGATATTTTTTTTTCAGCCCATCTACACTTTCGCAGGTAATTACTGTATGTACAGTATTGGTGATGGGTTTCATTTCCTGTGTGAGTGCTTGGATAATGAAGTTGCTGCTTACAGAGACAGACCTCTCCCTCTGTATTATGTTAAATACCCATCAATGCTGAAATCGTTCGCACTTATGCAAAACGAGAAGCCACAGAATCGTTTGTAAACTTTTGCTTGGTGCATAGTTGAAAAAGTTTCCTGGTTTGTTAAAATGATGTATGGCTTTGTTGTTTTGTTTTGTAACTTCTTATATAAGGTCATGAGCCATCGATAAAGAAACACAGAAAGAAAGGAAAATCATAAAGGTCAGAATAGAACCATATTTATTTTATCCACCCTACGGCCTGAACCATGGCAGGCCCAGAAGAGGGGAAATCTGGGAGGTTAAAATAAATGTATATTATTTACAGTATATTCTTGGGTTTCATATGACGTCAGGGCAGTGGCGCGAATAACAAACATAGGACAGGACGTGACGTATCCTGGCGGTGTAGTCTGCCGGGTTTATACACAGAGATATAGTAGAAGAAGAAGCGCTGTCAAAATGCCATCTGTTTGTGCGGTGTACGCTTGTAGCAACCGCACAAATAGAGCGAAAGACAAGAGTTTCTTCCGTGTTCCAACTGTGGTCTCATATAAAGGAGGACACTTTGAAAAAATTACTCAAATGAGGCGGGCGAGGTGGATCAAGGCTTTCCCAGATAAGCGCCCCCTACAGGCCACCCCAATGAAACACAGCAATTTCTTCTGTTTTTCTTTCCAAAAATGCCCAAAATGAAGACTCTTTTGAGAAATATTTTTTAGTACTCCCTTAGAATTGAGTGTCCCCGATTAAGACTGTTCCAACAACCGTACACCGCACAGGAGGAGAGGCTTTTGACTCCAAAACAGACTTTACATGGTTTTCAGTTGTCCCACCTCTGCTCATTCGCCCCCTACTGGCCAGTTTGATGAAACCCAAGAATACATAAGAAGCCATAATTATTATTCTTGCTTATGTTATTTGGTTTGATTTTGAATAGCTAGATAGATTTAGAAATACTTTAAAATCAATGTGTATCTCAGTGCGTGGAGTCACTCTGTGGAACGGTCAAACTGATGAAATGCAAACAGGTTGAAACTTGATGTATACAAAAGAATTAGTGAAGAAGAGAGTGGTGCCCAGAGCACTGAGCGATTGAAGGAGAGAGGTGTATGGTCAGGGAGTGTTTGGGCCTGTGTGAGTGTGTGTCTTGTCTTACACCATCAGTGGTTATTACTGTATGTATCGTAAAGTCAGTACAGTAAACTTTTGTATAATGTGATTGGTGGATTTACCAAGTGTAGTATTGTTTCTGTATTGTCTTATAGTGTGTCCTGTGTTGTCTGGGTGAGGGGGGTTTGGATTAATAAAAGGGTTTTTCTTCCTCCAACTCCTTTTCAATCTCTTTATGTGCTGTTGTTTTCTTGTTTCCTGTGAAAATTGTGTGTGCAGGTTTTTGAAAGAAATATTTCATTCATTCATTCCAAGTGCACCCATTTAAAACACATGTATTCATATGTGTTCGGTTAGTCGTAGTCTTCTCTCCCTCTTGATGCGGTTGGTCTGATATTTCGGCTGAAATGTGCAGCGTGAGTTCATTTTGGTTTGTGATGTTCTGATTCGAGCTCTGCACTAGTGGCTATACAGCATTTTAACTTACCTAGTAGACGGATTTACTTAAAGAGGCTATACCCGATTTATTTTCTTATGATTTCATAAAAATGCGTATAACTACATACAAGTTGTATTATAATCAGTAATTTAATTGAAAACTTGAGCTCATTGATTCAGCTGTGTATGAATTCAGGGCGTAAAAAGTGCTGTGTAGAAACTTAGTGTGACCTTAACTCTCCTCCAATCACAGAACGAGGAGCGGCGCTGTGACAAACAGGCCACGCCTCCTCTAGCCTCTATAGCGCAGGTAAACATGCTCCTGGCATGTTAGCATAAGTGGCTATAACTCCTCTTGATGTAACTGCAGACACAGCAAAACAGCCCAAACAACACAAAAGTGAGGAAGAGAAGAGGGAACTAGAGCAAAAAAATTATCAAAGATGAAATCAAGCCCGGGTGAACATAGTTAGCTTACGTCGTATCCTCTGGAGAGACTTGTCTATGGGAGAGACCTGCGGGACCGGCTCGGACTATCTACGCTCAGACTATCCACGCTCGGACTATCTATGCTCGGATGCTTCATCAGTGATTGTTGTACAGTTTAATAATAATAATCTTGATTTGTATAGCACTTTTAAAAACAATGTTTACAAAGCGCTGCACAGCATAATAAAAAATAATAACATAATGCAAAGTCAAAATAATTAGATACATACAGATACAAACACACTGTATTTATGGACAGAATTTCTAGGCGCAGCCAGGGGCCGGAGGGGGTCCGGTTCGGGAACCACAGGATTTCATCTCTACTTTTTGCGGATGATGTCGTCCTGCTGGCTCCAACGAACCAGGACCTGCAACATGCACTGGGACGGTTTGCAGCCGAGTGTGAAGCGGCTGGGATGAGAATCAGCACCTCCAAATCCGAGGCCATGGTGCTCGACCGGAAAAAGGTGCCTTGCCCTCTCCAGGTGGGTGGAGAGGTCCTTCCTCAAGTGGAGGAGTTCAAGTATCTCGGGGTCTTGTTCACGAGTGAGGGAAGAATGGAGCGTGAGATTGACAGGCGGATCGGTGCAGTGTGCGCAGTGATGCGGTCGCTGTATCGGACCGTTGTGGTAAAGAGGGAGCTGAGCCGAAAGGCAAAGCTCTCGATTTACCGGTCAATCTTCGTTCCCTCCCTCACCTATGGTCATGAGCTGTGGGTAATGACCGAAAGAACGAGATCGCGGATACAAGCGGTCGAAATGAGCTTCCTCCGCAGAGTGGCTGGGCGCTCCCTTAGAGATAGGGTGAGGAGCTCAGTCACACGGGAGGAGCTCGGAGTAGAGCCGCTGCTTCTCCACGTCGAGAGGAACCAGTTGAGGTGGCTCGGGCATCTGTTCCGGATGCCTCCTGGACGCCTCCCTGGGGAGGTGTTCCGGGCACGTCCCACCGGGAGGAGGCCCCGGGGAAGACCCAGGACACGCTGGAGAGACTATGAGTAGATAGTATAGACGGCGATATTGAGCAAGTGGTGAAAAGGTGGTACTGCACCCTAAAACTCCCCAGAAAAGAGACGGCGCTCTTGAGCAAGTGGTGAAAAAGTGTTACTGCACTTTTTTTTTCAAAGAGTTTTAATGAGTTAGCTTCAGTTGACCCTGTGTGTGTGTGATAAAGTAAATGCTTTCACAGTTGTCTAAAGTGATTTATGATCACGGTTTATTCTAAAACAGTTAGGCTGCAGGGGAGGACCTGTTAACGACACGGTTGGGAGGTCGTACTAACAACAAATCAGAATGGGTGGGAGGTCTGTTTACACCGTCCTATTAGACTGAGGAGGGTTTGTGATAGGTTGCTCTGTTTAAGGAGCGCCATAAATAGGCCTCTGATTACACATAAAAATAACTTTTTTTTTTTTCTCACCAAACCAGCAATGCCCTACTCCTCAAAGATCTCAGAACCCAAAGTCATCGAAAAGGCGCTCCCTAACAACGAAAGGTCTTAAGCGTAAACCGTACACCATCACACGGCAAGGAAGAAGTGATACGTCTTATAGTATACATTTACGTACGCCGCTGGGTATGTTATTTTTGGGGAGGAAACCATGTCTATAGCGAGTTGGTTCCATTTCAGGACACACTCCAACGCTAAAAATACGGCTATGGTTAAAAATGTAGAGTATAGACATTTTTGGAGAGAGGATAACAAAGGAGATTATGAGCTAGTGGTTACGAATGACCCTGCAGACGTAGAAAACAAGGGTCTTGTGCAAATTAAATTACATAATTACGCTGAATGTGTTACATCGGGTGTCTTACCCAAAAAACAGGTGAATATTGTTTCTGTACAGTACAAGGATTGGCCTGAAGTATCTAGAATATTTAGCAAAATTGATAAAGCAATTCAAAAAGATTACTTTTACATGGAGTTGGAAACTGTTAAAAAACGACTGCGATATCTGGAAGCTGAGACTGAAACAGCTAATATGCGGTTCCCTCTGAATACAACAACAACAACAAGAGATTATGGTAAGTATTACTAACGTATTTATTGTATTTTCTATACACCGTAATAATGTTTATATTCCACAGGAGGACAACCAATGGAGGAAGCAAGTATCGAGGCGTCCCCAGAGGGTGATGAAAACACACAGTCAACAGGTACGGTTATTTAAAGATATTCAGTATATATTTTTAATTAATACCCCTCTATGTTCTTTAAAAGATGGAAGTGAAACAGATGCGACTGATGAATTGGAAATCTCACTCCTACCACAATCCCCGGTCCTTAATGATGACAATGCTGTCGCTTATGGTGTGTATAAGTGATTATTATTATTTTAACACTATATTGTTACTAACAGAATGTTTTTTTAGTCACACCAGAGAATGCTGAGAAGGAGCCAGAATCCCCGCGGAAAAGGAGCCTGAATCCCCCGCGGAGAAGGAGCCAGAGCCCACAGAGGGTTTCACAGATGAATCAGAGCATTTCATATTGAATTTGCGGAAGATCCTTTTATACCTAATTGATGCTCAAATGATCAAGAGTTGGAAGGCAGAGTGTTATGGTTGCGAGGTTGACCACCCGAGTCAGATCCAGCACAGCTGTTTGGAGAGATACCCCGAATATTTCTACCATACTCTCGGTAAAATACGACTTCCTGAATTGTGGAATGTACGTTTCATACCAGCTGTCGAAGCTTACCTAGCATCACAAGGCGTGGTGTTGCCTAGACAACGTCTGAAGGGGGCGGTCGACGCGCTGTTGTACGTGTTCACGCAAGACGATTTGAATGCTGTAATACAAGATATGACGGATTCACTAACTGACGAGAAAAGTTTTCTTGATGAGGCATTGTCTGTGTGGGAAGGGAATAACGCATGATGAGACACTGTATGTGTGTGTGTTGTTTATTTTTTTTATTTTTAAAGCTAATAAAACATCTTTTATAACTCAGTGTCTCAAAGTTCTTCAACATGGAAGGTACTCTTAGTAAAATATACAATGACCCTAAGCACCCAGGGGGTCTAGGTGGTTTTAATAAGTTGTACAAGGTGGTTAACGAATTGGAAGGGGTTAATATTACGAGACCTCAAGTCCAAAATTATCTACTTAAACAAGACGTTTATACACTCCATACATCACCTAGGATAAATTTTCCAACTAACAGAGTGCTAGTAAATGGCATAGACAATCAATTTCAGGCTGATTTAGTAGATATGACAGAATATGTCAATGAAAATGATAATGTTCGGTATTTACTAACTTGTATAGATGTATTTTCAAAATATGCGTGGGTGAAGTGTCTCAAATCGAAAAAGGGTCCAGAAGTGTCAGAAGTGTTTAAACAAATTCTAAGTGAAGGACGGATCCCTCTAAAACTCCAAACAGATCATGGAAAAGAATTTTATAATAAGCATTTCCTTAATGTGTTGAGTGCCTATCAAATTAAACATTTTTCCACGGCGAATGAAACAAAGGCCAGCGTGGTTGAGCGATTCAACCGTACTTTCAAGACCCGAATGTGGAGACATCGGTAAATTCGCGACGGTACATAGACGTGTTGGATCAACTAGTCCATGGATATAATCATGCATACCATCAAAGTATCAAGATGACACCTGTGAGTGTGAATAAAGATAATGAGGCACAGGTTTTTAAGGCATTATACAAGAAGAAGCCGACAAAGCAACTACTTTTTAAATATGGATTAGGTGACACAGTACGAATATCTAAAAAGAAAGGGATTTTTCGTAAAGGATATGAGCAGAGTTTCACGGATGAATATTTCACAATAGCTGAGCGCATAGGCCGAACACCACCTGTCTATAGATTGAAGGACCTGTCAGAGGCGTTATTGCAAGGGACTTTTTATGAATCAGAACTACAACGTGTCATTATCGAACATAACAGAGTTTTTAAAATTCAAGATATTTTAAAAACAAAGCGTGTGGGCAAAACTAAACAGCATTTTGTTAGCTGGATCGGTTGGCCTAAGGAGTTTAACTCGTGGATAAATGCTAAGGAGGTTATAGACATATAGGAAGAAGAACCAATGAATCATAATGAAGGATTTTATGTTACCCTCGCTAGCAACGCTTCTATGGAGGTTTACCCAAATAACAAAATATGGAAATTTAGAAACAAACTTGCACGACCCCTCTTATTAACAGAGCCTTATGAAGTAGGTTTAATTGAAGTTCAATATCCTAGAATTTGGAAATCTTTCGATGAAAGAGCAGCAAAAATGATCGTCATCACACCTACAGGAAACTCGGACGTTATAGAGATTACAGTAGGGTTTTATGAATCCATGGACAGAATAGTGAAGGAAATTAATTATGCTTTATCAACTAACGCGATAACGGGGAATATTCACTTACAATACAACAACATTAACAACAAAATTACTATACATGAAGCAGCAGGACACACGTTGACATTTTACGGGTTATTAGCTATTATCTTGGGTTTTGAAAATCAGGCGAGTGTCTACATACCCGATGACCAAATTAACCCGTTTGCTGCACCGTATCCAGCAGATATATACGCAGGATGTTATAATTTTTTTATATACACTGATATTGTCGACTATCAGCTGGTGGGTGACAGCCACGCCCCTATACTACGCGTGATAAATATTACAAATCAAAATGCATCATATCCAACGGTAACCTATGATAAGCCTCATTACACGCCCGTGTCTAAATCAGTCATAGACGATATTGAAATATCTTTTAAAAACGATCAAAACAAGCATATTCCGTTTTTATACGGGAAAGTAATTTTGAAACTACATTTTAGACGTAAAAATGGTTTATATGCCACACAGAGCGGATGAGTCTAAATACATAGCTTACTACCTGTCTCAGGCAGGAGGGGACCTGCCGGGATTCAGGGGGGCGCAGACCCAATATGGAAATGGATTAGGAGGAATATTTCGTGGATTATTCAGATGGGGTATGCCTCTATTGCATAAAGGCCTCAACGTGTTAAAACCCCATTTGAAAACAGCAGCGGGTAATATCATAAACGACATAACAAACCGAGTTTCTAAAGCAGCTGTCTCAAAGGTGATGGGTGATGAACAGGATGGTAGAGGCATGCTTGTATATACTAAAAAACCTCAAAGCCACCCCCCTGGTGCGAAGCTAGCGACACACCCACGTAAAACAACTCGCAAGCGCAAATTATCACACAAGCGAAACACCAGACCGAGGAAGCAGTCAAAGCTGACGGAGCTGTCGCGTGACATATTTTAAAATATGGCCTTATTACACAACGACTCTAAGGAATGTGTCAAGACGGAATTGGACCTTTTTACTCTGCCAATCACCCAAACTTCTATTGAAAAGAGTACATTCATAGAAATCCCACCAATTTCGGCCATTACAGACACCGGACCTATAGAATTCCACATAACAGGGAGCGGTGAAGATTATATAGACTTGAATGACTCGTATATATTTCTACGGACAAAACTTTTAAACGCTGATGGTACCACCGTGGCTGCGGGGGCCGACGTGGGTTTTGTAAATTATCCTACTACATCACTGTTTTCGCAAGTGGATATAATGCTGGGTGATAAATTAATTACTCAGTCATCTAACACTTATCCTTATAGAGGGATTCTAGAATGTTTGGTTAATTACAGTAAGGATACATTAGACACTCAATTTGGTACAAGCCTTGTTTTGTAAAGACACTCAATAGCCGGTAATAACCTAGGTTTAAATAAGAGCATTTACAGACAATGGTCGTATTGTAAATTGATCATACATTCGATATATTTTTTCCTCATTTTAAACGGTGAACATGTCGAAATTTATTATGCGGTCTAGATATTTGTAGCTGGGGCTAATGATCCCAAGTACCGTGTGAAAATAATGTTGCTTTTTTTTTGTTAAGAAAGTCGCTGTAAAGACGTTTTCAATACCTAGTGGTACTAGAGTTTGCAACCAAGACAATCTTTATTTAGGCAAAATACCTAAATTCTTAATTGTGTGTTTTATTGACAACGAGGCGTACACGGGGAGCTATACCCTAAATCCTTATAATTTCCAGCATTTTGATACTGAATTTATGAGTTTATACGTAGACGGTCAATCCTACCCATCTAAGCCTTTTCAACCATTGTTTAATAGAGGGCAGTATGTTACAGAAAGATGACTGTATGTGAATATTATCAGCTGGTGCAAACAACGGGCCGTCATTTAAAAGACAGGTCTCTTGCGATAGATCGAGACGATTTTGCAGATGGTTACACTCTGTTCTGTTTTAATTTAGAGGCCGATGAAGGCCATGGTGGTAATATCTCACTAGTTAAATCCGGTAACGTACGTTTAGAAGCTAGGTTTAGGACACCGCTAGCACGTACCGTTAATTTGATCTGCTATGCAGTTTTTGATTCCATTATTGAGATTTCAAACAGAAGACAAGTGCTTTTAGACTATTATTAGATGCCGTACTAATGAATACTATAGAGTTAACGAGCATCATGGAAGCTGTGTGTCAAAAAAGCCACGGGTTTCCTAGGTGTTTTCCCATCAGACCGTTTACCCAGTGTCATAAAACGTTATCCAGCGTGTGCCATCATTAACACCCACCCATCCGCCCTTCCTGGAGAACACTGGGTAGCGGCCTACTTTTCTAAAGATAGGTGCGGATACTTCTTTGACAGCTTCGGCAACGGACCAGCTTATAAAAGTTTTCCAAATAGTATTAATATATTTATGAGGGAGAATAGTGAAGGTTTTTACCATTCCATAAAACAGGTACAGAGTCATCTTTCTGTAACATGTGGACAACATTGTGTATTTTTTCTATGCCACATGTTAAAAGGTTCAAGTTATAAAGAGTTTATCCGTGTGTATGATTCCAACGTGGCTTGTAACGATTCCTTGGTATGTCATTTTGTTAATGCTATACAACCTGTGGCCATATGTAGTGAAACTGATTTCGACTGTGTACAATGTGTAGTGCATAATAAAAATCATTGAGAATTTAAGTATAATCTTTTATTTTCCATGCAGAATGATAATAAGTGATACATTACGTTATACAGAATGATAAACACATAATAAGTGATACATTTTGTCATACAGAATGATAAACACACGTGAAAACATTTCAATCATAAAGATTTAAAAACTTAACCAACTTGCTCCACTCTTGGTGACTAAAGGAGTGATGAATTTACGTGATCTTTTACGTTTAGCACTAACTAAGGGCGTCCCATAAACATCAGAAGGAGGGATATTTTTAAACTCATTAATAGTTCTACGAACCATAGTGTTAGGAATGACAGATTGGGGAATATTCATTTCGGCTAGTGTTTTTAAAAACAAAGACCATCCAATAGGTCTTGAAATTTCTAGTATATTATGACTACCTGTAACATTCTTAATGAGGTCATAAACATGAGAGCCCTTTACAACACTACCGTTAATCACAACTTCACCATCTCCATTCCAAGTAACCACCCGTGGTGTCTTTGACAACATCTCCAATATTAACTTGGCGTTTTTATGACTATTTCGTGGAATATGTCTCATAACCTCTGCTGCTATCACGTCTGTGTTAACCACTGGTTCTTCAGTTGAGATGGGCATGTTTAATGTTAAAACAGATTTTTCACTCTCCTCTTTTCTCACCAGTGTAAGAAAACGCTGTAGAATGTGCGCATAGTGTTTAGCTTTTTCATGGGGGTTCATAGTGATATTATTCAAAATATCGAGCATTTCTTTGTCCAACTCTGTCTGCACCCTGTGCGTGATGGATTTTTCAGGACCCTGCTGCGTTAGTTTATCCAGCTGCTGTTGCGGCACCAAATACACTTTTTCCGTATATTCCATGTTAACGACTGGTGATGAGGCTCGTTATAAACGGTATAGCAGCTCCCAAAAGCGGTAGTAGAAATCCACCTTGCTGATTCAAGGCTTTTCTCTTCTTTAAAACGTTTAACTTTTTGTTACTGATAACTCTAATAACTTTTTTCTTTTTCTCAAGTTGCTTATACTGTTTCGTAGTCAGAGGTATGTTACCACTGAGCACGTTAATGGCTAGCTCTGACAGGGTGTTAATAAGGTCCGGACTTGCTTTAGTCAGAATAACCTTCCTCATTTTGGGCGAAGCCTTATATAACAACTGTAGCAAAGATAAATTTCGTACCACACGTGCCGACATAATTACTTTTTCCCCTTTTTAGGTATATACACAACTACTTTGTCGGAAAGCAGACTCGTTCTGAGTCTAAAGTGATCAGGCGTTTTAGTTTTATAATCGATTAAAAGATACCCGTAGGGTCTGTTTGTAGCGTCATTAAAAGCCTCTAGAAAAAATTTGGATTTGTTAGGAAACATTTGTTTACCTAGTAGAGATATTTGGAATCTGTCCCGGGGGTTATTAAAAAGTATTAGATAGTTTGTGTTTAAACTAATTGTGCGACTGCTTTTACCCTGCACAAACAAATTTTGGACCATATAAATACAACTCAGATTTCTATGATGGACATATTTGGTGAATACATTTTGCACTTCCAAATTGTTTGAAGCATCGTTCATCAAGTCGTCGATTATAAGTAGATTGTTTTTGCTCGGTGGTAACAATGTGTCATCTGCTAAAGATTCTGGGAGGTCTTTGATGAAGTTGACATTACGTATTTTTAGAATATCGTCATAGAGCGGTTGCCAACATGAATATATGTAGACAATGTTTTCAATTTTGTGGGATATTAAAGCGTCAGCATTTTCAATAATGTCTTTAACAAAATATGTCTTGCCACAATTTGATGGCCCACTAATAACAGAGCTAAAAGGATGCTGGAGCCTCGAGTCAAAAAGCTCTGATTTAAAATCCATAGGGTTTTGTAGAGTAGTCATCGAGCAAGCGACGTTTGTCGTATGTCACACGCAGTTTTTTAACAAGTGACCTGTTTTTGAGGTGAAAGCGTGTCTTATCTCTGGTAATCGTGTCAGATACTGTTATCAGATGTTCATCCGTCTCTCGATTAGCCATGAATTTATCTAACAAGTCTTTTAGAGAGTCGTGTGTCACGGTCTCCACATTTGCACCCCTCAAAGTCACACCTTTGCATTTGACTTGTTTGTCCCCTAGGGCCGTCTTGTACGCATACGATTTAGGCCCTGTTGAGACAAATTCAGTAATGCTGTCTCCATTGCCGAGCTCATCGGTCAAATCACCTAGGAACCCCCCTGTGGGTGGGATCCACTCACCACTTTTAGCTGTGAATATGACAGAGTCTGTATCACAATATAGCACTCTGTCTTGAAGCTTGTCCAGAAGTTCATATAACATGAGCCTTCCGTAGGATGTTGTCATGGCCCCGATGAAAATGTTACAATCTTTTGCATGCGACTGAACCCCATTAGCATAGCGCCATTGTACTATAGCCATTGCATTGGAAATGAAGTGGAATTGGGTGACTTCAAAATGATCAGAAAACATGAGTTGCATAAAACGTGCAGGATCTGTCACCATCTCTGTATGCCCAAGATTTGAACGTTGACAGAATTTACCCCACAAATTAGTCAGTAACAATTTGCTACAGCTCCGTCGCGTCTTATTAGGTTTGATGTTGTGACGATCCAGTAAAATACCTTCACGTTCGTGATATTCATCAATGTATTTCTCCTCATCCTCAGGTGTTTTCACATGATCAGGATAGCCACTGGCTTCCTGTTTGCTTTTCAAAAACTTTTTGACATAGCCTTTAAACAGTTGATCTGATTTTTCAGCAAAATGCCACACTTCGTGAATTTTCTGTACAATGTAACCTTTTTCCACAGCTTTTAGCACTTCGGAAATAGGCCATGTCCCTGTGAATTCTCGTTCTGTGCTAGTGTGATCACACTCGGTCATTTGATTCAATTCTGTGGCGCATGTTTTACATAGGATGAAAAACAGTTTGTCATGCATTTTATGGGGTAACACAGGATGTAACAGTCCTCTAGGCGGCAATACTACGCATTTTACAAATCCGAAATATGCTTCTAGTGGTTCAAAATCACCAATGATGATTTGTGGGTGACCTATGGGGTATTCTTTGCAGGCTTGTACAGACGGATATAGACTTGTGTAATCATAGTAGAGTACTTTTACACCGTCAGACACCTTGTAATATAACTTTATGGCATTTGTACGACCACCATAAAGAGCATCACGTGGATTTAAACGCTCGGGACTTTTGTAATCTTTGAGAAATTCTTTCACTGAAGCATCTGTTTTAGTTAACTTGTTCCATTCGCATTCCCACATGACTACCACATTGGATTGTTCTTTCAGGTTTTTTATTTTGTCAATGGTTGCAATGTAGAGATCACTAAAAGTCTTTTTAGATAGGTGATTCATCCCTCCCGGCGGGTAACACTTGTCATGTCCGTGAATAAAGCACCCAAAGAACTCGTAACATGTGTTTGTAGAGGGGTTATAGCCGTCTACGTGATAGCGGCCAATTTGCTTTTCCCCCCCTTTAAGAGCATGCTGAATTGTTAACCCTGTGGTTTTACAGAGGTATTCGAGCCATTTGATTGATCCGTCAGAGAAACACTTGTTGGCCCCGTTATAACAGCCGTCATATGTTAGAGCTATTGTGTTTTTCTCCAGGAATACCGTTTTGTAAACACCCATACAATAACTTGGGAGAGTTACAAACGTGTACGGATCCACCTCTGTTCCAGAGAGTAACATTTCACGATAGAGCAGACAGCCACGTCTGAGAACAGCTACGTCATTGAGACAATAGCGTTGCATTTCAAATTGTAGATTGAATTCTGTATGTTTTACACCGTTATACCACTCGTTGAATTTAGCTTTCTGTGCTTGATCCATTTTGTCAACGCCGTAAAAGGCCGGTTCAGGGTAGGGGCCTATATAACACTCATTTTCTTTGGTGTTAAATAAATGAGGGAAATGACCCTTTTCTAGGTCATCAAACCCTAATGCTTCAGGTATACGTGCTAAACGCATAGGCAGAAAACTGATCGAGTCCAGCCATCTTTGCCTAAGTCGCTTGTCATACATGCTGAGCACACGCGTGCCTCTCACAGTGAGACTAGGGGTTAGCCCCTGTCTCGCGAACTCTTCTAGAATTAAATAGTTGTCAAAAGCCGCTGCATTGTGTGCTATGAATGTGTAATCACGAAACTTTGGTGTTCTAAAATATTTCAACATTCGTTTAACACAACCATCGTGTGAAAAGTTATATTTATCACCATCCTGATCAAGCGTACAGACTAACACGGGGACATGCTTGTTACCATCGTACCTTGTCTCAAAATCATAAAAAATGTAGTTGGTTGTCTCTTGAACCACTTTTAAAGGTTTGATGTAACAGCTATGTTGCTTTTCACCACCTTCAGGGAGCTCAGCATCACAGTGGATGCATATTGGAATTTTACACACGTGTTTTTTAGCTGTGTTGTGATACAGATGTTTACATTCTTCACAATATGTCACAGAAAAGCAAGGTATTCTATCGTGGACGGGGTCAGGGAGTTTATGCTGATTAAAGCAGTGGGAAGATTTACAGATGCGTTTACATTCTGGACATTTAATTGTTTTGTTTTCCCCTGATGTCCCACATTGCGTGTAACAGATGTTACAAAGGTATTTACAGAGATGATGCAAACTAGCACCGTATGGCTTGAGACAGTATTTGCACACATATGGACTCCCAAAGAACCCCGTTTTATTTTTGATATGATAGTAGTGATTCTCATAAAGGTATAAGGCTATTGTGCATTCGTGCATTCTATCCTGTGTTTCAAATGCTTGAAGACGTTTAGTCGGTGGATTGTTGTGAAAAACAACAATTTTTATGTTCAACAGATTCTCAAACTTTGACACATCATTCAGTGTCACGTTTGTTTGTTGATCCAGACCAACTGCGGCTTGCCACTCTTTGGCTTTATCGAGTAATTTACTATGGGTATAGTTCGCATGAAATGCATGAGCTATACACATGGCAAAACACAAGGCATTTTCGGTATTGTGAGGGTTATAAAGAAATTTACCTTTCTTTAGCAATATTGTATCGTAGGTTACAGCACCAAGTTTGAGCCGCTGACCACCACCACCACTTTGTGAATGTGCTATACTCACTATTAATGTCATTTCATCTTCTATAATGGACTTGTCGTTACTTTGTAACACTTTTTCCACTTCCTCTAAAAAATGGTCAACATTGTAGTCATTGTCAGAGTTCAAAATAACTTGAATATCGTCACTAAGCGAGGGCCCTCGTAATGCAACATTCATCACACATCCTTGCTCTGTATTGTTTACAGCGTGTGTTATTAACCCTGTTAATTTTTCATTTACTCTTTCACAAGCCTTTACGGTATCTGTAGGATCTATACCTCGAAAATCAATGTGCTCAGACATTACCGTGGTATTAAACTCTGGTATTATGTTAACATGGACCTCCCCACCTGATTGTACGTTAACGGGGATATCACTTTGTTCAGTAATCTGTACAACACCCCCCACTTGTATGGTATCGTTACCCTCATTAGCATTGTCCCCCCGGGGTCTGCCTCTGTGTGAACTATACAATTTCTTGAAACAGTTGTAACATTGTTGTGTCGATTTAAAACAGAGCTGTGTCTAGGTGACTCGTCATTTTGTGTATCCATTTCTATAGTTTGACTATTTATACCCACACAGTTGTTTGAAGGGTGTTGTATTGCGGGTTGAATAGTATCTTTACTTATTGACTGGTTAACAACATTATCAGCATTTGAGGTAATGTCTGCTAGCGGAGGCCTTTCAGCTATGACATGGGTCGGTGCTATTAACCGTTCTGCAGCATGGGACGCACTTTGATGATTTGTGCGAATTAGTCGATCAATACACGGATACGTGTTACGCGTTGTTTGATAATTAGTACGATCTGTGTTACGCGTTGTTTGATAATTAGTACGAATTAAACGTTCCACACATGCATAAGTGTTAGAGCGCTGGCCATAATTAATTCTTATTTTTTTAGGAAGTTGTGAGGGTGCTGTAGCGTTAGGTCTTTTAGTGTGTTTCAGGATCGTAAGCATTTTCGATGGCTTTCAAATGAGAAGTGTTTTCATTGATTTGCTCTATAGCAGCCGCTATAGACGTGCTCGCTTGGTTATCCACTTGTGCAATTCTATCAGCTATTACGTTTCCCGTGTTTTTAAGATGCTTGATTTCGGTAGTCAAATTTTGAATTTGTATTTCCCCTCGTAAGGCTTTTGTTTCTAATTGACGGGTGTGTATAGAGGCTTTCGTGTATTGAGTTTGCAATTGTAGGACCTCTCGTTGAAGCGCGCGTGTCTGTAGTTGGGCTCGTTGCCCTCTAGCCCGTAGTTTAGCTCTGTGTATAGTAGCGTTTGTACGCTGATTTTGCAACACCAACACTTGTTTAGTAACTTTTACGTGCTCGGTTTGAAGATGGTGAACTTGTCTCTTTAACTGATCTATTTCGTTAAGTAGACGGGTCTCTCCGTATTTTAGTTGTTGGTTCAAAGTTGATAGACACCTGTTTGTATGTACCTCAGCACTAGCACAACGCGACTTGTTTGATTCCACTTCCAACCGTATGTCGGAGAGCTCTGCTTTCACCACCTCTTTTTCACGTACATCATTACAGGTGTTTAACAGATGTGTGTTTTCTTGCAAAGTATTCACCTTGGTTGGTGCATCAGGAGCGGTAATAGTATGTCCAGATATTTGTTCAAAGTATTCCTCACGGTCCGGGAATGGTGATCCTGCGTTTAATACATCTTGATCGTTGTTTGGTATACCTTCATCGCGTATAATGGCATCAATGTCGAGTGTCGTTATAAAATCGATTGTGTTGAAATGGTGGTTTACAGAGGGTTGATTCTCTGCGGCTTCGTCACCAACTGATGAGCTAAAAAATAGTGAGAAGAAAATTATAACCTCTATCATTATAAAAATTATAATATGTAACTCACCTTTTATCATCATCATCATCATCATCCCCGTGATTAGTTATTTTGTGTCCGTTACAGCGTGCTAGAATTGCTCTAAAGAAAAAAAAAAAATTATACCTCTCATAAAACTTGTTATATAAAGTTAGTATATGTACGGACTTACGGAGCTTTATGTTGATTTACTTGTCTTAATTTATGCATCAGGGGCATTGACTTGGTGTTTAATTTACCTGTGCTGTATAAAATGAAATAAAGTATTAAACATCTGATTAAGACATTAAGGAAAATGAGATCTTACCTTATTTCAGCCGTTGACTGTAGACCTCTCGTAACTTTTGCTGTTGGGGTTAAATCTTCATCGGTGTTATAATGTGTCAATAAACGACCCTTTCCTAGAGATAAACTAAATTAAAACATTTAATATGAATACTGAAAAATGTTATATTAATAACTTACCTGTATTAGACATATTGCATAACCTTCTCTTAGACAGTCGCAATGCGTTTGAACCATTGCAAAACTTCTAATAGGACGGTGTAAACAGACCTCCCACCCATTCTGATTTGTTGTTAGTACGACCTCCCAACCGTCATCATGATAAGGCTATCACACACACACACCTAAGTGTCGTTAACAGGTCCTCCCCTGCAGCTTAGCTATTTTAGAATAAACCGTGATCATAAATCACTTTAGACAACTGTGAAAGCATTTACTTTATCACACACACACAGGGTCAACTGAAGCTAACTCATTAAAACTCTTTGAAAAAAAAAGTGCAGTAACACTTTTTCACCACTTGCTCAAGAGCGCCGTCTCTTTTCTGGGGAGTTTTAGGGTGCAGTACCACCTTTTCACCACTTGCTCAATATCGCCGTCTATACTATCTACTACTATGTCTCTCAGCTGGCCTGGGAACGCCTTGGGGTCCCCCCGGACGAGCTGGAGGAAGTGTGTGTGGATAGGGAAGTCTGGGCGTCTCTGCTTAGACTGCTGCCCCCGCGACCCGGCAACGGATAAAGTGGAAGAAAATGGATGGATGGATAGATACAAACACAAGAAGGGAGACACAACAAAGACAGAGCAGACATTAAAATACAGCATGTGAAGTTTAAAACTAACAGTTAAAAGCTGTTCTATAAAAGTGGGTTTTAAGAAGTGATTTAAAAGAGGATACTGATGGTGCTAACCTTATCTCCTCGGGCAGGTCGTTCCAAAGCCGAGGAGCCCGGACAGAGAAGGCTCGGTCATCTTTTGTCCAGAGCCTCGACCTTGGAACAGTCAACAGGGACCTGCCCGAGGATCTAAGGCTGCGGGGGGCTCGTAGGGAGTTAAAAGTTCATAAATATAGCTGGGTGCCAGACCTAAACGAGCTTTAACAGTAATCAGTAAAATCTTAAAATCAATTCTAAAACGCACAGGGAGCCAGTGGAGAGACGCTAAGACAGGGGTGATGTGCTCCCTTCTGTTAAAACCAGTTAGAAGTCTACAAGAAATTTCACTCATGCTAATGTTTGCACACGTATCTGATCGCCAATAAAACTAGTTGGCTCCGTGGGATGATAGCGTAGGGGAAATGAGAAGCCTGTGAGCGAGTTGAGAGGTGGTGCTAAACATTCATTCAAACTGAAAAAATCTTGAAGCAACGGGTATAGCTCTGTTAATGAAATGTATGAAAGCTTGTATTGGCTCCATGGAAGAGGCTATAAAATTGTGTTTTTTGAATGGATTCAAGCACATAGAGAGATACGTGGAAATGAGGAAGCAGACCAACTAGCAAAGCAGGCGTCTAATGGTTTTATTATGGAAATGGAAGTCAGTAAGCAAGAGGTAAAGTCTATTATTAAACGTAGTGTTAAGGCAGAATGGCAGGCAGAGTGAGGTACATAGCGCAGTTATGTACCTCACAGAGTTATATTTATATTATAATGAGGTAGAGTCTGTAGAGCACGTATTGATCTATTGTAACAGATATGTAAGGTCCAGACAAAGAATAAAGCAGGACATTCAAGAGCAGGGGTTGGAGGTTTATATATAAAAATATCTTAACACTAATAAATATGAAAAAGATTATTACGTTTTTTAAGGATTCACGGGGAGAGTTCAGCTTTTAGTTTTTGTTTTTTTCTTTCTATTCTCTGAGATAATTAGGAGAATGTATCGCTTGTTCCCACTCCGATACAGTAGGTGGCGGAATTGCACATTCACGTTGAGCTGCACTCGCCAATAAAACACACAAAGAAGAAGAAGTTGTTTGGTTTGTGTCTCTGGTCTGATTTTTGCCCTAATTTATTTGCTACTTTGGACATTTCTGACTCATTAAAACACCTAACATTTGAAATTCTGTGTTTCGTGCCTCACCATCGGTCCCCTGCAGACCACCTCTTTTAACCAGAGTTTTATTTCCAAGTGATGTGCATTGAGATTTAATGTAAAAAGCTGCTACAGGAAACAACTGGATACAAACTAGAGACCGACCAGAAGTCGCCGCGCACAAGTTTTGCAGCCTGCACATGCCGTGGTCAAACAGTTTTCTTCCCTCGTCATTCTTTGAGGAGGTTTGTAATGGTATTTGAAAACAGAGCCCCTGGAGGAAACCCACCCAGACACAAGGAGAAGATGTCTGAAAGGCCTCCATTCGGAAAGGCCATGTTCTGACCGGGATTTGAATCCAGAACAGAACCAAGAAGCAAGAGTCTTAACGGCCATGGGGAAAAAGTTGCATGGCGGCACAGTAATGCAGTGGCTATTCCTAAAAAAGTGTAATTCTATCTCTGTTTAGAGTTTGCATGTTCTATCTGTGTCTGCGTAGGTTTCCTCCGGGTGCTCCGGTTCCCCCTACCACTAAAGATATGTTCAATAGATGAGGGTTGAAGGAGTATGTGTGACTCCTGGACTAAATAGCGACAAAATCTACGATATAGTAAGTAATGTTTATTTATTTAGCGCATTTTACAGACCAAGTTCACCCAAAGTGCTTTACAATGTTCAGATATTGTTCCAATCATTTCACACACGGTGATGACGGAAGCGAGTCTTCGAACACACTGGACCCTCAGCCCTCAATCAACACCATCCATTCACTCTCTCATTTACATTCATACCTATTGTGCATGTTTTTAGTGGTAGGGGAAACCGGAGCACCCAGAGGAAACCTACACAAACACGGGGAGAACATGCAAACTCCACTCAGAAAGGCCCTGTTCCGACCGGGATTAATAATGATAATAAATAAGGCGGGTTAAATACCGAATCGTGGGGTTTTCTTGGTCAAAAAAATAAAACCTCATTCTCACTGCTTTTTGCTCAGTGGAAATGAGGCTACATGTAAATTTCACCTGCTTGTTTATGCATACGTGAATCCAATAAGCACTTTCCTTATTGAATTATTACCATGGTCCTGGCTGAGCCCTTTGCGGCTCCGTCATCTCTACGTCTTCGGCTTTAATTGTTCCATTTTATTTTTTCATCTTCATCTCATCAGATCCAATACATTTTTCATTTCATTCATTTCCAAGTGGTTTTCCTTTCATCCCACTCCACGCTTTGTCTCTCGCCGTCTCTACGCTTTGCCCCATTTTCCTCTGAACAACAGCGAGCGCCTCGGTGTTTGGAAGAGCGATGGTGGTGGTGGTGATGATGATGATGGTGGTGATGCTGCCTCGTCATAACAGACTGTTTTGGATGACAATGCTTCTGTCCACTTCCGAAACTTCTCTGTTGGGTTTTACTGTGAGGGAAGCTGTGAGGATGAGTCGAAAAACACACAAATATGTTTTTTCTTCTGGTGTCTACTTTCTGAAATGGGGATTAAAACACAGTGATTTGTCATAGAGCTTCTATTATGTCCTTTTGGTTGTTATTGTGTTATTACTCGGAGAACATGGACGACTCGCTCCTTCACAGATCAGGGAGTGGATGCAAAAAACCACTTTCTGTAGCAAAACTCAAGACTAAAATGTATTATTATCCCAGGAAACAAAGAGAGAGCGTCATCTGTCACCTCCAGTCTCTTTCTGTAGAAACTTAAAATCAGGTTACAAATGACTAAAAACTAAATGTAGACGTCTAAAGCAGACTTGGAGATTCTTTGCATTTGTCTCCAGGGGGTTGGACTATACTGTAATGGCTGCTCACTGGTCTCAGAGAAGTTGTAAAATTGGTTTTAGCTGCAAAATTTTCAAAACAGTGTGCAGCTCGAGTCCTGACGAGAACCAGGAAGTGTGATCACATTAGTCCTGTTCTCAGGTCTCTCTCTCAGGCTTCCTGTGGCTCAGAGAATAGACTTTAAAGCATCTCTGTGTTATGCTTTGCTCTATTCTTTACCTCTCTTCTTTGACTGTTGCGCCGAGAGCCAAAGCCATTTCCAAGTCTGTGGCTTTCTGTCACTTTCATGGCAATAAAACTGATTCCGATTCTGGTCTCTGCTTGTGTACAAGTCTCTCTGGGACTCTGAGGAGCACAGGGACTGACCTCCTGCTGGGACTCTGAGGAGCACAGGGACTGGTCTCCTGCTGGGACTCTGAGGAGCACAGGGACTGACCTCCTGCTGGGACTCTGAGGAGCACAGGGACTGGTCTCCTGCTGGGACTCTGAGGAGCACAGGGACTGACCTCCTGCTGGGACTCTGAGGAGCACAGGGACTGGCCTCCTGTTGATGCCCAGAGTCAGGACTAAACATGGGGATGCAGCATTTCAGATTCATGCAGCTATAATCTGGAACAGTTTTCCTGAAAATGTGAAACAGGCTTCTACTCAAATCCAAGTCAAAACAAGTGATTGTTTTAAGTAGTAGTAGTAAGTAATCTTTATTTATATACCGCCTTTTCACTGCACATTGGAGTCTCAAAGCGGTTTACAATTGTTATTTTTGGGAGTTGGGGTGCCAGTACAGGAGGCACATGCCAGACCTATTGTACAAATTTTTAGTGGTAGGGGAAACCGGAGCACCCGGAGGAAACCTACGCAGACACGGGGAGAACATGCAAACTCCACTCAGAAAGGCCCTGGTCCAACCGGGATTCGAACCCAGGACCTTCTTGCTGAGAGGCGAGAGTGTAATCTCGCCTCTCAGCAATGATTGTTGTCTTGTTTTGCCTTGTGTATGTGCTCTACAAATAAACGTATCTAGTGTGAGGTGCCTTTGCAATCAGACACTTGTTGGGGACAGTCTGGGGAACAGCGAACAGGAGACTGATAAAATTTTTTGCATAATATAACAACTATTTTTCAAGGTGAGAAGTGAAAGACAGTGAAAAGCTCTGGAGAGGAAAGAGGTGGTATTTTTCAGCAGATTTAAAGCAGATTCCTTATTTTTTAAAAATATATGGTTTTAATCCATTGAAAAGTATCAATACGTTTCCCAACTTTAAAATATTGTTTAAGAAAAGCGTTTTTAACATATTTGTCATTGAAGACGGATCACAGTGAACATGATTGCACTGGAGAATAGCTCAGGTACTTTTGCATTGTTTTTAAATATTAGAATTATAATCAATACTTTTATTGCCATGTGAGCAACAGGAAGTCACAAACAAAGAAATTGCTTTGTCTCTCGGAGCAAACAAGTTAAAGCAGAATAAACTCAAAGGCTTGCATAAACACTATTGATCAGGTACTTTTGAAATGTATTTATGCACTTCTCTGACTCCGGTACTTCTGAAATGTACTACTAAATGTTTTACTCTGAACACAATTATGCATCAAAGGAGTAGGCATTTACACATATTTTTTATTCAGTATTTTTCCTACCTTCTCCTTTTGAGCTCTATACAGCACTTAAAAGGAGCTATACCTGTTCCTGCAAGGTTTAAATGTTTAGCACCAACTCGCTCAGAGGCTTCTCATTTCCCCAACGCTCTCATCCCACGGAGCTATCTAGTTTTATTTGCAATCGGATGCTAACATTAGCATGAGCGCAACTTAAGCTGTACAACAATCACTGATGAAATGGTACAAAAGCGACGCACTGCTAACAAAATATATAACTGAAAGATTAGCGATAGTTCCGCGTCCGAACATAGATAGTCCGAGCGTAGATAGTCCGAGCGTAGATAGTCCGAGGCGGTCCCGCAGGTCTCTCCCATAGACAAGTCTCTCCAGAGGATATGACGTAAGCTAGCTATGTTCACCCGGGCTTGATTTCATCTTTGATTTCATCTATTTGGCTATAGTTCTCTCTTCTCTTCCTCACTGTTGTGTGGTTTGGGCTGTTTTGCTGTGTCTGCAGTTACATCAAGAGGAGTTATAGCCACTTATGCTAACATGCTACTGTGTTTAGCAGCGCTGTAGAGGCTAGAGGACGCAGCCTTGTTCTGTGATTGGAGGAGAGCGGGCGTCACGCTAAGTCTCTACTCAGCAATTTTTACGGCCTGAATTCATACACAGCTGAATCAATGAGCTCAAGTTTTCAATTAAATTACGGATTATAATACAACTTGTATGTAGTAATAAGCATTTTTATGAACTCATTAAAAAAAATCGGGTATAGCATCTTTAATCAAACAACCAAAGGGCACGGTCACCTAGGTTTTTACAAACGAACTAGACCAAGTGGCCCGGGATCGTCGCCACAGGGGTGTGGAGACGGCCCGCGGTCACAAGGGTTCATTCTCTCAAGCGTGCCAGACCAAATGCGCTGTAGTACAACGCTCGGTCCAGATGGTGGCGCTAATACTAACTTCAGCGACTACCTCGTTGTGAAGAGTTAAGTTTCCGTTTCTCTTCCTGTTTACACTCTGCTACTGTGCGTCTTTTGTGTTGTATCAATTGTATGTCTGTCTTGCTCTGAGCTCAAACAGACAATCTGAACTGAACTGATAAGACGCTAAACTTGAATCCGATTGGCCGAGAGCCGCCTCGCGCTCGCCACCCCTGGTACAGTGGTACAGTCCATGCTTTTGTTATCCCAATCCATCTCTGGTATATTTCAACGCTGCATAAGACTGGGTTGAAATGTGCAACGTGAGATAAATGACAAATCTGTGAGTTTCTGCACCCATTTCTCATCTACTGTATATTCTATTGTTGTGCTCATGTATTTAAACAGAGAGTTATTCAGAGAGTCACAATGCAAGGAAACGACATATACACACACACACACACTTGATTTCAGAGCGGAGACAGCAGCATCAACGGAAAGTTACATAATTTCACATACGAGAAGCGGTTTGTGGATTCTTCCGTCAAAGGCACGAATGGAAAAGCTAAAGAAATCTTTCCTCCAAGGCCAGTCTCACCAAAATGAAAGATCTCAGGACTATAAGACACAGAGAAAAATCTGAAAAAAACATTATGCGTTTTATAACAGACATCAAAGGACAAAAGCATGGTTTTTATTTTTTTTACATTTTTCATTTTACAAAGTTTTTCCCTCAAAGACAACACTTGTTTTCTTGCTTCAAAATCAGCAACTTCTGAGACAATGCATCCGACCGCCTGACCGCCTCCAGGCCAGCAGAGAGTCAAAGTCCCTGCAATGTGTTCTGGGTCTTCCTTCACCTAAACGGGTTCCTCTCCATGTAGAGAAGCAGCGGGTCTACTCCGAGCTCCCCTGTGTGACCGAGCTCCTCACCCTGTCTCTTCCGGAGCGCCCAGCCCCTCTGAGGTCTGCTTGTATCCACAACCTCGCTCTTTTGGTCCATACCCAAAGCTCATGACCAGAAGTGGGAGTGGGAACATAGACTGAGCATTTAATGAAGAGCTCTGACTGCATACGCTGCTCACCACAACAACAATAATAAAAATAATAGTAATACATCGGTTTTATATAGCACTTTTTTGGACCCCTCAAAGACGCTTCAAATTTCACTCTATACACGTTAGTGAGAAACTACTACTGTTGCCATAGCTGCCCCGGGGGAAACTGACAGAAGCAAGGAAATCAGTATGTGCCATCGCCCCCTCCCACCACCACCACCAACCCCAGACTCATTCTATGCAATGTAGGTGAAGTGTCTTGCCTCAAGAACCCAATGACAGATTGGTACTTTACAGCCTCCCCACTGTGGCACCTGGAGGTCTCCCATCACAGTATAATCACGCCCTGCCGTGCACAGCTTCAGAGGTCTAATGGGGCTTTCAGACCGGATCATGCGTTGCGTCGGGTTTCAATGCAAAGTCTATGGAGGCGCACGTTCGACCGTCACAACGCACGGACCTCTCGGCACAGGAGATGGATTCTGCTCATCCTTTCCTTGGGACATTCGTGTGACAACCAATCAAAGAGCAGCAAAGTGGTCACGGGGACATTAGCGGACTGAGCGAGCAGACTGAAGATACTCATAAACAGCCAAAACAGGACCCACACCAGGCTTCACCAGAACTCAAACCAGGGTTGACAATGGGGGACTCTGTGCTTGTGAAAATATGCGTGACCTTATGCAACTGCTTCGAGTGTGTTTGCCGAGGCGGAAATACCGTTTAATAATATGAAAACACGTATGGCGCACCTCCGTGAACACATACTACTGTTATATAAAGCCCGTGGAAGGTCTGTGAGCAAAGACACGCTGCAAAGCTGCATATTGGAGAGGATCTGTACACCATAAGCCGCTAGCATAGCTCTGTTAGCATTAGAGCCGGCCGGCTACTTCCGGTACTTCCGGCTCGCGTCAGGACGTTCTGGTGTGAAGTCCTCTGCGTCTGAAAACTAGAGAATGCGCATCTGGTGGCGGTCTGAAAGCACTCTCACAGGATCTGGCCTTCCCGCAAGTAAGGAAACAGTCCAAAACAGCTCTGACTCTATCCTTTCCTCACTGAGAACAAGACCTGAGTTTCTTGAACAACTTTTTACTTTTCTTTCTCTACAAACTAATTATGTTATTTATGAAATGTATGTTATTGTGTTATTTTGTGAAACTTGTAAAAAACGCAGTCTCTGTCGGTTGAGTCCAAGGTGAAACTGGAAGTCCCGGCACACGCAGCCTGACGATGAAACACATGCAGACACCGGGACATTGATCCTATAATGAAGTGTAATGGAGGAGACCGCGGCGCTGAGATTGGGGTTAATTACAAAACTGATTCTTGTCTTAGCGACGGCAGAGAAGGAGACAGCAGGACCGAGGCCGGGGTCAAGCAGGGATCAAAACAGGGGAGTTTCCACATCCATAATGAATGAAAGTTTACTCCCAGGTGGAGAGGGCATGGATTTTTCATCATTCTAATTAATTACAATAATGAGTTGGTGCTCTTGGTGCGCTGGGATTTGCTTGTCAGCCGAGGAGAGCTAGCGAAGGTGGGCTGAGGACATTGTTTTTACGCATTTGATGGACATGGGGGCCTGTATGAGTGGGGTTTATGTGTTCTCCCAGTGTCTGCGTAGGTTTCCTCCAGGTGCTCCGGCTTCCCCTACCACTGAAATCATGTAAAATAGCTCTGACATTGGCCCCCTGTTCAGCAATCTCACTCCCATATCACATAAAAATTGCAAAGCGCTTTATGACTCTGGTCTGTGAATAAAGATTACTTACTTACTTACTTACATCTGCCCATTATGGACCAATGTCTTTTTTATCAATGCATTTCCTGTGTCCCCTTTAATTCTCTGATCTGCGTTGGCAAATCAACAGCTTTGCAACATCCTCCGAGATAACTGCTGTTGTGATTAATGGCTATACAAAAATACATTTAATTGAATTGAAATTTAAAGGAGCTATACCCGTTTCTGCAAGGTTTGAATGTTTAGCACCGCCTCTCAACTCGCTCACAGGCTTCTCATTTCCCCTACGCTCTCATCCCACGGAGCCATCTAGTTTTATATGCGATCTATATGCTAACATTAGCATGAGCGCAACTTCTTGTAAGCTGCTAACAAAATATATAACTGCTAACAAAATATATAACTGAAAGATTACGCTAGTTCCGTGTCCGAATATAGTCCGAGCATAGATAGTCCGAGCATAGACAGTTTTCCATTAAATTACGGATTATAATACAACTTGTATGTAGTAATAAGCATTTTTCTGAACACCTAAAAAAAAATTGGGTATAGCATCATCTGTTTTTTTTCTGAAGTTGTAAGTGTTGAAGTAAGAAATCCCTACAAACTTCCTACTATTACCACCTCCCTCCAATAATACCAATGTTAGGAAGGAGGTATTTTTCATTCATTTTGGATGCAAGGCTCACCCGTGCACACAGTTATCATTAGTTGATTTTTGTGTCACCTTTTAACATAAAAAAGTCTCATTTAGAGCTGCAACTAACGATTATTTTGTAATCGATTAATCTATCGATTATTTTTACGATTAATCGAGTAATCGCTTGGCTGTAAATTGTGTAGAAAAAATTTATTTTTTCATCACAAAAAGCTAAAGTGGCAACACTCGAGGACGTATTGATGGCGTAAACTTAAAGTAAATGTTTGTAACAGGCTCTTTGTGCTAATTCTGCTCTGATTGGATGAGACAGACAGATATTCATGAAATTATAAAAACAAAGTCGGTTTTAATCAAAAATACTACATTTTCATGTCATTTTTGCTCTGTTTGAGTCCGTGTGAACCAGAAAACGATTAATCGATTACTAAAATAGTTGTCGACTATTTCAATAATCAATTAGTCGTCGATTAATCGATTAGTTGTTTCAGCCCTAGTCTCATTCATATCCCAATGACTTGTTGTGGCTTTGTGGATTGTTGTGAAAAATCTCCCAGGGCAAAAATGAACCGACTTCCTGCGTCGCCCAGACCTATACCTCAAACGGCCATTGGCAGCAGCTGAATTGCTTTCCGTGAAGGATGCCTCAATTTCCCATGCAAGGCGGGTTTACGGTTTAATCACTCTTAGTTTCATATGATTCACTCACTAAAATTGACTAAACTGTACAATGTGCATGACCCATAGTCTTACGTTCTGCAGAATAACAACACTGGAACGTCATCACCCCTTTCCCACCAAGGTTCCGGTTTTGGTTGGTTAATGAATAATGCATTAGTTTTACGTAATGGCTTTTTTTGGACACTCAAAGACGCTTCACATGTCATAATTCTTTCACTCCATACACTGTGGTGATAATTACTATTGTAGCCACAGCTGCCCTGGGGCACACGGACCACCACCAACCATTCACGCCTCGGACCACCACCAACCATTCACACACACACACACACACACACACACACACACACACACACACACACACACACACACACACACACACACACACACACACACACACACACACACACACACACACACACACACACACACACACACACACACACACACACACACACACACACACACATTCTAATGTGGGTGCTTGTGCTTTGTGGTGATTATTATTTTAGACTTTACTGCTATTATTATTTATAATAATTTAATCCCTGTACGACTGAGAGTTTACACAAAATTATTATTTATGATTTATTTTTTTGGCACAAGGAAAGTTAAGGGGGAAAAAGGCATAAAGATAATACATTGTGTTAGCATGACGCAATGTATTTTCTTCATGAGGTTTGAACTGGGCCGAGCCATGCAGGGCCAGTTTTTTCCATACCAGGGTTCAGCATTTATTGAGTGGAAACTGTACGCTTGCACATGTATTCCAGTGTGGTTTTACTGCAAAAGGCAAATCCAATGAATCTGAATCCAGACACAAAACAGAAAAGGAAAAAAAAAATGCATGGGTCATTTAGTGAATAGCTACAAATGATTCCAATGTAATTTTACTGCAGAAGTCAAACAAACTGAATCTTGAATCTTGAAATGACGTTGGATAGTGTGCACTTATGTGCACGACAAGGCCCGAGGTCTCAGCTGTGTGGAGCCAGCACCGAGGGCCCCACGGAGACTCCCCCGCACACCTGGAGCAGCTGCTGTCTCGGGCCGTACATATGGAGCTCCTCTGTGCGGCTCTGAAGCTGCGGAGATCAGCACCGACACACCGCTCCTCTTACGGGGCAGATGGAGGGGCTGTGGTGAGGTCAGGGGTTTGGCTTTTTTACTACACGACATAAACAAGCGTCTGCGAATCTGCCTCTGCTGTCATTTGCATGGCCTGGACACAAACTGGATTTAATTACAGCCGTAAGTTAACTCAGGTATCAGAATCAGAATCAGAATCATTTTTATTGCCACGTAAGTAACAGGAGGTCACAGACTTGGAAATTGCTTTGGCTCAGTGCAACAGTCAGAAAGAGATAATAAAAATAAGAATAAAAAAAAAACACTTCTAAAGAATAAATTTAAATTTAAAATAGAGTTACAGTATATTTACAATACACAAGTGCACATGGTGCACACAATGTAAGGTGACAGCAGTACAGTGAAGTAAAGTGACGTATGATGGGCAGTAAAGTGACTTTATAAAGGGCGGGGGGACAGGTTAAGAAGTGTTCAAGAGTCCAACAGCAGAGGGGAAGAAACTGTTCTTGTGGCGGGAGGTTCTAGTCCTGATGGACCGCAGTCTCCTGCCTGAGGGGAGTGGTTGGAATAGTCCATGTGCAGGGTGAGAGGGGTCGGCTGTGATACAACCAGCCCGGCCTCGAGCTCGGGCGACGTACAGGTCCTGCAGCGATGTACTGTACTTCCTGCGGCCGATCACTTCCTCTGCAGAGCGCACAATGCGCTGTAGTCTCTGTTTGTCCCTGACTGTGGCTCCAGCGAACCACACGGGGATGGAGGAGGTGAGGATGGACTCGATGATGGCCGTGTAGAACTGCACCAACATCTGTGCAGGCAGCTTGGCTTTCCTGAGCTGCCGCAGGAAGTACATCCTCTGCTGGGCCTTCTTGATGAGGGAGCTGATGGTCGGCTCCCACTTGAGGTCCTGGGTGATGGTGGTGCCCAGGAAACGGAAGGACTTCACAGAGGTGATGGGGGAGTCCATCACTGAGGGTGGGGGCGGGGGGACAGTGCTCTTCCTGAAGTCCGCAATCATTTCTACTGTCTTCTGGGCGTTCAGCTCCAGGTTGTTACCACTGCACCAGGACACCAGCCGGTCCACCTCCCTCCTGTAGGCGGACTCATCGTTGTTGGAGATGAGTCCAATGAGGGTGGTGTCGTCCGCAAACTTGAGCAGCTTCACGGAGTCGTGGCTGGAGGTGCAGTGGTTGGTGTACAGGGAGAAGAGCAGGGGAGAAAGAATACAGCCCTGTGGGGCTCCTGTATTTATAATCCGAGAGTCCGAGACATTCTTCCCCAGACGCACTCGCTGCTTCCTGTCCGTCAGGAAGTCAGTGATCCACCTGCAGGTGGAATCGGGCACGTTGAGCTGGGAGAGCTTGTCCTGGAGCAGGGATGGCAGGATTGTGTTGAAGGCAGAGCTGAAGTCCACGAACAGGACCCTGGCGTAGGTCCCCGGGGAGTCCAGGTGCTGTAGGATGTGGTGGAGGGCCAGGTTAATGGCGTCGTCTACAGATCTGTTGGCTCTGTAGGCGAACTGCAGGGGGTCCAGGAGGGGGGAGGTGAAGGACTTGAGATGGGAGAGAACCAGGCGTTCAAATGACTTCATGACGACAGACTTAAGTGCTACAGGTCTGTAGTCGTTGAGTCCTGTGATCCTGGGCTTCTTCGGGACGGGGACAATGATGGAGGATTTGAAGCAGGCCGGGACATGGCAGGACTGCAGAGAGGTGTTGAAAATGTCAGTGAACACAGGAGTAAGCTTACTGGCGCAGTGTCTCAGAGTGGCCGGAGACACGTGGTCCGGGCCAGGAGCTTTGCGGGGGTGCAGCCTCAAGAAGAGTTGTTTAATCTCTTTAGAGGCTATTGTTAGGCTGGGGGCAGGGCTGATGGGTGGGTCGTTAGAGTAGTGGGGGGTGGGGGAGGGAGAGGTGTCAGGGGCAGCATCAAAGCGACTGAAAAATAAGTTCAGTTCGTCAGCTAGCTTGTGGTCGTCAGCACAGGGGGGGGGCTTTGGGTTTGTAGTTGGTGATCTCCCGTAGGCCCCTCCAGACAGAAGCAGTATCGTTGTTACCAAACTGCTCTTGTAGTCGTTCTCTGTGCCGGGACTTGGCTGCTTTCAGTTCTTTCCTGAACTGATATTTAGCTGCTTTGTAGCCGCTGCGGTCCCCCTCCCTGAAAGCAGACTCCTTTGCTTTCCTGAGCTGCCGGAGTTTAGCAGTGAACCAGGGTTTGTCATTGTTATAGATGACCCTGGTCCTTGTTGGAATGATGCTATCCTCACAGAAGTGGATGTATGACGTCACAGTGTCCGTGTATTCATCCAAACTATCTGTGGCAGCTCTGAAAAGGTCCCAGTCTGTAGATTCCACAGCTTCATCAGACCACACTTTGGAGCTCCTCACTGCAGGTTTCGAGAGCTTTAGTCTCTGTCTGTAAGCAGGAACCAGATGTATCATGGAGTGATCTGAGAAGCCGAGGGCTGGCTTGGGAACAGCGCGATAAGCTCCGCGCACGGTGGTGTAACAGTGATCCAGAGTGTTCTCTCTGGTCGGGCATTTGATAAACTGTATTTGGGTAATTCCTGGCTCAAGTTTCCCTTATTAAAATCCCCCAGGATAACAATCAGAGTTCGGGTATAAACGTTCCATACATAGTACTTGCTCTGCGAGTGCGCGCTGAGCCTCGCGCGCGTCCGTGCATGGCGGTATGTAAACAGAGGCAAGAATGAATTAAACAATTTCACGAGGGGAGTAAAATGGTTTACAATGAATGAAAAGATATTCCAGAGCAGGAGAGCAGTGCTTGGAGATCACTGTCACATCGTTACACCAGTTTGTATTGACGTAGAAACACAGCCCACCGCCTCTGCTCTTCCCTGAAAGCGCACAATGGCGATCCGCGCGGAACAGCCCAAAGCCCTGCAGCTCCAGAGCGCAGTCCGGGATCCGTTCATTTAGCCAGGTCTCAGTGAAGCAGAGGACACAGGATGTGGCGAAGTCCTTGTTTCTTCTCATGAGCAGGCTGAGTTCGTCCATCTTAATGCCCAGTGAGCGTACGTTGGAGAGAAAAATGCCGGGGAGAGCCGTGCACGCTCCTCTTCTCCTAAGACGCACGAGCAGGCCTCCGCGCTTTCCCCTTTTACGGGCCCACACTTTTTTGGCTAGAACATGGACTAAATCAGCCGCAGATGCCAAGAAAACAGGCAATAGGTCCATGGGGACGGTGGGTCGGATGTTCATAAGTTCCTCACGGGTGTAGGAACAGCCAGATGCACAGTTAAAAAGTAAAAACAAAAGAAAAAGAGAGCAGCAAAGAGCCGTGTCGACTGTACAAGGCGCCATCTTTGTTAATGATAGGTGAAGGTGATAGGGGAAAAAGTAAAGCCGAGGTGCAAGCATAGACTGTATACAAATGGTCGGCACTAGATCACATATGGAATTGGGATGTATATATAACCAACTACCTAAACTAATAGATCCATGGCTAAATTTAACCAGCCATTCCCATAAAATAACCCCAACCCACCCTTAACCCTAACCTTAAGCATCTTACTCAGACACATAAAACTTAACCCGTCACCACTTAAGGACTTTAGTCTAAAACTATCTCAAAAGTAGGATTGTTCTTCCGCTTCCGTCCTGATTCCGTATATGATCTAGTGCCGAGCGTATACAAATGGACAATGCTAACCCGCTAGCTTTTCCTCGAATTCGCTCTGGTTCCTATTCACTTACATTGAAAAGTAAACTCCATTGTTTAGCGCTCCTAGAGTTTATATTTTGATGTTGTCTTTGTGAATTCAGATATGAGCCAGATAAGAATTGATTTGATGCCTTCATTTGCAGGGGAAACTCCATCTTGCCTTAGCAACCACCATAGCAGCACGTCTGCTCCTGTTCTGACGCAAAGCTAATGCCGTCGGAACAAATGCCCATATAAGGAAACAAGCTCCAGCTCCAGGTTATGTACAAATTGGCTTCTTCCGCAACCGGCAAACATTATGGTGATGTCACACTCGGACAGTCCACTCCTATGCACGGCCCATGGGTGCGAGGTTCTTATTCTAAACAATAGCCTCGTCCTTGCTTTTTGGTCAAAATTGCGCAAACATTTGAATTGTTTTTGCGCAATTTTGACCAAAAAGCCAGATTTGTCTCTTGGTTTCATTCTGAACACTCTGGGGGCAAAAAGCAATAAAACCAAACTGTTTTCGAGGCCGTTGTTCTTGTGTTTTACTAAACACAAGTCGCATGGGAGACAATACTTTGCTTAATGACGGCGTAACAAGAGTGAAGCTTTTACCGTAAAATTGTGGGCATTTGTACGCGCTGCTCTTTCCTTCTATAAAGCCATGTTTCTAAAAAATATGTTTGAAAATGTGTATATTTCTCTCTCTATTTTAATTTTAATTTATAACTATTTACTTGCAGCACTGAGGTTAAGGTTGCTATGAGCTACTGTACCATGGCAGGTTATACCTCATTTCAAAGCTAATTTTTTCAACAACAAAAAACAACCATATCATTTATTTTATTCTTAACATTTTAAGACAACACATAATTATAAATTGTCAATATCAAAACATAAATCATTGGTAGATTTTTTTACTTCTGACGTCCAAACAAACAGTAACTGAACTAGTTTGGTTCAAAAGTAAATAATCTCCAAACTCAGGTTAAATTAAAGTTATATGTTGTCAAAATGTTTCCTAATTTAAAATATGCAGATACATATATCCACAGATGTAAAGATGAGCTTCAGACACGGAACATAATATAGTATCTCCCCTGAGCCAAAAGTATAAAATACTTTTGGCTCAGGGGAGATACTATATTATGTTCCGTCCCTTAACTGAAATGAGTTTGACACCAGTGCTGTATTCCATTATGATGTGATTCCCAGGGGTCCTGCACTCTAAAATACATTGACTGGAAAAACTGTTTGCTTCTTGTGTGTGCTTTTTATTCACAGCGTGCTTCAGATGCGCTGCGTGTGTTTACTCCAACATCATATACAACCTCATAGAACCGCTAGTAAAACATGACAGCTACCTTTGACTTATTGTACAGCCTCACCGCTGTCAGACTGTACAATGAGTCACTTTAAATGATCACTGTGTGAAAACCTGCAGTACTATTGACACTGTTTCCAATTGACACTTGTCACTTTTGTTGTACATAATTATTGTCACTTTTATTGTACATATATATCCTGCATGTAACATGTTTGCACATTTCCTCCCTTTGCACAATCTGAGTGTCTCTATCCATGCCAAATGTGACATGTACATTTCTCCTATGTGAGATAAATAAAGCTTATCTTATCTTATTTAAAGTCAGAAGAAAACTTTTGTGGCACAGCTTTGATTCAGAAGACCACATTCTCTCTCTGGTCTCTCACTGGTCTCTCACTGGTCTCTCTCTGGTCTCTCTCTCTGGTCTCTCTCTCTGGTCTCTCTCTCTGGTCTCTCTCTCTGGTCTCTCTCTCTGGTCTCTCTCTGGTCTCTCTCTCTGGTCTCTCTCTCTGGTCTCTCTCTCTGGTCTCTCTCTCTTTCTATCTAACTATCTATCTATCTGTGTGTATCTATCTATCTATCTAACTATCTATCTATCTGTGTATCTATCTATCTATCTGTGTATCTATCTATCTATCTATCTATCTATCTATTTAACTATCTAACTGTCTATCTATCTAACTATTTATCTATCTATCAATAAAAGAAGGAACACATCAGTCATCAGTATGACCATTATAGACCCCACACACTCTTTTCCTCGACAGGACCGCAGTGAGAGTGTGTTCCCGAAGCCACGCTCCTCCAGAGCCAGTGTTGTTGTGAACAAACTTCGCTCTCGCAGACTCGCTGACTCAGCAGCTGCGCTAAATTTGGATGAACTCCTCAGTATCTTGGTGCTGGCTGACTCCACACCTTTTCATAATCCCTGGCACCGTGTCCCACATGTTTGGGCTGATTCTGCCCCAGCGGCCCCTGTCCTGAACAGAGAAAACTGCCTGAAATCCCAGGATTACAAGAGTCGTATCAGCACCGGCAAGTTCACAGAGAGAGCAGCTTTAAAGACATGTAAGCAGTCAGGTAGAGGCTAAAACAATGTCAGCCAGGGAGAGGGGATTCAAGCACTAAAGGTTTAGAGGAATATTCAGAATGAGGCGTCTTTATAATGAGCTGACATCTACAGAAGGAACAAAACAAGGGAAAATCTTACAATCCGCCCATAACCAAGTAGTTTCATGCAAAGCCACATCTTTTTAGTGCTTCAAAGAGGTTCATTTTTTCTTGTAGATAAAGCAGCAATACGTATTTTCATGTCAAGTCATCATTAAATGGCCCAAATCTGTCTAAAGGCATTACTAAAACATGCTCTTTTCAAATACTTCTTTAACTGATAACAATAGTTCAGAGATATTTGGATTTCAAAAATAGTTTTACGGCCTGTAAATATTGTTATTGTTTTCATTTCAATTTCCCGCCCCTCCACCGTTTAACCAATCAGAAAGTCTGTGATCCGGGTTGCCAGAACTCACTGTGTCGAGCTAATGTTTCTGGTAAAGTAACATGTGGCCGCAGAACAAAAAAAGGTCTCATTATGATTGATATGAAAAGGTGTTGGTTATAGATTTGTTGTTGACAAAACTCTTTATCCAGATATTATGGTCCAGCTGGAGAGTGGGATAGGTTGCAGTACCACTTTTGGCCAGATTTTTACATACTGCTCCTTTAAAATGTTTTTGTTTTGTGGTTAGATGTATTTCCTTGTTAACATGTGTCTATGTTTTTCTTTGGTCTTACTTCTTCCCACTCCTTTTCAGGTCTCTTTAGAGGTGAAGAGGAAAATGTATATCTATGTATTTATGTCAAACAACTGAAACATATATAAACAAAAAACAAAAAAACACTGCAAACGCTGGATCAAGGAGACCAAACTGAAATCAGAAACCGAGGCAACAACAGCATCAACCGAGACGAGGGGACCTACCTCCTGTCGCACACATGGGACAGCTCCCTCCAGACAGCACCGGGTCTGAGGGGGCGTGGTCAGTCTGAGCGACCTGACATGTCAATCAGGCTGACCACGCCCACTCAGGAAGTAACACCAGCTCATAAATGACAGCCGAAACATATTAACAAGAAAATACATCTACCGTGTCTTTCAAAACAACCACAAAAAAGCACATATTTTTATAAAGAAATACAAATAAAGTGAATAGTGAAAATAAATTCACTCGTCACTTGACCTGTTGTTATCATGACATTATTTGAACAGTATTAATTCTGCTCATAAGGACTGGGCTGAAGCAAGAAGCCACTGAACACCCCCACTGTCCAAACTCAACACAATCATACTTTTCATATCACAATGAAATAGAACAGAGCAAGGACACAAACGCACACAAACAAACAACATATGCACATCCTAGATTAGGCAATAACAATTAAGTCAACAATTTTGACAGAATATGGAATAGATCATAAAATTAGGCGTCTTTTCGTCTGTTATGATAATTCACACGCCACGTTACCTGCTGCTATCATTACGACTGTTTATCTTGTTCTATTCTCCGCTGCGAAAGAACAACAACAACCATCTGTGCTGTTATTTCTCCTTCTATTCTCTTCTAATGCACAAATGACATTGAAAATTCCCCACGGAAGGTCGAAATAAAGGTTTATCTTATCCTCTCTTCAATTCTTTCAGATTTATTGACATATTTTCAAAACAGAGGGATCAGTTTTTCCATATTCATTCTCTAACTCCAGGTAGGATTTTAATATGGCAGAGCTCAACAAACAAAAGACATCGAAACTATTTAACTGTTGGGTTTTGGAAAATAATTACACAAGGACAGGTTGAGTAGTTAATTTGAGATTTGACAGAGTGTTAAGAGACTGGACTAAAAAAAGACTGTTGCTGGAAGTTAAGAGTCCCCAGTTTACATAAAAAATAGGTTTAGAGGCCATTGTGAACAAAAATGAATCTCCTTTTCGAGGACTGTATTTCTTCGCTTCGATAGTTTACGATTTAAATGCCATGTGAGATTTTGATGTTTCTTTTCTTGTTTTATTCATTCATTCATTCGAGCTGCCTTGTTGTGTGAAGGAGAGGTTCTGCAAATTGTTTGTTCATGCTGCTGTCAGACTGTACAACGAACAACTGGGCCACGCGGACACTGTCGACCTGACCTCATATGCCGTGCATCTGTGCAATAATTTAAAATAATGTCCGAATGTGCAATATAGAACCACATGTGTCCCCCTCATCCTGCTAACATGTACAGAGGTATACATATACACACAACTATGTATAAACAGGATTTTACACTTGCCTCTTTATTATGATGGGGGTTGATAATCATGGGGGTGGACATGGAATGAGAATTAGCTAATGCTAACATATAGCATTGGCAGACCTCTCGAAAACACCTTTACAAGATCGTCTAAAAATTGTCTCTTGGCCCAAAGCTCCGTTCCACATGTGTGTCAATGCTGAGGGGGGTGATTTTTTTTGGACCAGTTTAGTTTAGTCGCTGTGATTTTTGGAAGGCACTCGCTAAATGAACAGGGCTCGTGCCGGCTGACGCATGCGCAGATGCGTTTTTTCACATTTTCCAGCCCCCGCGACCATTTTGAAACTGCTCATAGACCGCGGACGTTGTGGCACATTAGTTAGAACGGCGGAGATAGGCGTCACTAGCTAGCGGTCAAAAAGGAAAAATATATAAAAAAATATATACATTATTTGACATTACACATAACTAGTGCTCCTACTTTTAAGAAACTATAAACAATACAAAATGACATTGCTTTCTTCAAAGAGTGAACATTAAAGGGTAAACTACATGAATCCGAGTAGCTGTCGGACTCTGGTCAGACCGTAGCGGTGCGTTCAGGGCGTCTGGGACTCTCGACTTCTGCCTCATTTCTATTCATGAGCCTCGGTCCTGTGTCTGTCCGCCACCCATAAACGACTCGGTAATCATTTTTACTGCTCGACCCCTGGAGCTGTCTGTGTTTGAAGTGAATCCACAAGTCTCTCCACGCTGCAGCAGAGTCAAAGGCCCGACGGTTTGGTCTCTGAGATGCTGCTTTGAGCCCATGATTGCAGCGATAGTATTGAGACTGCAGCTCGTATGTGTTTGAATGGGATCATAACAGCTCAATGGACCCTCACTATCACACGGTTCACCTTTAAGGGCCTCGCTGTTTCACCGATTTTTGTGTGTGCTTTTTATTTTTTACAGCGTGCTTCTTATGTATACTCCAACAACATCATATACAACGTCATATAACCGCAGCTAGAATTACACGACAGCTGTGATGATCGCGGTCTTCCCCTCGCCCTCAGTCCAGATAATAAATGACATACATGGGCGGTAATCTTGGAATTAATAATTGGTTGTATGACTTACAACTTCCAAGCTAATTTACTGTAGAATCAGCTTCCCATCCATGTTAAGGAAGCAGACACAACATTTATGGACATGGTATAAAATAATCGAAAAGCACCAAGTCCTGGATTTACAGCCTCAGTCCTGGATCTAAAGCCTTAGTCCTGGATCTACAGCCTCAGTCCTGGATCTACAGCCTCAGTCCTGGATCTACAGCCTGAGTCCTGGATCTACAGTCTCAGTCCTGGAACTACAACCTCAGTCCTGGATCTACAGCCTCAGTCCTGGATCTACAGCCTCAGTCCTGGATCTACAGCCTCAGTCCTGGATCTACAGCCTCAGTCCTGGATCTACAACCTGTCCGTCCGCGAGACCTGATCCCTTCCTTAATACGGGCATCTCTCACATATTTTCCGAACGTTTTCATTTTTAGCCGAGTCTAATTGAAAACAACAAAGTGCCAAATTATCAGCAAATCAAATCACAAACAATATATTTATCCCAAAATCAAAACAAAGGGTAATAAATTGAATAGATGGTGAGTATGTACTGTAGCAGTGGAGGTGTAAACAGGGCTCTCCGGTGAAAACAACATCTCTCATATCAATAATACATGTGTTGTTTCCTACCTGTGCATTTCTTGGGGCTGCCTGGTCTCTTTCCGTGCATCCCGAGTTTACACACAAAGTTCTCCTCCCAAAATTCGGCGAACCACACATTCCTTCGATTGTTGGACAGCGAGCGACTCTTGAAGTAACGGTCAAAGGCTGCAAGAAACATACAAATGGTTAAAAGCTTTTGTTTTTATAGGTTGGATAAAAGTATACACCATGAGAGAATGTCCCTCTGTAGAAAGCTAACGACTCATCTGTCGTGGGTGGATGTGTGTCTGTCTGTCTGTCTGTGTCTCTCTATCTGTCCGTGCATCTGTCTGTCCGTGTGTGTGTGTGTGTCTATCTGTCTCTCTGTCTGTCTGTGTGTGTGTGTGTGTGAGTGTGTCTGTTTGCGTGTGTGTGTGTGTGTGTGTGTGGACTACCTGTCTCTTTATCTGTCTCTCTGTCTGCCTGTCTGTCTATCTGTCTGTGTGTGTTTGTCTCTCTATCTGTCCGTGTATCTGTCTGTCCGTGTGTGTATCTATCTGTCTGTCTGTCTTACTGTGTGTGTGTGTGTGGACTATCTGTCTCTATCTGTCTGTGTGTGTGTCTGTCCGTGTGTGTGTGTGTCTATCTGTCTGTCTGTGTTACTGTCTGTCTGTTTGTGTGTGTGTGTCTCTCCGTCTGTCTGTCTGTGTGTGTGTCTGTCTATCCGTGTGTGTGTATGTCTGTCTGCGTGTGTGTGTATGTCTGTCTGCGTGTCCGTCTGTCTGTCTGTGTATCTGTCTGTCTGTCTGTGTGTCTGTCTATCTGTCTGTGCGTGTGCGTGTGCGTGTGCGTGTGTGTGTGTGTGTGTGTCCGTCTGTCTGTGGAAGCAGCGGCGTTGTACTGACCGTCCACAGAGGCTCTCTTGGGCAGGATGGTGATAGCGCCCTCTGCCACCCGCTCCTGGTGTAGCACTGGGGAGATCTTGGAGCCCCAGCTGTCTGAGCCCACCCACAGGAAGTGACCCGTCAGGTTGTTCCGCTTTGCCGCGTCCAAGATCCTCCTTCAGTGAGAAAGAGAGTTTAAGATGAGATTATGTATGAAGCTGTTTTGATTCTTCTACAACAGACTACAGTAGGTTAGCAATGTTATTACCGCTAACCAACTCTCATGGGATCCACTCCTTGCCAGCAGAGGGCGCAGTCAGCCCAGTAAACCCACAGACTGTAAATACACTTTTCCCTTCTATGGCAGTTTCAAAATGGTCGCGGGGGCTGGAAAATGTGAAAAAACGTATTTGCGCATGCGTCAGCCGGCATGTGCCCCATTCATTTAACAAAACCTTCAAAAATCCACAGCGGCTAAACTAGCCTGGTCCAAACAAAATACACTCCCCTCAGCATTGACACACATGTGGAACGGAGCTTTGGGTCAAGAGCGACTTTTGGACCGTCCTGTAAAGGTGTTTTCGTGGGGGGAAGAAGATACGTACATTAGCTTTGAACAATTCTTATTCCCGGTCCACCCCCACTGGCCCGGGTTGGTATTGCAGCATGTCAGCGCACATCATTTTGGACGTTTTTGAGCCGGAACCCGCCCCCGCTGCTAGTGACGCCAATTTCCTTCGTTGAAATGTATGTGCCACAGACATGGGTAGATTCAAAATGGCTGCGAGTGGCCCCTCCCACAAGAGAATGTGAAATAACGCCTTTGCACTTTTCACATGTCAAGGTAATAACATCACTAACTTTATATCGTCTGGTATAGAACATCCTAAATTCCTTTATTTCTACTCAGACAACATGAATCTTAGAAAACTATGAGATTATGTATTTCAATCCTGCAATTTTTTTTTTAATGTAAATATAACAGACACATATGTCCAAAAGTATACTGCAAGAGGGATCAGGAAGTCTGGGTGTCTCTCAAACCGCTGATGATATTGAATCACGGAGACATTTACAAACAGAGACCGGTGAAGGAAAGTCTGGTGTCGCACCTGATGTCGTCCTCGTTGGCGAACATGATGACAGCTCTGGCGTTGGGCGTCTCCAGCAAACGTAGCACGATTTTGTCAAACTCTCCGGGCCGCGGCTCTCGAGGGATCTTTAGAGACTGAGCGATGCACACTCCACCTGGACACAAGCAGCGAACATTGTTTACAGTATTTTGATACGCAAGGGATTAGATCAGGCTTAGATCTCAAACAAGCTCATGGGAAAAATCTGGCCCCTTAAAAATGATTTTGAATTATTATTATTATTTTTTTACTGTTTATCAGCATTGGTTGTGAAATGAAAATTCAATATTTAGAATAAAACAGTGAAATATGTGTTTTAACTGGACTGGTTCAATCTAAACAGTAAACACATTTTGATTTTAGGCAAATATCAACCAGAAAATATTAGTAAAACAAATCAAAGTCATGTCAAAATATTTCATACTCAACATACTGCTGCTACTTCAAGGATTTAGATAGTTTTAGAATATAGCGAAACCCCCGGACCCCTGTAGTTCTTATTGAGCCTTTAGGCGTGTCCAAACTGAAGCCGGCTATATCCTTTCATCTCACCCTCTGCGGCTAACACAAACTAGCCCACTGAGATTCTTCAACAATGTCATCCAGCCCACTTCAGCTCCACCAATAAAAAGCTCAGAACATATAGAATTAGTAGTATGTACTGGCATTTGTTTTGGAATGTGTCACAAAAGTCAATAACATTTTAAATCCCAGAACAGCCGGAATCCCGTCAAAACAGTTTCACAATCCATGTTTTCGGCCCCTGGACAAGTCTGGTAAACTAAAGTGGCCCTCTCATTAAAAACTTTTCGACCGCTCTGCCACATCAAAAATACATACATTGCATTTTTATAGACGCCGCAGGGTTTTACACAAGGACTCGCAGAAATCCCTGAGCAGTCATTTTGACGGCTCCCATTCACATCACGGAATTCCACAGTTTTAGGTTTTCTCTTGAAAATAAGTAATTCGGTTCTTATCTTTAATACATGCCAAAACTGGTTAATATAAATGAAATAGAGCAAAACTTAATGCTAACGGATGCAAGTAAACAGTGTGTTGCTATGGTAACTAGCTGTTGCTCCCTGAATATTTACAGTCTAGGATCATAAATATAAACTACATATAGATACATAAAATATCACAAAGTTATGAAGAGCAAAAACATACATAAGCGAGAGGAAATACACTTCCAAGACAAAAATCTGTTAAATTGACTGCTCTCATGGGAGTTTTAATAGTTACCTAATGTAACTTAAGTTCTACGAATAGGTGCGTAGTCCCTTAGGACTTCGCTAGTGGGATATCACTCGTGACCCCCAGGTCACACGCCAGAGAGATCAAAATAATTTGCTCCAATCACCAGCCACCATCCTCTATAAATGCCCTTGCACAAGGCCGCACCCCCTCTTGAACTCTGCCAAGCCGGGCTGGCCTGATGGGCTCGTAGCTAAGGGACTACGCACCTATTCGTAGAACTTAAGTTACATTAGGTAACTATTAATTCTACGTCATGGTGCTACGTCCCTTAGGACTTCGCTAGTGGGACACAACGCGGAGGCCGTAGGAACATGTACTCCCAGCAGGCCAGCGAAGGGTGATTGGAGCTCCGCCCGAGCAAGACCCTCACACCGTGAGAGGACTCAGGGCAGAAGAAACAAGCGTGTTACAGGGCCACTCCTACCAAGGACGCCCCCACGTAACACAGACCGTATGTCATCCGTAGTCACAGGACGCCTCTCCCAAGAGCTCCTGATGTAGACTACCAGACCGATCAACACACATATATATACCGCACCTGTAGGATGCCTCTCCCAAGAGCTCCTGAACCAGGGCGGAAATAAACCGAAGGCCCCCTCAGAAGAGGGACCTAACGGCCCAACTCAGTCCGCTGCACTCAGCACGGAATGGGCCACCGACCGGTTCGACACATCCAAAAGATAAGACCGGACGAAAGAGGAGGACGACGCCCAAGAAGCCGCACGGCAGACGTCCTCGACCGACGCCCCCCTGAGAAGGGCCGTAGAGGCCGCCATCCCACGCGTGGAATGCGACCTGAAGCCCACCGGGGGGGCCAGACCCTGCGACTGATACGCCCGCCGCACAGCCGTGGCGACCCAGTGCGCCAGCCGCTGAGCCGACAGCGGGGCGCCCCTGTTCTTGGGGCCCAGACACACAAACAGCTGACCACCCAACCTGAATGACGAGGTCATGGCCAGGTAATGCCTCAGCATTCTGACAGGACACAGAAGGTGCCGCCGCTCCTCCTCGGGGGGAGGCATGCGGTGGCGGATAGAAAGCCCTAATCCTGATGACTCTCGACCTAAAGGCCGACGTGATGACCTTGGGGAGAAATTGGGCCACAATTCCACCATGCCGTCGCCCTCTCCAAAAGACAGGCAAGACGCATGGACAGAGAGCGCACACAAATCGCCCGCCCTCTTAGCAGACGCCAACGCCAGCAAGAGGGCCGTCTTTAAAGCGACACACTCGGGACTCGCCTCCGCCGCCGGTTCAAAAGGCGGACCCGACAGCCCCCTAAGGACCACCCTGAGGTCCCAAACCGGGGGCGTTCTCTGGAGCGGGGGCCTCCTCCTGCGCGCCCCCCGCAGAAAACGTTTAACCAACGGATGAGAGCGGGCTGTGAACCCCCCGAATCCGTCGTGACCCGAAGTAATGGCTGCCGCGAACACCGCCGAGGTGGCGACAGCCCTCCCTTTGTCAAAGAGCTCCTGTAGGAATCCCAGGACCCCCTCCAGCGGGCAACGCCTGGGATCCCAGGAACGGGAACCGCACCAGACACTGAAGAGCCTCCACCTGGTGGCGTAGGCCCTAACAGTGGACGCGCCCTCGCCCCCTGAATGGTCTCCACCACCGCAGGGGGAAGACCCAGGTCTACGAGGCTCCGCCTCTCAGCCTCCAAACCCGGAGCCTGCGGCCGATTATTGGGCGTGAAAACAGGGCTCCTCCCCCCTGGACTAGAGCCCCCGGCTTGTCCGGGAGGGCCCAGGGCTCCATCACCGCCATGCCCCTCAGGAAGGGGAACCACCGGGCATGCGGACTGTCCGGAGCCACCAGGATCACCGACCTCCTCTCCTGTTCGATCCTCCGCAGCAGGACCGGCAGGAGACGCACCGGTGGGAAAGCGTACAGCAGGCCGCCTGGCCAGGGGTAATGAGCCAGAGCGTCCACGCCTAAGGGCGGCTCGTCCGCGGCCCTTAAGGCGAACTAGGACGGGCACTGTGCATTCTCTGCACTGGTGAAAAGGTCGACCACTGGACGGCCGAACCTCCGCCAGATCTCCGCAGCTACCCGCGGGGCCAGGCCCCACTAGTCCTGGAGCGGGCCACCCCTGGACATCCTGTCGGCCCCCACGTTCCGGATCCCCGGGACGTGGCGCGCCCTGAGAGACAGGAGGTGAAGCGCCGCCCACAGCAGCGTCACTGTCGCCATGCGATGGAGAGCGGGGGACCTGGTGCCCCCCTGCCTGTTCAGATAGGAGACCACTGTGGTGTTGTCTGAGCGAACCATCACGTGTCTCCCCTGCAACTGAGGAGCAAAGTGCAGCAGTACTCTGTGCACTGCCTCCATCTCCAGCAGGTTGATGTGACGGGTTGAGTCCGACCAGCAGCCTCCTACAGAGCTCTGGCCGAGGACCCCGCCCCATCCTTCGAGCGACGCGTCCGTGAACACCTCGACGTGAGACACGGCGCAGGCCAGAGTCACTCCGTCCCGCAATAGACCCGGAGTGAGCCAGAACCTGATGTCCGATGCTGCCACTTGGGGAACCCAGATCAGCCTCCCCCCGTCCCGGGAGGGGTGAAGCCTGAGGCGCGAGAACCACCTCTGAAAATTCCTCATGTGGAGCAGGCCTAGCCGCACCACAGCATGAGCCGCCGCCATCATTCCCAGCAGGGACCTGAGGCGCCGAGCGGGGACTCTGGGGCCCGCCAGAACCTCCCGGGCCAGACGGGTAATATTCATCCGTCTGTCCACGGACAATGCAGCACGGAATGTCACAGAGTCTAGCTGCAGCCCGAGATAAATCATGCGTTGGGCTGGCTGCAGCTTGCTCTTCTCCCTGTTCACCACAAAGCCCAGACGCTGTATGTGGGACAGGACCCAGTGCGTGTGGCTCACGGCCACTTCCCTGGATGAGGCCAGAATTAACCAGTCGTCTATGTAGGTTAAAATTCCTACCCCTGCGCGTCTGAGCGGCTCCAGTGCTGCTTCCACACATTTGGAAAAAGTCCGAGGCGCGAGTGCGTAGCCGAAGGGAAGACGGCAGTACTCGTAATTCCTCTCTCCCACTGCGAAGCGCAGAAACCTCCTGTGTTCTGGCACTATGGGCACGTGGAAGTACGCATCTGTCAGGTCTATGGATGTCATCCAGTCTCCCTCCCTGACACACTCGAGGAGCTGCCTTGTGGACAGCATCCGAAACTGCCGTTTGGAAATGCACTCGTTTAACACGCGCAGATCCAGAATGGGACGCACCCCGCCTGACTTCTTTGGCACTAAGAAGTAAGGGGAGTACAGCCCCCTGGTGGCGTCCTGCGGGTCTACCTCCACTGCTGCGCCTCGACTCAGCAGAGAGGAGACCTCCGCTTGCAGTGCCTCTATCAATCCCCGTACCTGAGAGCGTACTGCCCGTACGCCTCGGAATGGTGGTGGCTTTCGGAAAAATTGCAGAGCGTAACCCCTGCGTAAAGTTTTCTCCAGCCAAATATCTGTCAGTAAGCCCTGCTCCCTCCAGATGCTGTAGAAGTCTGTGAGGGGCGGAACGGGAGCTGGAACACGAGACGTCACGGCCCCGCCCTCTCCTGGTGTTCCTAGCAGGGAGGGGGGGTGGCTGAAAGGGCCGGGGGGGCCCCTGCGTCACACCGTGAGCGCCGGGGGCGGTCACGTGTTCTGCAGGCCCGACGTCATAAGTACGGGACTGCTCACCACACGTGACTCGGCTGCTGTGCCCCCCCCTGGCTCTTGCCTCATGGAGGGGGGGGCGAGCCCCTGGAGTGGGAAACCCCGTGTTAGCCTTGTAGCTCAGAGATGCTAACACGCGTTCGGCCGAAGCACACACATCATTACTCACCAGATCCCTCCGCCTGCCCTCTCTCTGGGAGGGCAAAACATGAACCCGTGAATCGGAGCTCGTGGCTCGCGTAGCGCGCTGCACGCCCTTCTCTGTGGGCTGCAGGCCTAGCGAAGCCACGTTATGTGCTCGAGAAGTAACACATTCAGAATTCAGATCATTTGACATGTTACATACCCCCAAATGAGACTCAGACAGCGAGTACTGATGAAATGCCGGACGGCTTTTATTGAAAGAATTCTTCCCACCCCGACCTCCTCTGCCATAGGGAGGTCGTCGGTGGGTGCGTTGGTCCCGCGAGCCTCCCGTGTGCCTGTCTGGGCCCGGGGGTCTCGTCGGGGGGGGACGATAAGCCATGGAGCGTGGATAAGGACCAGGGCGCCTCCCGGGCGAACGCTCCCTGCCTCTGTCTCGGCTCCGCGCTGGTGGGCGGGCCTCGCGCCTCGGCGCTAGGTGCTGGGCTAGGCTAGTCGAGTCCTTGGCTGCGGTCTCCAGTCTCGTCACCAGGGTCTGCATGTCCGGACCGAAAAGAGACGTCTGGGAGATAGGCAGGTCCAGCAGCTGCCTCTTCTCCGCCTCTCTGATGTTAGTCAGCCCAAGCCAGAGGTGCCTGGCCCCGACTTGAGCTGCTGCCATGGTGCGGCCGCCATCGACAGCTAGCGCCTGGCACATGCGCAGGATCGCCGCTGAAGTGGTCCTCGCCTGGGATAAGGTGTCTCCACTGAGCGCCTGGCCAGAAGAGAGCGACCTATCCAGGGCCCCTGTGATGAAGGCCATGTTGTTTGCCACGGCGACGACCTGTGCCGCATTGGCGTAACATCTGTCGTGCATCGCCAAAGACGTCCTGTCCCGCTCGGAGGGAAGGAGAGGTCTGGTGCCGGGCCACACGGATGCGGAGGGGTGCAGGGCCATGCGGACCGAATCCTCGATGTCCGGGACCCCGCCGGTCCAGGACCAGTCCTGCACGTTGCAGTACATACCGTAGCCCAAAGCGGGCCTCTTGGCCGCTAGGGGCTTTGGCCACTCACGTGTCGCATAATGGACGATCGGGTCCATCCGCGGGCACAACGTGGGCTGCGTCTTCCTCCTCCCTCGAGGGGTGGCGTAACCCGAGGTGAAGTCCTCCACCTTCTGGGTCGGTTGCGGTGGCAGGGGGGCATCCATGATCGCCGCCGCAGTGGAGTAGAGCCCAGGCATGTGGTCCAGCGGGAAGCGGTCCGGCTCCGGGTTCGATACCACCTCGTCCAGCGTGAGGAGAGAGCCGACCTCCGAGATCTCTCCGTCCTCACAGTCACCCCACTCCGCGGGCACGGGTGGAAGGTCGAGTGGGGCCCAGTCAATCACAGACTCCTCGTCCTGAGAGGAGTCCGGACGGGGCGCTGTAGCGACGTGGTACGCACGCCTGCGTTCGCTCTCCTCCCTGGGGAGAGCGAGACACGAGGCGCAGGTGGCGCTCAACGCCGCATGGCCCGGGCCCAGGCACATGAAGCAGCTGGAGTGCTGGTCCGTGCGCTGGAGCCTGACTCGACACGTTGAGCAACGACGACGTCCGACGCCGGATGGCGAAGGGGAACTCGGACGAGCATCAGAAGACATCTTTATTCTCTGGTAAAAATTGAAACTGAGTAGATCTCAATCGGCACCAGAGTGAAAGAGGGGGTGCGGCTGTGTGCAGGGGCATTTATAGAGGATGGTGGCTGGTGATTGGAGCAAATTATTTTGATCTCTCTGGCGTGTGACCTGGGGGTCACGAGTGATATCCCACTAGCGAAGTCCTAAGGGACGTAGCACCATGACGTAGAACTAGAAATGACAAACTAAAAAGTAGTGGCTTATAGTCCGGCAATTACTATCGCTGCTCCTTCAAAAATAATTAATATTTGCTTAAAACGTCACAGCACTAAAAATCAACATAAGTCTCCTCTCTGCAGATCACCTGTCACACGTTTCATAAAAACTTTACTGTTTGCAAAGTCTCTTTTATAATTTAAAAGTCACGACATCCTCGGCTTTTGACAGCTCTCACGTCTTTGCTAACACCGATCATTTTAGTCTGTTTTATTTAGCAGCGTCTGACGAGAGACACGAGGTGCGAACAACTCGAGACTTCTGCTTGATTAAAACCTGATTTTTTTATGTTTATAGAGAAAGAGACAAGAGAGAGACCAGAAAGACTGGAGAGAGAGACCAGAGAGACTGGAGAGAGAGACCAGAGAGACTGGAGAGAGAGACCAGAGAGACTAGAGAGAGACCAGAGAGAGACCAGAGAGACTGGAGAGAAAGACCAGAGAGAGAGACCAGAGAGACTGGAGAGAAAGACCAGAGAGAGAGACCAGAGAGAGAGACCAGAGAGACTGGAGAGACCAGAGAGACTAGAGAGTATATGTGTGTATGTATATATATATATATATATATATATATATATATATATACACACACATATATACATATATATAATGACTCCATGTCCCTCTGCTGTCCTCGGGGAACAGAGCTGGAAATATTCTCCCCGTCGCGACCTCGATTGTCAACCCGCAAACTCAGGCAAAAAATGCTTCTTCAGAATAACATTAATATATACGCACAGCCAGAAATAGAACATCAACTTCTGCAGAATGGGGCGAAATGCGCTCAAAGACAATGTGGGGAAAGGAGAGAGCACTGGGGCAGGCACTGGGTCGGGTGTTTTTCATAACTCATCTCTACTACCCTCCCCTTTAAGATCGTCTCTGTGTACTACTGTTACTTTAAACTGCACTGGTAAATGTCTTCTATGTGTACTTTTATATAGTAGATATTGTATTAGGATTTGGTCACACTTTAGTTTAGACCTCACTAATTAAAAAGGCAGTAAATGATTTATCCAGGTGCAACGACCCTAAACCCCAAAAGTAGTCAAGTTATCATGTGTTTTCAAATAGGAATGGACATGACGTCTGTATCTGGTCCAATAGAACCAAACCAATGGGATGCGTTCCCCTCCCCCTGTTGCTTTTCGTCAGTGCACCCGAGTTGTTGTTGAGTGTCTGAATTTTCTAAAACACCTAAATTGGCCTGAAGTAAAACCTACTTCACGACTCCCACTGATGACTGCTGTCGTTGTGTCCTTGAACAAGACACCTAATCCCACTTTGCCTGAAGCTCCCACTGGAAGATAAAGGCTCCTGTGGACTCAGCTCCTCCAGGAGGATCAGTGAGGGGCTGGTGCTATGTGGACTGGGTGCAGCTCTGACTGCCACCCCCCCGACACAGAAATGGATTAAGGGGAAGAAAATGGTTGGATGGATGGACCTAAATTGGCTGAACAGAAAGTGCCACTTTTACGTTTTCCACCCACTCACCCTGATGTGGCAGAGAAAAGAAAATCGAATGAGGAAAAGGCGTCGTATAAGTAGACTCTGGACGCAGCCAGGGCCAAAACTGAGTCAACATCGGGACATTGGTGTCAGTGCTAATGCTAAGCTAACCTGAATCATTTACTTCACCTTTAACAGCTCATTAAAAGCCAATTAGTGAATCATTGTTGTGTGTATTTATTAAGTACTAATCAGTCCTTATTCTACATGGCCTTTTTCATCATCTAAGTGAGTGTCTTAATTTGTTCTTTGCCTGCCTTTATGTCTATATTTCACTTTTATACCTCGTTTACACCATGAGCCAAAACAAAATCCTCTGTTGTTACTCATTTAAATGATGAGTGTGACATTGGTTACTGATCTGGAAGTTTTTACTTTTCCATGAAAGTCAATAGGAGCCAGAGCGAGCAAAACTTCCTCCACGAGCACTTCCCTTTTGTGCTTCTTTGAGCTGGCAGGTTAGCATTGTCCATACACATGCAGTCATGGCACTGGTGCAACAACATGAACCCCTAATTTCCACAACAGAAAGCTTTTAGATGTTTCACAACGCCCGCTTAAAGTAATAGACTACTTTCCTCATCTTAAAACATTCTTTATTCATCGGTGGAGTTTGTTTTTTGGACGTGTTTACAGAAGGGACAGGACATAAAGCATACTCTCCCTGCATCTGTCCAATCACCTCCAACACACACTGCATTTACCGTGTCTCTCTCTGGCCTCTCTCTGGTCTCTCTCTGGTCTCTCTCTAGTCTCTCTCTAGTCTCTCTCTAGTCTCTCTCTAGTCTCTCTCTAGTCTCTCTCTAGTCTCTCTCTAGTCTCTCTCTGGCCTCTCTCTGGCCTCTCTCTGGTCTCTCTCTGGTCTCTCTCTGGCCTCTCTCTGGCCTCTCTCTGGTCTCTCTCTGGTCTCTCTCTGGTCTCTCTCTAGTCTCTCTCTAGTCTCTCTCTAGTCTCTCTCTAGTCTCTCTCTGGCCTCTCTCTGGTCTCTCTCTGGTCTCTTTCTAGTCTCTCTCTAGTCTCTCTCTAGTCTCTCTCTAGTCTCTCTCTCTCTAGTCTCTCTCTCTCTAGTCTCTCTCTCTCTGGTCTCTCTCTAGTCTCTCTCTCTCTGGTCTCTCTCTAGTCTCTCTCTAGTCTCTCTCTCTCTAGTCTCTCTCTCTCTGGTCTCTCTCTAGTCTCTCTCTAGTCTCTCTCTAGTCTCTCTCTAGTCTCTCTCTCTCTAGTCTCTCTCTCTCTGGTCTCTCTCTTGTCTCTCTCTCTCTAGTCTCTCTCCGGTCTCTCTCTAGTCTCTCTCTCTCTGATCTCTCTCTCTGGTCTCTCTCTGGTCTCTCTCTGGTCTCTCTCAGGTCTCTCTCTAGTCTCTCTCTCTCTGATCTCTCTCTCTGGTCTCTCTCTGGTCTCTCTCTGGTCTCTCTCTGGTGTCTCTCTGGTCTCTCTCTGGTCTCCCTCTCTGGTCTCTCTCTGGTCTCTCTCAGCCCTCTCTCTGGTCTCTCTCTGGTCTCCCTCTCTGGTCTCTCTCTGGCCTCTCTCTGGTCTCTCTCTGGCCTCTCTCTGGTCTCTCTCTGGTCTCTCTCTGGCCTCTCTCTGGTCTCTCTCTGGTCTCTCTCTAGTCTCTCTCTCTCTGGTCTCTCTCAGGTCTCTCTCTAGTCTCTCTCTCTCTAGTCTCTCTCTCTCTGGTCTCTCTCTAGTCTCTCTCTAGTCTCTCTCTTGTCTCTCTCTCTCTAGTCTCTCTCTGGTCTCTCTCTAGTCTCTCTCTCTCTGGTCTCTCTCAGGTCTCTCTCTAGTCTCTCTCTCTCTGGTCTCTCTCTAGTCTCTCTCTTGTCTCTCTCTCTCTAGTCTCTCTCTGGTCTCTCTCTAGTCTCTCTCTCTCTGGTGTCTCTCAGGTCTCTCTCTAGTCTCTCTCTCTCTGATCTCTCTCTCTGGTCTCTCTCTGGTCTCTCTCTGGTCTCTCTCTGGTCTCTCTCTGGTCTCTCTCTGGCCTCTCTCTGGTCTCTCTCTGGTCTCTCTCTGGCCTCTCTCTGGCCTCTCTCTGGTCTCTCTCTGGTCTCTCTCTGGCCTCTCTCTGGTCTCTCTCTGGCCTCTCTCTGGCCTCTCTCTGGTCTCTCTCTGGTCTCTCTCTGGCCTCTCTCTGGTCTCTCTCTGGTCTCTCTCTGGTCTCTCTCTGGTCTCTCTCTGGTCTCTCTCTGGCCTCTCTCTGGTCTCTCTCTGGCCTCTCTCTGGCCTCTCTCTGGTCTCTCTCTGGTCTCTCTCTGGTCTCTCTCTGGCCTCTCTCTGGTCTCTCTCTGGTCTACATCTGTCCAATCGCCTCCAACACACTCCTGTATTTACCGTGTTGCATCAAATCCATGAGCACAGTTTAGCTCTTCATTAAAAAAAAGGCTTCATTGTTTCTTTCCCTCGCGGCGATCTCCTCCATGAATCACCGTGTCCTTACGCCGGGCCTCCCGCTGCTGCGTGGCCGTCATCTCTGGAGTCTCGAAATCATTTGCATGTAAATAAGAGGGGCCTTTAGAGCCAACGGTCTGCGAGAGGCTTCACAAGTGGATGAGACAAGCAGGTACAAGACCAGACAGAGGAGGTCAGAGACTGTGTATGCTGTGTATATGTGGACGATGCTAACCCGCTAGCTCAACGAAGGCTAATTGGGAAGTTCTCATACACAAAGTTTTGCTCCAACTCACTCTGTCTCCTGTTGCGTAAGACTGAAACTCCTGTATCTCTGTCAGCATTTGTCTCACACTCACTGTCACTACAAATGTCACTACAAAAAATGATAAATATGAGGTAATAATTAAATTCAATGTATTCATGTGTCGCCCTAAATCCCAACAGTAGTTATCTCAGAGGACTCCACAAAACCGTTGAAATCGCCAACACAGATCAGAGAATCAAACACAAAGGGTTGGTCCATAAGAGGGAATTATACCAATTATTACTCAATGGTTTTTTTTCTTATTTTGAGTTCATTCTGTCTTAAAACAAGATTATCCAATGGGACAAAGCCATTTAGTCTTGCTCAAGAACTTTATTTTCTATTTTCCAAGGGAGGCATTTCTTGATTTTTCTTAAAACAAGAAAACGTTGCTCGTCCCATTGGCAAATCTTGTTTTAAGGCTCAGTCAAATTGTGCAAAAAAATTTTGACTTATTTTTCAGCACTTTTTGCAGTGTTTTGATGTTGTCTTTGCAAACTTAGGTTTGAGCCGTTGGGCGGCACGTGGCGTAACAGTTATTAAATTGAGCTTTTTATTTACAGACCTGCATTTTTGGTCCTTCTTTTGTTTTTCGGAAAGCTAATGTCGTTAGAAAAAATGCACATACAGTATAAGAAAATAATCTCCAGCTAGCTTATGTTCAAAATCGCTTCTTCCACATTAAGGCTCACACTATGGTGACGTCATCACTCCGTCAGTCCACTCCTGATACACAAACCATGGTATATATCAGTGATCGGCAAACCCCGGCCCGTGAGCCAGAAGTGGCTCTTTGGACATTTCTATCAGGCCCCTGAGTCCTCCTCAGTAGATATTAAAATCCTTCTGTTGTAAAAAAAAAAAAAAAAAAAAAAAGCCTGAGAAAAACATTGAAAATCAGGTCCGTCCCCCGACAGCTGGCTAAGATTCTGATGTGGCCCTCGGGAGAAGTTTGCCCATGTCTGGTATATACAGACAAAAAAAGTCTTTAAACTCACTCCCTTCTCTATTTTCTCAGCACAGATTATATGTTTTCTGACAAACTATGTCTGTACGTTTTATAGAAGAGAAATAATGTTTTTTCATCTTGCCGCAAGCCATCCTTTACATAAGTGCCTCACCCTGGCAAACCACCAATGCAAATTAGACAATGTTTAGTGAGCTGCATAGACCGGAACAAAAACTATATATTCTGGGCATGTCCAACTGGAGGAGACCAGGGGAAGACCCAGGATACACTGGACCAACTATGTCTCTGGCCTCACATAGTCACTCCAGTGTGTCCCGGCTCTTCCCCTGGTCTCCCCTCAATCGGACATGCCCAGAATGTATATCTCATGGCACATCGCGGGATTCCTCCATAGATGAACCGGAGGAAGCCTGAAAACCTCGCCCACCCAGCCTCAGATAAAACGCAACAAGAACGAGATGCAGATTAAAAAAAGGTGTAACACAAAAGATGGCATTTATTGAAATTACGGAGTTATTGTCATGGGTGCTTACAACCTTCCGGCGTTGCCATGGAAACTACAAAGACTTTCCGAGTGTCTGTGAGTGAGGAGTTGCTGGAGGTTTATCTTATTATTGGAGGTGTGGTGGAGCAGTTATCCCCCAGATCTGAGATGATGAAGCCGCTCTGCCCTCTGACCTTCGCTCACTTCAATTACATGATCTTATCTGGAGACTACAGCGCAACACAAACCCAGCAACAACACACTCTCAGAGACCTGCAAACACTTGAAAGGATAAACAGGGGCAGAAGTGTGGCTTCTCGTCATGTTTGTTCTCTCTCTGGTCTCTCTCTCGTATCTCTGATCTTTCTCTGACCTCTCTGATCCTTCTCTGGTCTCTCTCTTTGGTCTCTCTCTGGTCTCTCTCTGGCGTCTCTCTGGTCTCTCTCTGGTCTCTCTCTGGTCTCTCTCTGGTCTCTCTCTGGCCTCTCTCTGGTCTCTCTCTGGTCTCTCTCTGGCCTCTCTCTGTCCTCTCTCTGGTCTCTCTCTGGTCTCTCTCTGGCCTCTCTCTGGTCTCTCTCTGGCCTCTCTCTGGTCTCTCTCTGGTCGCTCTCTGGTCTCTCTCTGGTCTCTCTCGGGTCTCTCTCGGGTCTCTCTCGGGTCTCTCTCGGGTCTCTCTTGGGTCTCTCTCTGGTCTCTCTCTGGTCTCTCTCTGGTCTCTCTCTGGCCTTTCTCTGGTCTCTCTCTGGTCTCTCTCTTGTCTCTGATATTTCTCTAGTCTCTCTGATCTTTCTCTAGTCTCTCTCTTTGACCCGTTGGTCCCTCTTTTTTCTCTCTGTCTCAGGTCTCTCTCTCATCTCTCTTTGGTCTTTCTCTCTGGTCTCTTTCTGGTCCCTTTGTTCTCTCAATGTTCTCTCTGGTCTCACTCTCTGGTCTCTCTCTGGACTCTCTGACAGGTTTCTGTGATCTTTCTCTGGTCTCTCATTGGTCTCTCTTTGTTCTTTCTCCACCTGGTCTTTTTCTCTCTTGTCCCTCAGGTCTCTCTGGTCTCTCTTGCTAATCTCCCTTTGGTCTCTCACTCCAGTTTCTCTTTTTGGTCTCTCTGGTTCCTCTCTCTGGTCTCTCCATGGTCCTCAGTCCTGGTTTGGCTGTGGAGCTGTTGCATTTTTCCAGAATGTTACCAGCCTCGTTTCCACCAATCCTACGTGGATCTACTCTACTTTACTCAAATCAACAAAAAACGTATCCGCAGCAGAGCCGAGACGAACCTGCTCTGATTTTAAAGTATATACAGGGGCATGAATGAATGAATGAATGAATGAATGGATTTTACCGACCATGTCACCCAAAGCGCTTGACAAGGCTCAGAGTTCAGACCTGGTTTCATTCTCTCCGAACACACTGCCACATCAAAGCCTCTGACCAACACAATCGATTCACACTTTTTGTGCACGTTTTTAAAGGTAGGGGAAACCGGAGCACCCGGAGGAAACGCAGACACCGTAGACCGTAGACCTACGAAGACACAGGCAAACTCCACTCAGAAGGACCCTGTTCTGACTGGGATTTGAACCCAGGACCTTCATGTTGAGAAGAAAGACCTGGGTTCAGATTAATTTAAACTATCTATTTTGAGCGTTTGGGTTTACAGTGCAGAGTAGAGTAGAGTAGAGTAGAGTAGAGTAGAGTAGAGTAGAGTAGAGCAGAGCAGAGCAGAGCAGAGCAGAGCAGAGCAGAGCAGAGCAGAGCAGAGTAGAGTAGAGTAGAGTAGAGTAGAGTAGAGTAGAGTAGAGTAGAGCAGAGCAGAGCAGAGCAGAGTAGAGTAGAGTAGAGTAGAGTAGAGTAGAGTAGAGTAGAGTAGAGTAGAGGTAAATGCGAATGTAGGATCCATGAATAGGTTCCATAATGTGTGCTTCTGTGTGAGGAGCTCAGAGCTAAGGAGGCTTCTGCTGCGGCAGGAGGAGATGGGAGACGACTACACAGTGAAAACATCCCATCATTTCTTTTGTTCTGTTTCTAGCTGATTTGTATATGTTGTTTTGATAATGGTTTCTTATAATCATTTAACAAATATTGACTCATTTGGGGCTTAGACAGTTCTTTTACGAAGACAAAAAAAGTAAACATTGTGACAATAGCAAGCTTTTAGTGTTATCATAAGAAACCTCTAAGCCTTAAACATAAGAAGACAACATTAACTTTTTACATGTATTGACTGATTTGGTTTAGCTCGACCTTGATCTATAGCAGTACAAAAAACAAAAAATAAACATGTTTTTTTATTATGGTATTTCTTGTGTTCTTAAATGTGGAAAATACACAGCACACTCGGATAGATGTCCAAAAGATCTAGTATTTATTAACGTATATACGTTAATAAATACTAGATCTTTTGGACATCTATCCGAGTGTGCTGTGTATTTTCCACATTTAATTTCTGCTCCAGCACATGCACCTCATGAGAAGAACTTGGTGTGCGTTTTTGTTTTTCTAGTTTCATTTCTTGTGTTCTAACAGTTTGAATTTCTGATCTGCTGTTGGGAAATTGGAAGAGAAATGATGCTGAGACTTTGGGAGCAATAAATGCATTTGTTTGCGTTGCCACGGTGATGAGAACCACACTCGCCGTTGATAAAAACTCATGTGACAAAGCTGACACGTCGTTACCACATATTTCCTTCACAAAACACTCCTAAGATAAATCACAACAAAATATAATTGTAATGTGAATTATAGAAGACATGTTATGGAAATTAACTGTTTTTCACTTTTTCACCCTCTCTGGATTGTTTTGACTTCGATTGAAAAGTAAACTCCTCGAGCAAAGTAATTGTTTGTGTCACTCTCACCATTTTGGGCTTAAAAATGGGTGGTTTCACGTTCTCTGTGATCCTGGTGTTTATATTAGGATAATGTATTTGTAAATCCAGATATGTGCCATGTACGGATCGACCAATCAGATGCCTTCATTCCCCAGGGAAACTCTCACCAGACGCTTGTAGTTCCGCCATGCTCCACCAGAGGCGTTTGGCTGAGCTCCCACAAGGGTTTGGTATCGAGGCCAATGCAAACTCCGTCAACAATGCGGACATTTAGTCTGTGAATTGTTTAAAAAGTTTAAATATGAACGAATTAGATGGATAGATAGATACTTTATTGATCAGTGTAGGAGAAATTCAAGCGTCCAGTAGCAGCAGAGAAAATATCTGGCTGGAGCAGGACGGGTCACAGCAGCTGCTCTAGTCCAAAGTAAAAGGCTGAATGCGTCATTAGCATTTCACCTGATCCGCTTGGTTCGGACCATGAATCCTCTCTGCTCTGGTCTGGACCAGTGTAAAACCATAAACGCTGTACTGCAGCAGCATCTCAGGTAGAAAAAAGTTTAAAAAAAAAAAAGAATAAAAAGGACATTGTAAAGCACAAAACAACAACTGTTTCAGAGCTACTGCGGACGTAAAGTTTGGTTTAAGCAGTCACTACTCCTGTCAAACTACACGCAGCGAGGAGTCGTGTGCTTTGATGTGAGTGGTTGAAACACATCATTCGAGATAACGGACAAGTGGCTTATCCAATCACAAACAACGATTTTTTTTTTTACATGGCCCCACCTTCTGAAATACATCTACTGAGAAATCCCAGACCCTTGTGAGAAGCTCAGCGAACTACAAGGATCTGCCAAGAGTCAGGCTAAGGAAACTCCAGCTTGCCTTAGCAACCATCCTAGCAACCATCCTAGAAACCATCATAGCAACCATCATAGCAACCATCATAGCAACCATCTTAGCAATCATTCTAGCAACCATCATAGCAACCATCATAGCAACCATCCTAGCAACCATCATAGCAACCATCCTAGCAACCCATTCTAGCAACCATCATAGCAACCATTCTAGCAACCATCATAGCAACCATCCTAGCAACCATCTTAGCAACATGTCTGCCCCTGTTACAGCACGAGGCTAATGACCACTAATTGTGAAAATTACACACAGTCTTTTTGTGGAGCTGTACACTGCAAAAAGTGATGTAACAATAGCTAAAATTTGGCTAAATGTATCTTAATTTGAGCACATTCTGACTGAGCCTTAAAACAAGATTTGCCGACGGGACAAAGCATCTCTACAACTCAACAATTTTA